>JAGDYQ010000253.1:940092-1148804 GCA_021962125.1 Bulinus truncatus
CTATAATACTTTCTAAGCTGAAGAGTGAGTATATTTTTGTCAGCGCACATAGTGGATAACCTCTTTGTGCTCATCTTATGTTCGATATACGTCATTTGACATGATCTGTCACGAGCTGTTTCAACAGTTGTCGTGTGAAGATTGCAAGAAGAAGAAAAACAAAAAAAGAAGATAGCTATTTTTAGATCATACATGGGCCAGAAAATTGAGTTTGCATGCACTGGTTCATCAGTCATCAAGCAAGTCCTGAAACGTGGGCAAGGAGAAAAAAAACTACTAAGTTGAAAGAGAAAATTAATTTCTATTGACTCTGACTGTTGGCTGTAGATGGGTTTTAGACTCGAGACATTTGTCGTGTGTGTGTGTGTGTGTGTAAGAGTTGGGTGGATATATGTTAGAAACATTTGTCTTGTGTGTGTTGGGTTGATATAAACACGCTGTTCTTGTGTTTTTGTTCAGAATAAGACAGTTGGTCGCGGCTAAGGAAAATTAAAAAAAAAATAGTTAGATTTTGTAATTTATCTGGAGATGTATTAATACACCAAGTGGTCATCGATCTATGTGATACATCTAATAAAATATAGTTCAAATGTTATTGATACTAGTGGCATAACTATGAAGGAGCGAACACAGACGGACAGCAATTACTTGGCCATCCTGTAGGGAGCAGTATTTAAACCGCTTGGGTATACTTGGCACGAGAAAGGGACGGCGTATTTTTTAGAGTCTGCCCCGGGGTGATGATATATGTAGCTAGTTGGGTTACTGATCGGTTTAATGCTTACACTGTCCTTTTATTAAAATCACCACCCCGCTAACCCAATGAATTGAATGTATACAACATTTATTTCTAAAATGAGGTATTGAGAAAAGATAAATATTTGCAAAATACATTTTTTAAAGTAAATAGATTCAACCGGTAGCCTACTTCTTGTACGGTGGGGGCAGAGAATCAAAATGAAATTGAATTATTTTTCAAAATAAAACGCGAATATTTTATTTTAGTTCACGTGCGTAAAGCTTTGTTGTTGTTGTTTGTTTCGCTGATCATCCCGAGAATATCATCATATACTGTACACAGTTAAAAATACTTTTACACACAGTTAACAATACTTGTACACACAATTTACAATACCCGTACACACAACTTACAATACTTGTATACACAATTTACAATACGTGCACACACAATTAACAGTACTTGTACACACAGTTTACAATACCCGTACACACAATTAACAATACTTGTACACACACTTTACAATACCCGTACACACAATTAACAATACTTGTACACACACTTTACAATACTCGTACACACAATTAACAATACTTGTACACACAATTTACAATACCCGTACACACAACTTACAATACTTGTATACACAATTTACAATACGTGTATACACAGTTAACAATACTTGTACACACAATTTACAATACCCGTACACACAATTTACAATACGTGCACACACAATTTACAATACTTGTACACACAATTTGCAATACCCGTACACACAATTAACAATACTTGTACACACAGTTTACAATACCCGTACACACAATTAACAATACTTGTACACACACTTTACAATACTCGTACACACAATTAACAATACTTGTACACACAATTTACAATACCCGTACACACAATTAGCAATACCCGTACACACAATTTTCAATACGTTAACACACAATTAACAATACTTGTACACACAATTTACAATACTTGTACACACAATTTACTATACCCGTACACACAATTAACAATACTTGTACACACAATTAGCAATACCCGTACACACAATTTTCAATACGTGTACACACAATTAACAATACTTGTACACACAATTTACAGTAACCGTACACACAATTAGCAATACCCGTACACACAATTTTCAATACGTGTACACACAATTAGCAATACTTGTACACACAATTAACAATACATCTACTCAAGTAACACATTATTTCATTGTTTTTCCCTTTGTTTTTGTTTTTTAGAGCATTTTTTTCGAAAATTGTCCCCGTTTTGTCTGTCTGTCTGTCTGTCTGTCATCACCCTAGATCTCAACAACCATAAGTCCTAGACCCATGATGTATATATCATTTTGTAGGTCTTGGCCTGCCAAGTGTACATCAAAAGTTCATTTTGCGAGCTGACCTCTGAGGGCCGTAAAAGGGGGCTTATAAAGTACCGTTTTTTACTATATAAGCTATATTAATAAAGGAGAGCCCTTTATCTCAGCAACCATAAGTCCTAGACCCATGATGTATATATCATTTTGTAGGTCTTGGCCTGCCATGTGTACATCAAAAGTTCATTTCACGATAGGACCTCTGAGGGCCGGGCTTCAGGGCTCCTAAGGGGCTTATATATTATACATATGGCCCCATTCTACACCTTGTACGTTCAATAACCCATTCATTTGGTGCGAAATACTGCAGCACGTAGTTTCACCAAGATTTATTAAGAAACTCATCAAATGAAATAGTAAGCTTGTGTTCTGGGTTTAATTGAAAGTATCAGAGCTATGCAACAATTGACGGAGTTTTCGGACGATTAAATGACTACAATTTCGAATGTTTTCAATTATGAGTCCTATTTCAGTAACCACAAACCACGTGTAGTTAGATTTAAGAGAAAATTTTTTTTTCAAATATAAAGAAACGTCTTTATAATATTTTTTTACAGATATATGCATTACACAATTGAATTTATAAACATTTTCAAAATTTACAAATATTTACTAAAAGCTAACAAACGTACTGATACATAACACGAAAATGCGCTAACACGTCCTGTGTCCAGAATGGAACAGGCTTAATTGCTTGTTTAATTTTACAATCTAAAAGATAAAAGAAAATATTGGGTTGGGTTGACATTCAACTCAGTTGCAGACTTTTACATATCCATGAATGTCTGGAATGGGAAGAGGGTTGGATCAAAGAAAATATTTATACATATATGTTGTGACTGTGTAGAGATTATGTGCAGAGAGAATCAAATACGTACATGTGTATCCTTTTTATCATTTATCCGTTATACGACGTAACAAATAAAACGCAAATAAACTACTACGTGTGTAGGTGTCTGTACGAGTGGTGTCTGTACGAGTGGTGGTGTCTGTGCGAGTGGTGTCTGTGCGAGTGGTGTCTGTGCGAGTGGTGTCTGTACGAGTGGTGTCTGTACGAGTGGTGGTGTCTGTACGAGTGGTGGTGTCTGTACGAGTGGTGGTGTCTGTACGAGTGGTGTCTGTGCGAGTGGTGTCTGTACGAGTGGTGTCTGTGCGATTGGTGTATCTATGAGTCTTGTATTTATTGCTCTATGATGGAAGGTGTAAACAAACGTATGCTATAAAAAAAGAAGTTTGTTATTTCTTTTTACTTCCGCGGTTTTCAACCGGTGGTACACGTACGGGGGACAGTTATTCAGGGGGTACGCAGCGATAAATACTTTTCGTATAAAACAACGACCAACCGTTTGAAGAAGTTCACCCAATTTGTTCTGTGACATCGCCAAACCACGTGACCAAGTAGTTTTCATATCGTGCGGTGTATGTGCTGTATTTAAGGATGTTCATGGCAATAAAAGCCAAATGTTATTTTCTATTACATTATTTCAAACCTTTCTTTGTTATTTCTGTTCATATCGTATTCTGTTCATGGCAATAAAGGCCACATGTTCTTTTCTATTGCAGTATTTCGTATATTTCCTTGTTATCCCTTCTGTCGGATTTCGTTCAGCCAGCTTCAGCAGGTTTTTCCACTAGTTAATAAATAAAATAGAACGTATGATAATACAATTATTCGATCTCTCATTAACCTCTCTTTTAACTTCTTTTGTAAATAAGTGTGTTTGTGTGTGGGGTGGGGGTGGAGGGAGAAGTTAATTTAACACAGCGTATTTAAAATACTTTTCTGCATCACGGTATCTGATTCTATTTTCCTTTTTTTTTAGTCACTTTTATCTCCATCTCTCTGCTAGAATTCCTTTTCTGTCTATGTTATCTCTTATTAACTCACTTTGTCTCTTATGTTCACTTTCTTTCGCTCTTTTCTCTCTCTCTCTCTCTCTCTCTCCTCCCCACACTGTCTTGCTATTTTTTTCAAATTTAATGTCATTAGCCTGTATATATCCATCCCTCCTGTAGCATCTCCATTCTCTTCAGATATCATCTGATTAACTCTCTTTACCCCCCCCCCCCCTCTCTACCCCCTCTCTGTCTCCATTTCTCAAGCACAATGTCCTTATCTAAAATACCATCCCCCCAATTTCACGTGACTCCAAGTTATTTATAAGTAGGTCAGTAGGTCTAAGTCCCTGAATATACACACACACACACACACATACACACACACACACACACATACACACACACACAAATTGTCAAGAAAGAAATAGTAAGTTATCCTTCAAGTACTGTCATAAAGAAGTGATTGTTTGACCAAGAAGTGATTGTTAGTTTGACCAAGAAGTGATTGTTAGTTTGACCAAGACTAGGTTGGCACTGAAGTGGTTTTCTCTTCACGACCCCACCTGTGACATATGACATTTGTTATGTGTTAACTGTCACTTACCAGCTCTAGCACTTGACATCTGTGTTTAACTGTATTACAACACCGCCTACTTACCAATAGAAATTCAGTGAACGTCTAGTATAAAACTTTTAAGGTGGTAAAATTAAAACGGTTACGACTAAAACGATGAAAAATAAAACTGCAGATTTCTCTTTTGACTTCAGTCCTTTTAAAAAAAATTAATTACAGCAAAAGGAATTGGAAATCTATTTTTCTTAAAAAAAAACATATTGTCACTCGTCATCATGAAATAAATAACTGTAAGTATATCAGTGCTCAGAGTCAGCCTTAAGCCGATTTGACCGATTGCTTCAAATTGGGCCCCGCGCATGGCAGGGACCCCCGCAATTTACATTAAGCATTAATAGTAATAGTTGTTATTGCAAAACAAAAATTAGAAGAGGGGGGCCTCGCAAGCATCCATTAAATCGGGCCCCTCAATTCGTAAGGCCGGGCCCTGTTTGTGCTTTTTTTTTTGTTTTTTTTTTTTTGGAAGAAAAGGTACAGCGTGCGGGGCCCAATTTAATTAAAACCAAGCTGTACCTTTTGTGCCGCAATAGGGCGTTGTGAATACTTAATAGGCTGCACACAGATAGTACCAGCCCTGGGGCCCTATCACACCCTTTGCCCATCTATGATATATCGGTTGAAGGCTGATCAAGGGCAATGCAAGGAAGGGGTCCTTTCGGAGTATGTTTAACAATAAATCTGGTCAGCTATGTATTTTTTTTAAGCCAAGAAATAATATTCATATCAGGCAATGGTTCCAATTGCGGATTGAGAACTTTAAAGTCAAGTTTTAAAAAAAACAACCAAAAGTAAAACCATAGTATAACAATACCCCGCTATATAGCCAAGTGAAGTACTGCTGTGTTGGTTCATGACATCGTGTGTGTGTGTGTGTAGTACTAATAACAGTAACCATTGAGTTGCACAGCCCCCTGTATATCAATGATTGTCCCCCATTAACATATAAGTTTGTTAAATAATTAATAACTGAACCACCAATTAAAGGAAAAAAATTGCATACACATAATAAATTATAGTCTTATTTATCTATTTCATTTACAGATTTAAATTAAAATTGAAATCATCGTCTGTTTCAAAACATTAATTTAAATGACGAGAAATCATATTGCAATAAAAATAATGTTGTTGTTTTTTTTGCAATAGCACTGATCAGATTTGTAAAACATTTGACTACAATAGTTAACTTCTCTATCTTCACCTACATTCAGTCAGCCAGTAATCAACTCACGGCCTCGTTGACTCAAAACAAACACAATTTTGTTTTTAACTCACGCCTGACCGCAATCTTATCCGGCCTTGTCCGTCTCATTTAGGTCATCTTGGTCTCATCACCGGTCACTGTGTCCTATTTACACTATCGAACACGTGATCACCAGGTTCTCTTTTTTCTGAACTCGACCTCGTCCTACTCCACCCAATCCCCGCCCCACCGTCAGTGTTTAGATCAATATGGAGTTCTAGACTTGTTTGTAGCACGGCCGTGAACATCTGGTGTGTGTGTGAGTCAAGGCTGTACACGACTACATGGTGTGTGAGTCAAGGCTGTACACGACTGCATGGTGTGTGAGTCAAGGCTGTACACGACTATATGGTGTGTTAGTCAAGGCTGTACGCGACTACATGGTGCCATCTGGTGTGTGAGTCAAAGCTGTACACGACTACATGATGTGTGAGTCATGGCTGTACGCGACTACATGATGTGTGAGTCAAGGCTGTACACGACTACATGGTGTGTGAGTCATGGCTGTACGCGACTACATGATGTGTGAGTCAAGGCTGTACACGACTACATGGTGTGTGAGTCAAGGCTGTCAACGACTACATGGTGTGTGAGTCAAGGCTGTACACGACTACATGGTGTGTTAGTCAAGGCTGTACACAACTACATGATGTATGAGTCAAGGTTGTACACGACGACATGGTGTCATGCTTAGTGGCTCAGACGTAAACGCATAAATAGTGTTTTAACTTATGTCACTGTTATATCATCAGAAGCGTCATTTTTTTCTATTAGAGAGGAGGGGTCGCACACACCCCCCCCCCCCCCCAAGGATCCATGTTTGTTTTTTTTTCTCTTTTAAAAATGAATCAATAAATCGTGTTTCTAAAAATCATTAAAAAAAACACAATATCTGTTTTGTAATGCACCTTTAAAAGTAACGGTTAAAGTACTGAGTCAAAAAAAACGACTGTGAAAGCCAGTAGTGACGACAGACGCTGGGAGACGGGTCGGGGCATCTTCTATTTGTATTTTAGTGTAATAAATCATTGACGTCAAAAATCCGCCCAAACACAGGCCCGTAGCGTGCGGGGGCGGCTGGGGGGGCCGGGCTCCCCCCTGCGTTTTGTCTGGTCCCACCCTGCTTATTTGTTCTACTTAGTAAAATGTATAACTTGGCCTCCCTGCTATTGCCTGGCCCCTGCTGTAGAATGCCTGGCCCCTGCTGTAGAATTTTCACGCTACGGGGCTGCCCAAACCTTACCGCCAAACTTCGCCCCCTTTCCCCCGTAGCGAACTCGAATTGACGCACGTAATGGTCATGTTAGGTAACAAAACGCCAAACTGTAAACTTATTTCCATGTTGAGGTCAGAATGTAAAATGGTTGTTAGTAATACCAGTGGCTTGCAGTGATCAATTTATGAATTAGACAATAAATGGGAATGACCGGAACGTTTGTTCGCGAATTCGCTCTTTTTGAAAATACTAGCGTCGTTATTGGGGTGCGTGGGAGTAGGGGGTTGCGTGGGTGGGTACGTGGGGGCAACACCGAGCTTTAGGCACCAGGGCTAGGGTGACATTTTTTAGGAAGGGAGGATACACTAAGCAACATTGTTTACTGTTAGGATGATGGATCAAGAGCTTAACCCTGGGGGACCGGGCCGGGGGAGCGGGGGGGGGGGGAACACTATAGGATGCTACGAACTAGCACATAACTATTTTATGAGCTCGGGGCAACAGTTGTCTGTCTAACGGCTGAATAGGTGTCAAGGTCAATCTAGTCTGCCAGCCTTTACTATTTAAATCTGTATAGTTTTAAAATAACATGTTGATTTAAATCCTGAGCTATGAAAATGGGTTTTGAAACTCATATACCCTGTATAGTTACACAACACTATTTGATATAGTTTAACATTAAGGGGGAAAAAATGTGGATTTAGTAAAAAAAAAAGAATTTTTTTAAGAATTTGATGTGTTCAAACTTTAGAATACACTATGACTTGAATAAGTTTAAGGTTATAGTTTATAGTGTTTAGGCCAAGGGTCTGCAAACTCTTTTTTTTTTTTAAACTGAGGGCTACAGTGGGGTCTTAAATTCAACAGAAGGGACGGGCCGAGGACAGGAGGGTGAAGTGTTTGTATATGCAGTATTATAAGTACAATGTAAATATTATTGGTGTGAACGAGGGGAGAGGAGGGGAGCGGAGCACGCAATGGGTCTAACAGCCCAATGGGGCCCTATTTGGGCCGCGGCCCGCAGTTTGTCCATGTCTAGCTTAGACATTGTAGTGCAGCGGTTCTCTACCTTTTTCGCGACAATACCCCGAAGGGTGCAAAGATATGTCAGCGTGTACCCAGGGGCGTAGCGAGCTTAACTCGCGCCCGGGCCAAAATACCTTTTTAGCGCCCCCCGTCCATTCAAAAAAACCATATATTATTATATGTAAAATATACCATTTGGCGCCCCTTTATGATTAGCGCCTGTGGCATGATGACCCCCCTTGCTCCCCTCACTACGCCACTGCGTTTACCCCTCACACGTAAGTTCGCGAATAGATGTACTTATTTTCATAATGGAATGTGCTCACCTTTCTAATGCGACACTCGGGCTCGGGGTTTGGCCAGGAGTACGCAAAAAAAAACTGGCGACCTTCTTCAAATTATTGGTTTTCTCAAATGAAAATTATATGTCACTGTATACCCCCCCCCCCCCGCATAACCTTTCCTGTACCTCTTGGGGTACGCGTACCACCGGTTTAGAACCGCGGCCTGTAGTGTGCTTTATTTCAAGTAATGATCTCAAGCAGCAACGACTGCCTGCTGTCAGAAGTTCTATATTTTGACCTTTTCACCTCTCATCCATACATCTGTTTAGTGTGGGGACGCTATCATATTATTTTGCTCTATCTAATCATCAGTATGATATGGAAAATGAAACAAAGCATGGTTACAATACATTTATGCGCTAGTTTTAAAATCATACCCTTTGTGAGGATCAGGTGAACATGGCAACAGAGCCACGATGGGCAAATGTGCGGGAGGGTGGTACTGATTGATCTTAAATCTAACAATATCATATCATGCTAAGCTAGAAGGTGGCGGCTCGTGTTGAGGCACTGTAGATCTTCAGCACCCCCTATTTCCATTTGATATCATGGATAACTTTCAATGTCATAATCCTTTTGTCTTATGTGTACAGCATTAAGCCAAATATCAGAAGTTATCGACATAGCCCAAGTTTATAAAAAAAAAAAAGACTTAAAAACTTTGTCAGCATTATAATTAAAGCGGCGATATTTGTCTGTTGTACGCATCACGCATGCGCACATAGTATACTAAACGAGGCTGCGAGGCTAGAGAGCACTGTATCTGTCACAGTGCCGACCATAGAAATTTAGGTTATGGTAAATATAAACACGTTTGATTTTGCTCTTTTAGGATTTTATAAATCAAGTTTCTGAATAATAATTTTATGTACATATAAGTTTGCAAGACACAAACTAACCTTAGTTACGTTTGTGCAGATAAAATAATTATGAAATACTTATACTAATTACCAACTCACAAATCACAAGAATAGAAATGTTCGACAACGTTTCTCCGATTTCTCTGCCAATGCGTCCCCTCCCCCCAGCCCCTTAGCCTGAAAATTCTACAGCAGGGGCCAGGCATTCTACAGCAGGGGCCAGGCATTCTACAGCAGAGGCCAGGCATTCTACAGCAGGGGCCAGGCATTCTACAGCAGGGGCCAGGCATTCTACAGCAGGGGCCAGGCATTCTACAGCAGGGGCCAGGCATTCTACAGCAGGGGCCAGGCATTCTACAGCAGGGGCCAGGCATTCTACAGCAGGGGCCAGGCATTCTACAGCAGGGGCCAGGCAATAGCAGGGGGGCAGGAAATAATTTTACTAAGTAGAGCAAACAAGCAGAGGGGGGCCAGACAAAACGTAGGGGGCGGCCCCCTGCCCTCCCCCGCACGCTACGGGCCTGCCCCCTTTAAAAATAAAACCTAAGAATGGCTCTGATACAATATCATATCAATAAACATTATTAGACATATACATTCAAACTATGGTTAGTGAAAGTGGCCTAGCTTGGTATAGACCTACTGATTAAATAAAGAATAAATAAACAATAAATAGCCTACATACACATTTATATCTTCTTTTTATGTAGACCTTATAAAAAGTTTGGCGTTTACTAAGCACAAATTTACCAATAATTTTTTAACTGACCATTCCGAATGTATTTAAAATTTCTAGTTAATTATCTGAGTTATATAAGCGCGATAATATATTATTTACCAGCATCGAATTAGGTCTTTTCAAATGTTCAAATAGGATCCAAACTAATCATAATAAATCATTCATGAACGAGAGACATCACAAATCATCTTAAACACTAATTACCATCTTTCTCTTGATTTAAAGGGGGGGGGGGGAATCAGAGTAGAATCGGATATTTCCGAATGACACACTTTGAATTTCACTCCCAGTGGGGACGGGCAGGTGGTGGTTCTGTAAGGCTCGGGGCAAGGCAACACTGTAACCTTCATTTGACGGCCATCTTGTTTGATCTAAATACGAGAAACCCGCCATTAGCTTCTCATTTTACGTCTCGATAAGATAACAATGCACGAAGACGGAAGTTAAACATTCATCAAATGCATGACGGGACAAACAAGAATGTTGTGAAGTGTTAACGAATCAAATGAGTTTTGTAAGGCTATTGTAACTGTTTTGTATCTCTGGAACAGTGCTTCCCAAACGTTTACGATTTAGGACCTAATCGATAACTGTTCGATTGTATTCGACCCACCTTTGTTGAAAGAAAAGAAAAAAAAAGAAAGTCAAGTAACTTTAAAATTAATTAACTAAACTGCTTGCAAGAGAAAAATAGTGCAGTAGTTGAGTCTTTTGAATTGGTTCTGTGCAATTTAAATCAATTTATAATACTTATACGCTCCGAACTTTGCAGAAATAAAACAATGCAGTCATTAACCCTACAGTGCCCAATTTTTTTTTTATATTTGTAATATTATTAACATCAGATCGGAAATAAATAAAGCGAAAGTTGATTGCACATGCTTTTCCGGTCATTTTACATCTCTCTGAAATAACGTGAATAAATACATTCACCTTTTTAGGCTAAAGTTAATAAACAACTGCGGTTAGAAAAATGTTTGTTTTTTTTTCTTTCGGGAACATCACATCAAATTAGTTCGAGATTCCCTGCTGAGGTTCACTACTCTGACTGGTCTAATAGGTACAGTGAGATGGTTACAACTAATTAGGCACGGGTTCAGTCACTTTGGACCATGAGCACTTGGGTTACAGCTTGTGTACAACAAGTTAATCACTTGGTTTTGCGACTATTTAGTTACATTGATACAATCATGATAGCCTTTAGATTTATGCTATTTTAACGTCGTTTGACCAGCAGTGCCAACCGTAAACCTTTCACTGACCACAAGTAACCTTACCTTTATGCCCTAAAAAATATAACAGTTTTCCACTGTATTTCTCATATAGTCAGCATGGAACGTCCATCACTAGTATATAGCAATACATGGTAGCTATCTGTTTCCTTATGCAAGGAAAAAAAAAACTCTAGTTGTTCTCATTTCCAGCTTTTGAAAATCTCTAGAGACAATCTCCCCACATCTATAATTTATGTTGTTCTGTCTAGCAAGTAGAGATACGGAGAGATGGCTAGCCAAATATGGTGTACTAGCTGTACCCTGCAAAACCTTTGAATAGAGTTATATCCCCTTAGGCTTGATCGGCAAGCGAGGTTATTTTTTTGGTTTCGGGCAGATCCGATTTTTTCATGATTGTATTTTAAACTGGAATACTGTTGTATTAATTCTTTATTTTCGATTTAACGCACACTGGAAATGAGTATTATTATATTGTATGGGTACGGTGGAAAGAAAAGGATGGGGGAGTTATTTATTTAGATTGATGGGTGGGTGGATGGACGGATAAATAGATAGATAGATAGATAGATAGATAGATAGATAGATAGATAGATAGATAGATAGATAGATAGATAGATAGATAGATAGATAGATAGATAGATAGATAGATAGATAGATAGATAGATAGATAGACTGACGGGCAATAGTCTTTATGGATAAGTGATTGTATGGTAAACAGATAAATAGATAGATAGATAATAGATAGATAGTGGATAGTAATTATAGATAGATAGATAGATTGATAGACAGACAGACAGACAGACAGATAGATAGATAGATAGATAGATAGATAGATAGATAGATAGATAGATAGATAGACAGACAGACAGACAGACAGACAGACAGACAGACAGACAGACAGACAGACAGACAATTAATAACACTTCTCTCTGTTTCCTTGCAGCTCTACGACCCTAGAAGTGACGGACAGTATATCCAATATGGGTCACGTGGTACCCCATGTTATCACATCGCTACTGGTCATCTGGTTCCTCGTGTTTTTGTTGTCTGCTATCGGCCCCCGTCTCTTGGGGAAAGTGAGTACACGCACATCATTTTATACTCGTCCCTAGATTTACCATTTCATTGAAATGAGATGAAACTCATAATATCGCCTTGCACCAAGAACCTTTTTTTTTTTAATTTTAATTATAAGCGAACGTGAAACTTGTAGACACTACAGAGATATATAAACTTTACAGCTCAACTAGTAAACACATGATTATAAAAAGTAATTTTTTTTCTACACATGCATCGTATAAGTCAATAATTAAGCGTATGTTTGTGGCATCATGCTGTTATATACCATATCATCCATTTATTCCCCTTTGTAAATTATGTTTTTTTATCTCTCTTTCCCAGATTGCAATATTTTTTACTGCTGTTCCTTCCGTCCTTTTAATCCTATTATTAATAGCTGCAAGCACCATGTCAGGGTCGGTTCTGGGTATCCAGGCCTTTCTGAGCCCAAAGTGGCACAACCTGTCAACAATTAAGGTAAGAACGAGGTAGTTAGCCGGGAGGGGGGGAAGGGGGGAGAACGAACTACTTCTTGGTGCGCAGGTTTTCTGTATAATAGTTTTTATAGAACATATGAATTTACTAATTAAAAGTCATTGGTAAAGTTTTGTTCAGTGGACATAAATGAGCTATTATTTAGATTGACGTTAATGTTATCTGATATAACTGTGTGTTTTATTTTTAATTGTAACTTAGGATTTACATTATAGCTCACCAGATTAACAGAGAGGGGGAAAATTATTATAAAGTGATATTTCTGAGACAGATGAATAAAATGGAGAAAAAAAAATAACTATTATGTTTTATTTAAAAATAAATTGCAATAGGTTTTCAATCATAATGGTCAATTAAAGACTCTATAAAGAGAGATAAGCAATAGCAATATTGTCTTCAACATAATGTCAGACTGGCACAGGGCCGTCTTATGATTCTCGTGAACATTAGGGTCCTTTTGCATCTAAGGGGCTAAAGGAACCCTGCGATAAGAGTAATTACAGTTCATAATTATTTAAAGTTTGATTTTTACACGTGGGCCCCTATATTTTAGTGGGCCCCTTTAGGTTGGTGGACCCCTTTAGGTTAGTGGACCTTTATAGGTTTGTGGACCCCTATAGTTTAGTGGGCCCCTGTAGGTTAGTGGACCTATTAGGTTAGTGGACCCCTATTGTTTAGTGGACCCCTTTAGGTTAGTGGACCCCTTTAGGTTACTGTACTCGTTTAGGCTAGTGGACCCCTATAGATTCGAGGGCACTAGGGTAAGAGGGCCCTAGACTGATATTGTCCAACATTATTTTCTATCTTAACATCAGCCACCGTCCTCTGTTTTTATCTGTTTCAAGTACACAGCAAAGCCATTTACATCATGTGTAGCTCTTATTCATCTTGTTCGGGACAACTCTTGCTCGATTCGGAGAGTTTATTTCCCCTTAGACTTAAATATATATATATATATATATATATATATATATATATATATATATATATATATATATATATATATTTAAAAAGTTTATTTACCTATTCTGTTTCAAAAGACTTCATAAATAGCTCATTGCACTTAAGAGCTTTTATATGAAGACATTCCTACATCAATATGTTATATGGCAATTCGGATTTTGTTGCAATTAAATTCATTGCTGTTTTTCGTTAAAGAAAACAATACTTTTGTAATAAAATTGATTCTGTTTATTTAAAACCAAATTTATGACTGTGATAGTGGATCACTATTTAGTTATAGAAGCATTCTGATTGAAAAGTAAATAGAACCAACACTTAATAGCTTCTGCAGTTCTCTTTGATTCATCAGGGTCGGCTCAAGGCAGGGGAAGATCAAACTCTGAGCTATAGAGGGCCAGTCTTTTTTTTTAAATTGTGAGAACCTGGGCCCTTTGTTTTGGGAGGAAGAGACAGGGAGAGGGGCCCCAGTAGTAGAAATTTATCAGGGGCTTTATATATTCTTGTTACGACCGTTGATAATGGATGAGTTACAGATTCACTTATCATTAACTTTGTGAATCTGGCTACCGTCCTGGATACTTGATGTCTTACAGATTCACTTATCATAAACTTTTTTTTTATTCTGGCTACGACCCAGGGAACTTGATGTATTAAAGCTCCACTTGTCATTTACTTTGTGTTTACATATAATGATAGACCTTACAAACAGATCTATAATGTTGAGACGTAAACAGCGTGAACCTCTGTGTAAAGACTCCTCACAAAGTCATTCATCGAAACGTTCTTACCATTAAATCTTGTTGACACTGTCAAGATAATCTGTTGACGTAACAGCCCACGTGCCAATGTCAAACTTTCCTAATGTAATTCACAGACCATCTAAGGACATGTAGCTGTGGGGAGGGGGGGGGATTGCTTGGTGAACTGTCCGCCTAGACATTTATGTGCTATGTAATAATAACACAACAAGCTATTTAAGGGAATACAACTATGCTCATCCGGAAACACGCCTTCAGGAAATCAAAGTGCATTGGCACTATAGGGCGGTCACGTGTGATGTCATACAGTCCCGAGATTGTAAACAGTCGCCATTTTGTAGCACCAATGATGATTTTCAGATTTGTTTTAAAATAACGATCAGCTAGGTAAAAGGCTGTGAAACTTGCAGCGGCAATTTAGGATACTAAGAGTAAAAAAAAAAACACCAGAATGAAATAAATAAACAATTTACTGAACACAGAGGATGTCAGTTTCTCGCCAATTTTTATCGATGGAATGATAGTAAAGTGATGATTGATAACATGCGGCTTTGGGCTGGACATTTTATTTCAGGTAAGAATTTTAAACATTTCAAAGCATGTTTATATAAAGAAATAATAATAGTATTTGACCTTAATGGGCAATTCTTATTATATTAAACACCAATTAGCAGATTTTATTAAAAAAAGTATATGAATAATTGTATAATATTAATCATTGCATTGCTAATATTAGCAATAACTATAAATTACAAAACTATTATTCTTGTTTGTAACTTTTTATTAAAACTATGGACATTACAATATAGATTTATTGGAGAATGTCATTAAATTAAATATTTTAAAGCATATTAATGGGAAAGATTAAATATTTTTCAACATATTAATGGTAAAGATTAAATATTTTACAGCATATTAATGGTAAAGATTAAATATTTTACAGCATATAAATGGAAAGATTAATAAAAAATACTAAAAAACCTATCTTAAAAATCCTATATATTGTTGTTGTTTTTTTTTAATTTTAGGTGGACCTGCTCATTTACAAGATACTGGTACTACAAATGTTGGCTGAGCATCTACACTTTGTTACTAGCTGGTACTAAAGATGCTGACTTGTTACCTATTTTGTTACTAGATCATAACAATATTAATCTGCCTCATGTTAAAGCTTCTCATTTAAGAAATATGAGCAGTGTACAGAAGAAAATATCTGCACAGAGTCTGGCTTCTCTACAAAGCACATTGATGTCAGCCAAAACAATATAAGTAATGGGCTGTCAGCATTAGCGCCCTGATGTGAAATTATCCTGATGTTGGGGAAATTTTCAAAGCTCACCCTATTAATCCAGAAACTTATTACCTTCAGAACAGCGTAAACAACTGTACCCATTGTAAAATAAATGATACAAAAATAGTATCATTAAGCTGTTAAGCTAAATTTGACATTGCTGAAAGTTCAAAATCAGTGACATGTGTGGATGGTAACAGATTTAGATGGAATATAGACATACAGAAATAACCTATCCCAACTTTACAGGCCTCTCTAGATGGAATATAGACATACAGAAATAACATATCCCAACTTTACAGGCTTCTATGTACTCAAATGTACTGGAGGCTCTACGTCAATCAATCCAATAATAAAATATATTTGGTTGATTTGCATCGAAACACTGAATATACCTAGCAGGGGCTTTATGTGACGACTTCTCTGGATATAACATCACTGACTGAAGTAAAGCCAGCCTGTAATATCACTTTGGAACTTAATATTTAGAAAAATGATGTGCTACTGACAAGTCTGGAACTGAATGAGGATTCTTTAATGAACTTTAAAGGTTAAATTTATCAAGTATTACATTGTTAAATCACATTTTAAAAAATCAACTACTTTTACTTAATTGTGCCTGTTTTAAAGCTTTATAGATTTTATCACATAGAAAGTTAAATATGTTTTTACCTAGTCAGCATTTATAAATTCACCCAAATCTAGTGCTGAAGACCATTCTATCAACACATATCATATGTATAACCAATCAAGTGACTAAACATACATTTCTAATGGCTTTATTATTTTATTCATTGTAATTTTTTTAATGAAATGATCAAAAGTATTTTTTTTACTATGACAATGTATTTAAAATTATTAGTCAAACTGGGTGCAAGAAATATGGATTATGCCTCTAAGACATTGGGTTTAAATTTTTAGCTCTAGGTGTCCACATAGAAAACAGAATTGTCTTTATCATACCACTAAAAAATTTAAATATATTTATGGCTTATTTGAGGACTGTTTTTAAAGTTATTAGTCGGCTGTAATTTAATGTAAAAAGAATTGGATTAATCTAATTATCTATTATGGGTTATGTCAATTATTTTTAGTTATAACATTGCTAAATTGAATATAACATATAACTAGTATTATTAAAGTGTATTATTCTTATAATGATTTAAAAAAAATGTATTTCACTATAATTATTCTTAATTATACAAATTAGAGAAACTCACAAAAGATTTGTTCAAAACCCACATTTTAGCATCCACTAAACTAGTTGTATGATACACGTGTTATGTTTTTAAATTAATTTTTCATATGACAGTTAATTTTATCAATTTGTCTTGCATCTTTAACTACCATGACTTCAACTTAAGTTTTAATAATCATAGGCATAGCTACTAATCAAATAGTTACATGTTTAACTTTCAACTAATATCTTTATTATTTTTTTTTAATTACTTAAAAATGTGAAATAAATGTCAATAAAAAATTGAAAGATCTACTATTACTCCTTTTTTTTTTTGTCAGTTTTAATTTTATTAGTAATATTGCTGGTATTCTCTTATTATGTCCATACAAGTAATAAGTATGAGACGTCTTAGTAACTTAAATAGCATTTGGTTTGGTAATGTAATATAAAACAAAAAAAAATTACTGAAAACTTGAAACAAGAAATATTATGAACACTCAAAATAAAAAAGTTTGCTTTTTCTAGCAAGGCCATTGACACTATCTATGGCATGGGAATGATCGTGCTTTGCAGTTATATTCTTTTTCGGTCAAAATTAGTTTATTTTATATTGGACCAAATCAATCGTCGCATATAAATATATAATCCCCTCTATGGTGTCTACACTAAAAAGTAATTTAAAGCAGGAATTTTTTTTACAGTAAATTACTAATGTATTTAGTACTGTCCCGTTTATTAAGTTACTATTATCGGTAGCTATCGAGGGAATGTAGCATTGGTTCCACAAAATGGCGATTTGTACTCTATCACGTGATTTTGGTCACGTGTTAGTGACCGCCCTATTGTATTGATTTTATTTCCCTCCGTTCTTCAATGAAATCTTCCTTGGGCTATGTGATGGCGCTATTATTATTTATAGGCTATTTAAAGAAAGACCACGTGCTATTCAATGTTTACTTTACCATCTTTTTTTTTTAATTATAAATAACAATAATTAAAATTAAGGATCTGTGTAGTTGACCCTTGCACGTCAATGAAGAATTCACTCGCCAGACGAGTGAAATTGATGTGGCACACTTTATCCGCTCATGGAGGTCGTTGCTTGATTGTTGTGTTAGGATAATGAAGAGATGTATTAGCGGTGCGTTACATGTGTTTGCCTGTCAGTGTGAGATATATTATCTTCATGTCAGTTGAAATCACAATCAGGACAATTCACAGCCCAAATCAATCTCACTAAATTTTCTGGTAGTGAGATTTTAAGAAGAGAAATGGGACATAATTATTAGATGTCAGAGATATCTCACTGCGTCACGATATGCGTCACGAGATCTTGCATTGCGTTTAAATTGTGCGCCACGATATATCTTGCATTGCGTTTAGTATATGCGATATCTTGCATTTCGTTTAGTATCTGCCTCACGATATCTTGCATTGCGTTTAGTATAATCTGTTTTCAATTGTTTTGATTCAATTCTTAATCAGCATCTTTACCTGTGGTGGCCTAATACGGCTCTCCTATAAGTTTTGTGTGGCTCCAAGTGCGCCATTTTTTTCTGAGCTTTAATTGATTATGTATGTCTAGCTGACCACCCTCAATCGAACATATTGTAGACATAAATTTCATTATATTTTGGATCAAACTATACATTGGACTAAACATACTGTTTAAATAGATTCGATTTTTTTGGTGGGGGGGGGAGGATCAAAAACAATATCAGGGCTCACTTGATTCATTTCTGGGCGCCTCACAATTAGGAAGCGACCGATATGCCTTTTTACCGATAGTCCGATACCGATATTTTTCCCCAGCATTTTTACCGATACCGATATTTTCTTTTTAATCAACAACAATTCCAAACATGTGTTTTTCTCGTGCTGTATGACGTATGGCAACCCATGTTCACCCCTTCCCTGTCATAGTTTGTAACACTTCGTCCACACGTGTCTTGTTTACCCCCCCCCCCTTCCAACTTCCCATCCCAGAAAAAATACACACAAATGTTCACTAATTGTATCATTCAAGGTCATACATTAGAATTAAGAAATGCCAATCCTATTGTTTCAAGGTCATATCGCTGATGTAATTTTATGTAGACGTGACAATTTCTGTGTACGGGTATTTTTTTCCTTTTTTTTTTAAATCTTGTCTGATCTGGTAATAGAATTGGGTTATTAGCTGATTTTTTTTACTGCAACTCTGTTGTGAAAAAAAAAACAATGTATCGGCAGCCGAAAAACGGCCGGTCCGATAGTTAACCCATAGTGCCAATATCGGTTCGGCTATCGGTCGCTCCCTACAACAATCGGCCGGTCCGATATTAACCGATAGTGCCAATATCGGTCCGATACCGATACCGACCTGATAATCGGTCGCTCCCGACTCACAATCATCATAAACTATTATATAGTTCAAGTAAAAAAAGGTTTACCTCATTTCCATAATGTAGATAGCCAAGTTTAAGTATAAAAATAAATCTGAGTCAACTAGCTTTTTAAAATTTCGCTTAAAATAACGACTTAAACTTTTTTCTTTAGTGCTGATAATATTACAAATTAGATTCCCCCCCCCCCCCCGCTGGTTTTGACTGTTATGTTTGCAAGTTGCTAATAATACGTTTACAAAGCTAAGTTTAGCATATTTAAAATACTTAATATTAACTATTTCATGTCGTTATGTAAACATTGGGCCAGGGCGAAGCAATATGTTGAATCAACATATATATCAACATATCAAACCCTGGACGTTTAGGTCAGGACATGTGTAGTCCTGTTACTACATGAAACTTTACATTTACCGTAATCACTATTGGTATAGTTTAATTATTGTCATTGTTCATGCCTTCTAAATCCATATTTTATATTGCCGTGACATGACCTCCTTTTGTTATTCTCGTTATCTGTTCGTGGTCACTTTCAGCATGTATGTGGTGGGGAAAGGGAAAGGACAAGGAGTATAGGATTCGCTTGCTCTCCATGTCCCTTCACGCCGGCCCTGCTAGTACGTAACGACGATCAAGCCGATGGGTGGGGCTCAAATGTCGTCATTATTTCCTGCACGCCATCATCAAAGTAACACCAGATGAGACATAAACGCAAGGATAACAATTTTATAACAACAATACTGTAGATCAAACACTCCAGCATTTCAAAGGACGCATCTAATCGATAAGGAGTTACAACTGGTGTCGTCTGCTTCAGGGCTAAATGTCAAGGCTTTTTTTTTTTTCAAGGTCTGCCATCAGAGATCAGACACAGAAATATTTATCTCTGTATTATGTAAAGTATAAGGATTCGTGTTAAGACGTTGTCTCATACACCTGGCTGTGTGGTGTTTGTTTTTAGTACACCTGGTCCACTGCACTAGGTTGGGCCTACGACTTGTTATAGGACCAGGCAATGGCATCACTAACAGATTCCAAAGCAATAAGGTGGATCTCAAGAGCATAAAGACCTGCCCTTTTCCTTAACCGCGGGACCATTTGCCCCCATATATTTACGCCACTGGGCTCTGAGCTTTGTGAGCCCCATAGGCTATCCATAACTTGCGACTTGAAAGCCGAAATTCAGGGGCGTTTTTGTGTTTTCTGCAGGCTCTAAATAATTTTTTTTTTTACTTTTAATCAATGCTGCTGATAAAAACATACGAAAAAAAACGCTGTTAAGACTGCCGATTGCAAATTTTGGACCCCTGAAAAATCTGTTAAAAAATGGATCCCTTTTGGCAACCCCCAAACCGTCAAATCATTTCAGCTTCACGATCCAAGATAAGTGCTCACTTTCCTCTTGCTCGTAGCCCAGCAAAATAAATATCCAGTCGGTGGGGGGAGGGGGCCCCTTAGTACTGGGTAGCTGCCTAGTTCTCAAATCCATTAGAACGAGGGCCAGTCTGTTCATATGCCTGGCCGATAAGTGAACGGTCTAATCAATGCTCTGATCACTTCCGTCCGAGTGTCGATACGTTGCATGAAAAAAAAACACAGCTTTATATTTTTAGCATTTTTGACGTGTTGTTCTTAATTTCAGCCATGGATCGATGCTTTTGATCTGGTTCTGTCCAATCTGGCCTGTGGGACTGGAGTTTTGGTCACTTTGTCAGGTCACTGTCCTTTTCATGGCAACACTTTTAGGTAATTTAGAGGTTTAGAATAGCAAATGGAAATGTTTAGATGTTCGACACATACATACACACACACGCATACATACATAAATATATATTTACATTCTATTTTATGTTTTTTTTTTCAACTATTGTTTGTCATAAATCATGAGATAAAATTACCTCCAAAATGCTGATGTAATGAACATTACTTGTTTTACTTTTTTTACTTCTCGTTCCGTTCGAAATATCCCATTTCTTTTTATTTTTTCAATATGAATTACTGCTTGTAAATTTCGAAACTGGAGCAAAAATTTAAAAAGAAGTAAATAACGAAGAGATAATAAAATGAGAAAGTATTTTTGCACTAAATACTTTAAAATAAATGAAACGTTAAATATTTTTTACACTTTACAAATGTTAAATGTTTGAATATGAAATTCACGCAAACGGCAACGATTCACTCATCATGTCTTTGGTATAATTTCATGTTTTAAATTACATGTATTTGTATTTATTTGGTCTAATATTATTATAGAAATGCGATGTTCATGACTGTCCTGTCATTAGTTATGACCATCGTGTCCGGTTGTCTGCTCTTGTCCTTGGTTGGCGTTGAGTCCAAATTTTTGGGTGTCAGAGTGGACAGTCTACCAAGATTTAGTAAGTCCTCTTTGATTTACACAGTAGTTCATAACCATTATTGAATCCATGTAAAACATTAAATAAACTGGACATGTACAAAATAAAATATGTGATGCCCAGAAGTTAACGATTACTGTCCAGTGATTGAAAAATAATACGTTTGTTTAAGCACTAAATCTCACTACTTAAAGTAAGAAAGAGTGAATTCACAGATCAATGATTTACGTAGCTCACGATTCTGTGTCAGAGATGAGCGGGCAGCGGACGCGTCCGCTTGCGGACGCAGATCCCCAGACTTTTCCGAATCCGCGGACTGACAGCGGACGCTTCGTATGGTTAAGTTGCGGACTAGCGGACTGACGCGGATCTTCTTTAGCGTTACCATAAAAAATTTCAAGTCATTTAAACAGCTAAATTTCAGCAATGCGGAGGCGCGGACTGACTGCGGACCAATGTTGTAAGATTATGCGGACGCGGATCATTGATAGAAATCCATGGACGGACGCGGAAGCTAAATTTCAAGATCCGTACACCTCTGTTCTGTGTAGATCTGGGAATATACGAATTATAGACCAGAATTTCTGAAACCAAGCTTCACATTTTTTTCCTCTTTGGGATTTTGTATACAGTTGCTATTTACCACAATAAAATATATACATTTAGGGAAACCTGATTAGTTATAATCATACTACATCTGTAGATTATTATCAACAGTCTTCTCATAAGCTATAATTACGTGTTAATTTGTTTGGTATTTAGTAAATGGGTCAGTAACTTTAAGACGGAAAGAATATTTTCATTGCTATTTTTTATAATATTTGTTGAGCAAAAAAATATGGAGAAAATAAAATAACATTACAATAACGAAGATTGACTTATCTTGTTTTAACTATCCCGAAACAGCTGATGTGGATTTGGGTTTTGTCCTGTTTCCGGCTGTGACGTCCAATCTTCCTGCGCCGGCCATCTGGAGCTGCATCTTCTTCCTGGTCATCGTGTTACTCAGCCTGGTGCAAGGCGCTGTCATGGTCCAGCACATCCAGCAGGGTATGGTGGAAGTGGCCTACCTCCATGACATCAAGGTCCGCTGGAAGATGGCCATTCTGGGGACCATCAGCGTTCTTATGATGTCCCTCAACGTGCTGACCACATCAGAGGTGTGTGCATTAAGATTAACAAAGTATTTTTTTGGTGGTTTCTTTTATCTAAAGATGCGGATTCAACGCCCCCCCCCCCAACTTCTAGAAGACCCCCCTCCCCCCCCCCACACACAGACACAAAACCTCAATTTTTACAATTGCTATCATTTTCTACCCGTCAATATAAGCCATCCTTCCATCAGCTCCTTGCCCGGCCTTCCTGTGAAATTAAAATGCCATTTGTGGCCCACGAGTCAAACACTTTGCCCACCCCTGGGCTGGATGATTGCTTGTACACGAATATTGATTAAGAGATCTAGAAAAAGTTCCCAAGTACATCCAGTGATTGGCACTAACTTATTTTTTTTAGTTAAACTTTTTAGTTAGAAACTATAAAAAAAAATTATACTTAACTAAGCTTTTGGCTAAACTTCTTTTCACTCGGTTAAACTTTGCTTGTAATTTAAAAATAAAGGTTAGTTTTAGATAAAAAAAAACATTTATAGTTATCTTTTGCACTGAGTACATTATTCTTGATAACTGATACGCGCCATTTGTTTTACAGGTTAATACAGTTTTATGTTGTGTATATCATGTATGTTGTTTATATTGTGTATTTTGTGTATAGTGTTTATATTGTGTATATTGTTTATATTGTGTATATTGTTTATATTGTTTATATTGTGTATTTTGTGTATATTGTGTATATTGTTTATATTGTGTATATTGTGTATATTATGTAATGTTTGTGTATATTATGTATAATAGCAGCTGAAGACATAATAATTTACCGAGAATAGAGCATCAATCTGGCTATGGTTTATTGTAGGTCTTCTAACTGTCTGAGCTCGTGATACTTTGCGTACGTTGTAATCTTTTTGAACCTGTCTCGTTCACGAACAGTACAGCGAAGTTTGAAAGCTCCCTATTGGTGTACTCAAGATGGAAGAAGAAAGCACTCGATAATCCTATTTGCAAACATAATGTGGAAAAAAAATCCTAGTAGGGGAAACGACCATTATTAAATTTATTTATGGCATCTGTCGTCACCCGGCTAACTGTCTGCCCATGTGACAAGATCTGTGTGTTGCCTGGGGTGTTATTACTGAACATTATCGATAATGTTATCTCATATGTTCAGTTACCAGTTGAGATGTATCTAGGACGTTGAAACTTTTAACACAAATATATTTTTTTTATAAAGTGACATTTTTCAACTTTATTTCTCTTACTGCTTTTGATCTAATTTAAAAAAATGTTACTTTGCATTAGCAGACATGTAACTAATGCTATTTAAGATTTTTTAAATATTAGTAATTAAGTACGGTGACCTAACTTTTCAATTTACTCGGGGCACGACCTATTTTTTGCATAACCCGTCTTGACGTTCCTGAGAGTCTCATAAATGTCTCAGCATATGACTTTCAAACTCACAGAACAGTTCCGGTACTTTACAACTTTCACATTCAATTCGGCAAGGTTTCGTTACATCTATTGTATACAGAATATGAAATAGAATGTTACATATCTACACCAATGAAATAATTTGTCCTTTGCTCTTTAGATAACTTTGTCTTAATTTTACAAACGGTTTTGGCTCGGAAGCACCCCATTTGTCTTTATTAAAACCTCCTTTACCCCACGTCACCCCAAGACGAAATCTGGTCACCGTAATTGAAATATTAAACTAAACATTTAAAAAATTCATTATTTTTAAGGTACTGACTTCTCACACAGAGGCAGAGTAAGGTCGGTTTGGGCCACGGGCGCAGAAGAAGATATTCTGCCCTTAAAGTGTAACATTAAAAAAGGGTATAAAGGTGAGCTTTGCGGGACCCCTCATAATTTGCGGCCCTGGACAAGCGCACTTTGCGCTCAGCTTTTAACCCACCTCTGTATGTGCGGGATTATGGGCAAAAGAATTATTCATTTTAAAGATATTGGCCTTTGAAGTTACAACTATGGCTGGGATGCTAGAATGGACACAGGAAAAAGTCCCATAAATCTAGATTGTAATCAATAGTTTACATATCATCCTAACACATCCAACCAGAAGCGGACTTGTATGAGGTAAGGCCTCCGTGGCGCTGACATACATAGGGTTTAAAGTTCTGTAAGGCTTCTCGTGAGTTGGGGTTCCAGACATATGCATCCGGTGCACCTGTCCTTGAATCCGCATCTGCATTCACCTCATAGCTTAGGATCCTCATTACTTATTTACATCAACATTTTATGTTTGTTATATGTTTGATCAGTTTATATTTATATGCTTGATCCCACAGAACGGACTTCACGTCCTTCGACTTCTTCAGCTATCTACACCTCGACTGACAGTTCCTTTCCTGAGTGTGGCGGAAACCATGACCGTCGGATGGGGTTACGGGGCCCGAAGATTCGCTGGTAGAATCACGGAGATGACCGGAAGGAATAAAAGTTTTGTCTGGAAGTGGCTTTGGAGATGGGGATGTCCGGTGGCGTTGACCGTAAGTACAATGAAATGAATATTAAAGTAAAATTGAATTTTTAAAATAAATTCATGTAATAAGAACGACCAATGTTTACAAAATGGCTGTATTAATAATATAGCATCGCAATCTCAGCATGACCTATTTCACTGGAAATATTTATTTCAGTTATGTCGCGATCTTTAGGGAAATCAAATAGCTTACAATGCCCCTACCCTAACATGTTCCAAACTTTCGGAGAACCTTCTAATAAAACCATGTCATAAAAATTAATCAAACAGTTTGATTCAAACTTAGACCACATTTTATGCAACAAAGCATTATGTTAAAAAAAAAAACTGAATTATTGAACAGAACAAAACCACAAATAAATTTTAAAAGATATTTTACTTGTTAACAGATTTCAAATTTACTATAACATTTGAGTTCGAGAATAAATCAAGCTTTTATATTCTAGAATGCAGCTAATGCTGACGTCTTCAACACCCCCCCCCCCATACATCCATATCAAACTTTTTAAACCTTCTTTGCCCAATTTTGTTTACGTAATTAAAGGACAGCCCCCATAATGTAGTTTCCCCCTCAACATATAAAAGTGTTCTAGACAAAAACAAACTATGGGGCCTAAAACCTCCACAAATTTGAACAAGTAGAGTCGTTCCAACTAATGTTTTTATTTTGTTTTTCTTGCTCGGAAGGAAAAAATGAGGATGATTAATTTTTATAACACATTTTTAATTTTAATGTTATTAACAACACTCAGCGCGCTCACTCAGTTAGACAGTCAGCTTAGAGGAACTAATTGTCTCAACCATATATAAATAATAGCGGTGTGGGTTCTGCGTTAAATCGAAAGTAAAGAATTAATACAACAGTATTCCAGTTTAAAATCGTCAAACGTAAACAATAGTAATAAAAATCATGAAAAAAAATCGGATCTGTCCGAAACCAAAGATAACTTAGCCTACTGATCAAACTTAAGGGCATATAACTCTATGCAAAGGTTTTGCAGTGTACAGCTAGTAGAATATATAACGTATTCGATATTTATTTTGTGGTCTTGGCCAGGTTTACCTATCTTTCTAAAACTAAACAAATGTATCTATCAACATACCAGACGAAGACCTGTATATGTGTAACTCATATATCTTAAATGCGGGTTAATATGACAGAAGCTTATTGCTGTATTTTATGTTTTCCATTTATAAAATAAAGTTCATTAATTCGTTGGAACTTTTTTTTTTGTAAATAATGACTATGTTGATTTGAATTGAATTTTCAATTAAGTTGTAGCAACATCAAACAAAATGGCATAGAGAAAATAAGTATTGTGAGAGCAAACTGGTCCATCGAACATCAAGTCACTACACTAAGCCATTAAAAGAATTGACATTAAAAGTCACTTCACCAAACCACTAAAATTCACTACACTAATCGTCCCTACATTAAAACGCACTAGACTAACACAAACAGCTTTTGAATTTAAAAAAAATCAAATTAACTGGAGACCCCCACCCCCTAGCCCCTCACGAATAGCTTAATGAAAATAACATGGGAAACTAATTAAACGAGACACAATGAAATGACCCCAAACGAACGGTTAGATTTAAATCAGTTAAATGTTGGCTGATAAAGGTCACTGAAAGCTATGTACTAGTATGTAGAATTAACCAACTCATTACTTTGGACCCAAACAATCGTAGTACCATCACGGCCATGTGCGCCCATATCGGAAGCCAAACTATTATCACCCCCTACTGCTAATAAGGACCGTATTTAGAGTTAACTCTGATGGTACGAGCAACCAGGCAGGTATTTTTGCCTGGGGCGTCAAAACATCTCTGGGAGTCTCTGACTACGGCCATCGAATACTTAAAAACTGGAGGGATGATGGGTAATATCTGACTCAGTAATAAAATTGAATTAGCGTGTGACATTTTAGTGTAAATCCTTTTTTAGTTACTCTCTTCTTTTGAGCCATCGTTACTTCAGGGTGCCCTTAATATGCAAAGGTACATTTTGTGGGCCTTAGGCTTAAAGATCATTACGCTTGAAAATGTTGGGCCCTCAATAAACATTGAAAACTGGGGCCCCACTTCACAATCCCCCAACTATTAATTCATTTTTAGCCTGAGGTTCTTGATAAGTGTTCACGTTGCCCGTGGTAGTGGCAGGCGATATACAAGTCCAAACAAGTGACCTCCTTACCCCTGATAGACCCCAGGAAGTAGACTAGTTCGCCTGTCCATATGAACGGGTCTGGTTGATCTCTGATATTGTGAGCAAATGACAACAAAAAATGTTTACCTGTCATGAAGATAATTATCTCTTGTACCTATACTTACAGCAGGGCCGTATCAAGAAAATCTCTGGGGTCTTGACCAACTATGACAACTGGGACCCTCTTCCTTACCCCATTCTCCAGCGCAATCAAATAAAGATAAACAAATTTCGAAATCGCTGACCAAGGCTCGGGATCCCTGAAAAGTATTCGGGTCTCTTGTCCCTCACGACGGTCCTGCTTACAGCAAATATGTACCAACACTTTTTACCTGTTTAAAAACGAATAGTATCTCTTATATCCACACTTACCGTCTTTATATACCTGTTATACAGATTGTATCACTTGCATCTATACTTACAACGAACCTGCTAGAAGATTTGCCTTTAGCGGACATGCAACAGAGGTGGATCTACTTCGTTGGCTGGTCCATCAGTCCCGTTATTTTATTCCCTGGTGTTGTTATAGCCGCTGCTTCATTCTTCAGTGTACATGGGACTTTTAAACAGGTCAGTTGACTTTTAAACAGGTCAGTTGACTTTTAAAACAGGCCAGTTGACTTTTAAAACAGGTCAGTTGGGGGGGGGGGGAATCACTGTTTTAGCAAATGTTTGTGTATATTTGTATTTATGAGAGTGACCGTATTCCTTGCTGAGTACACTGTGCACACAATTCTCTGAACGCGTACAAATATATTACAACAGGGCGTGTAAATGTTTCGTTAAAACTAAGTAGAGTGAGAATCCTCCTATCGAGCAGAAAATTGGTTAAGTTTCTCATACGATATTACCTCGCGAATTCTTTGGAAAAAAAAATATAGGGTACATTGAAGCGCAACTCTCAAAAATGTTATGCTGAAATAATAGAAAGGTATAAAGATAAAGAGAGGTACATAAAGATTATTTTTATCTAATATAACGCTCTTTCAATAATGAACAAAATTATTTGTCAAATTAATGATGGCATTTAATCAAACTGGAGGTTTACTGATACAAAAAAAAAATCCAAAATCACAGAATATGGGATTTTTGCATTTCTATACATTTTAAACCATTATAACTATATATTTCAAAGTATATACATGTATTATTTTACAACCATAACGACAGAGGCTAAAACAGCTTCGTTCTACGCCCTCATCTTGGGGACCAGGTCACCCGGAGCATGAGCCACAGGCAGACCTGCCAGACTACGTCATATGTCAGCCAGATCCTTTCCGGCCAGCCAACGCCTTGGCCATGCTGACAGCTAACCTGTACTTACCAAACATTGTTAACTTTGTTAACATGCAGGTGAGTTAAAATAAAAGATAACATAATGACTGCTCTTTTTTACTCATGCATGATCTTAGATCCAATTAATTTAACTAGAGGTTAAATATCTTGACATAACATAGATTTCTCAGTGCACGTTTCAATATCAGCAATTAATAAAGAACCAAACTAACAGGGAAAATACTGTACATGCTACTACAACAAAAAAAAATTAATAATAATCTGGCAACACTTCCAAGCTTATGAACGAAGCCATTCTTATGGATAGGTTAAAATATGCGATTTCCTAAAGGCTCCAGTATTTATAGCTATTAAATTAGGCACTTAGAGAGCGCAAAACAACTACTTTTTGCATAGTGCTCCAAATTAGGGAGCGACCGATAATCGGATCGGTATCGGTATCGGACCGATATTGACACTATCGGTTAAAAGGCATATCGGTCGCTCCCTACTCCAAATATCTCCTAGAGTTTCTGCCTGGGTTAGGGTTATGGTTAGGGTTAGGGATCTAATAACGGCTCTGCTTAGGTGTGCCTGGATTTCATTTGTATAAATGATAGTATATGCTGTATATACTAAGCAAGAATAAAATTACCATACATTTCTACTTCAGACAAACTCCACCTCAAAATCTGAAAGAAAAATATTATCAATTATTTTTGACATATCAACATTTATTTGATATTTGTTGCTCGTTATTCAGCCCCCGTCAGCGGATACTGACCTCGGTCCAGACTACATGTCGGACATGGCCACGCTGACCAGCTCTGATGACGACAACTCTATAGACAACCCGGTGTCAAAAGACAACTTTCTGTCCAGATGTCACGCCAGCATCCCACGACTGAGTCAAGTGATAGGGTTGGGGAACGTGGTTAGATTTCCTTATCTGGCCTACAGACACGGGGGAGGTGAGATATTTCTCTATCACATTTTACAGCAAACAATGAAATTGGACAATGTGTCAAATGAAAACAGCACTTATCTACGTAACTATATCATTTTTGTACCTTTACTGTACTACTAAAATTAAGTTTTAAATTATTTAATAGTGTTGAAAAAAAAAAGAGATACAAGTGTCGCCAATTCAATAAGTTTTTTTATGACGACATTTGCTTACATGCTCATTAAAAAATCATGTATTCAGAGTTTACAGACTAATTAAAATAATCATGTATGGACAGTAAAAACACAAATGTTTACAAAGTGGCTCTATTAATAATACAGCATTGCTATGTCATCATGACCTATTTCATTGCAAATGTTTATTTCAGTTGTGTCGCAGTCTTTATGTGCTATCCATTAAATAAAGTCAACTATCTAATATGTCTAAAAAAAAAACCTTTTTAACTACTTAAATGTAAGCACGTTAGTTTGCACCTTTAGAACTGTTGTATTCATTAATGAATTGTATTTGAATGAGAAGGTAAACATTTTTTTGTTTGCTTGTTCACAGGCGCGTTTGTCATAGCTTATGTCATAGTTCTGGTCACTGTTGGTGTTCCTTTGATCATTATTGAGACGGCCATCGGTCAGTTCTCTAGTCTTGGACCTGTCAGTGTATGGCGAGCTGTTCCAGTGTTTAAAGGTGAGTGATGAGTGAATAATACACAATAGATGGGCCTACTATAAGATAAAGAGGACACATTAGCCAATTGATTGGGTGGTCAGATATGTTGTAATAAATGGGTGCAACTTGGGGGGGGGGGGCAACGCAAAAGTAGATTTGTGGATACTAAGCAAAGTAACAATTGGGTTCTAGGCTAACTGAACATGTATCATTGTTGGGCCCTTATGAATGCTTGCACTTAGGGCGAAGGGGGGGGGTGGCGGTGACTAGTCTATGCTAACAAGAGCCCGTCTGTCATCCTTCCCAAATGTTGTCATGTCGTGTTAAAAAATTTTAGGTCAGCTGTTCGCTGAAATACAGCTGTGAAGCTTTTTTAACACAATAATTCACAAACAAGAAGAATCCATTGCAATTCCTTATAAATAAAATCAATAACATAACTCCTAAGCATCATTAACTTGTAAAACATCGTTTAGCCTTTAAGGGCTGGGTAAAAGAAGTTAGGCGGTGCTTTTTAAAAGTTCTCTAGAGGTTTAAAAGATCTGAAGCGGCTGATTAGACAAAAATAAATAAAAACGGAAACAACACACGATTCTCTTGAAAAAGTGAAACTGCTTTTTGTACTCCAGGTATCGGCTATTCCATGATGATGATTTCACTGGTCATCACGGTCTATTACAGTGTAGTGACGTCATGGTCAGTGTTCTACCTGGCCACATCACTGACCTCTGTAATGCCGTGGAAGGGTTGCCATAACTCGTGGAACACCAACTGTGAGTATTATATTAAATTTGCTCTGGAGATTTAGAACAAATCAAAATATTAATTGTAGCTAAAATAATAATCTACACGTTGTTTCGGCTATGAATTAAATTTACGTTTCAAGATTATGAGCTAAACGTACATTTCTAAAGTCAAATACTCTATATTTTAATGTTACAAGTAAAAATAAAAAGTAAAGTTCCCTTAGCCCTAAAGAGCCATCGGGGCAGATGAAGTGTGAAATTCATCTGTTTCTGCTGTAACCCCGGTACATAGAGGGGTTGTGTGGTTATCACAAAGCCCAGCCGCCAAGTAAAAGCAACAGTAGAGAGAATATTTTGTTACCCATATTAAACCCGAGGCATATAATTGAGGGTTAACATTATATTTCACATATTCACTAGGTATAAATGCGTTATGTTTAGAATAATAAACAGGGGACGTGACTTTTAATTACTATGTGGATTAGGTCAATTGGATTTGTAATAAAACTTATTCTCACTACTCAAGACTGTAACCTTATATCGTTGCATGTCTTGAGTTTTTTTGATGATGAATGACACACCTTTGTTTATATCCCCCCCCCACCACAAACACCCAGCCTGTTCTACCCTGCCATTGACTTACACTGTATGTGCCAACGCCTCCTCCAACATAACGTCTCCCATTAAGCTATGCACCACTGACTCCGAGGACTGCCTGAAGCCCAACGACACTGTTACGTTGATCTGTCATGAGGTCAATCGAACTGACGTCAGCCTCGAAATGGATAACACCACTGTCAGATCGGCAGAAGAATACTTTTAGTAAGTCATCTTTTTTTTGTTGTTGCTGTCCAAATTGTTTGAAGGGTATAAGGCAAGTAGATCAACAGGGATGTGCGTTATGTGTCTATCAAAAAGAGATAACTAATTGTTGAATGTGGTGGTTTGATCACAAGGAAATAAGTATATAACATGTCTTCCTGCAGTACCCAGGGCCAGCCTTACAACTTGCAAGGCCCCTGTCAGTCACGATGCCCATTTTTGGCTCAATCGGTCAAATCGGCCTCAGGCCGGCCCTGCATGTACCCATAGTGTAGGCTACACCATTCAGTTATAAAATAAAAATGACTAAAACATTGGTGGGATGGTGCAGGCCCCCAGTGGGTAGACATTGTCAGAGGTCCAAAAATAGCTAGCAGCATTTTAGGTAGGATCCACTGGTTCTAATTCTATACAGGTAAACTGAGGATTTATATTTCATATCTTTGTTACATAATTCATTTAACACTTTTGTTATATAATTCTTTTTACACCTTTTTGTATAGAATTCATTTCAAATCTGTTATATAATTCATGCAACGTCTTCCATTTAAAAATGAGAGTTTTTTCCCTCTTCTAATGATGTTTCAAATCCAAGTTGTTGTTTTTTAAATATCGTTTTGTTGTCTAAAAATAAAATTAATAACGTTAATGTTATTGTTTGTTTCTAGTTTTTCTGTTGTGAAACAGTCTGATAGTTTCTTCCAGCCTGGTGAACTAAGATGGCAGCTGTGTCTGTGCCTATTGACAACTTGGTTTATCATATTTATATTCCTGATCAAAGGATTCAAGCCAGGCGGTAAGGTAAGAAAGACATCCATTTTCTCACCATATACATGTACTTTCTATATTTATTTTTTGTAAAAAGAAAACAATTGCTGCTCCTGTTTTAAATGGATTAAACAGGTAATGCACAATAACAGAATATGCATGCATGTGTAATAGTTATGTTATTTTTTCAGGGAGTATTCTTTTTATAGATAAAATTATGCCTAGTATTCAAAGAATACAGTACACCACAAATTCATTATGTACTATGTGGTGCACACTAGATAAAGGTACGTTACTGCGTACTGTTTAACCCGGATGAAAAGCATGGATTATTTCCCTTCAGCCCATCATTTTAACTGACCTATGTCAGTAAAATAAAACATATAAGAATACGGTATCAATCTATCACAAAACCATCAATTAATAATAATGATATAGTATTATATTTTATTTTATATTATGTATTATATGCTATTTTTCTACAGACAACTTACCTTTTCTTGGTTTTGACAGTTCTTACACTTATTATTCTTCTGGTTCGATCAAGCTCTCTACCGGGAGGCCATGATGGACTCAGGTTAGTTCAATTTATCATTTCTTGTTAAATTAATATTTTTATTAAAAAAAAAAACATTTACTAATTTAGTTATTTATTAAAATCATTTAATTGACATGCAAGTTAACCATCAGCAATTCTAAAAAAAATTACAATTTATGAGTTTCTGGGATCCCACTAATTTAATTTATTTTCTTTTGGGGCTATTTTATACTATAGGTCAGCAAGACCATATTCTTTGCACTTGCTTGCCTAATCAATGTAATCATACTGGTACTGTTATAGTTGCATTGCTAACAATTCAATTGTATAGAAAGTTAAATTTTCATCTTTTAAAATGAAGAAAAAGCTTATGTTCAAAGCTGACAAAGGTTAACATAAAATACAACTTATGTAGAAGCTTAACCAGTGTTGTAATTATGTGTCTTTCAACTCTTTTATATTTTTTAGAAAAAATAATTGTTATAATTTTTTTAAATATGTACACTCCATTTGGAAAAAGGTGATAATTAAATAGCTGTAAACAAATTCAAATGATAATATGACTGTCATTAAGCATTTAAGGAGCAACATTTAAATAACATGAAAAAAAACCACCACAGAATCAGTGAGTTATGGAACACCCCCTGTTTAATTTTATTCTTTTCAATCGGAGTTGATTTTCATCTAAGTTTAAAAACTATATTTTACTATTGTTAGGTGGAGAACAAACATTAATATATTTTAAAATGAAATGTTCTCTCGAATCATTAAGTCAGAATTGTTAACATTTGTCTTTCAGTTTTCTGTTCACTCTCAAATGGTCCAAGCTTAAAGAGCATGAAGTATGGAGAGATGCCACTTCCCATGTTTTCTTCTCCATGTCCATTGGATGTGGAAGTCTGGTTGCCATGGGAACCTTCAATAAATTTAGCAACAATGTCATCAGGTAAATTGTACATTTATCTATACATACTTTCAAGTTGGCTCTATATAGTTTGCTATTAATTAATAAGACATAATATTTGTTAATGCAAGATGGGAATTATTTAGGTGTATAGATAATTTGGTTGCTTTTTTTTTTCTCACTTGAACTAGGGAAGCTGCCTTACTATGTACCATAGACACAGGTGTCAGTCTGTTGTGTAGTCTGGTAGTATTTGCTGTCATCGGTACTATAGCAAGAGCTACACAAACTAACATTGAGGGCGCTACATCAGCAGGTAATAAAACATTATCAAATAATTTTGAATATTACTAACTGTAACTTAGCATTTTTCTTCCAAGGAAAAGCACAATATATTAAATAGAACGCACTGGCTACGGGACAGTAACTACGGTCTCCATATTTTTTTTCCCCGGGTTCCGAAAAATAGATGTGCGCATGGGGGACTTTGAAAACATAACCAATCAAATTTTTTTTCAATAGTACATTAAAATTGCAGCTTTGTTTGAATGGCGTGCTGGCAGTGTGGCTTACTCGCTTGGCCGTGACCCATTTTCGCTGACTATATGCAGAGGTTCGATTCCTCTCAGAGACATATTTTTTTTTTTTTTTTTTTTTTCAGGATTAGGGTTAGGGATAGGGATATCGCTAAAAAATACGCACATCTATTTTCGGAACCCGAAAAAAATAAAAAAAATAAAGTCTCGCATGCGTTCATATGTACGGTCTCTGGAAAAAAAATATGGAGACCGTAGTTACGGTCCCGTAGCCAGTGCGTAAATAGAATCATGTATAGTATTATTCTTATCCATTGTCCTGAATAGTATTCAGCCATCCCGAAGAATTAGGGTAGAAATACTTGGTTAAATACAACTCTTGAGCTTGGTACACCATAACAATCAATAAAAATACATCTCTGTAACTTAACTATCTCTTCTCTTTAAATATACTGCTGTCCTGAAGGATTAAGGTAGACATACTTGAACTAAACATACTTCTGTAACTTGGTGTATAATAACTCTCTTTTCTCTATAAGTATTCTGTCATCACAAGGATTGAGGTAGATATTCTTGAACGTCTTTCTCTGTATGCTGGTCTTTTCTGCCAGAATGAATTTGAATCCCAACTATTTTTCTGATTAGACCATCCTAGAGTGCTAAAGTACCTACTCTTTGGGGCTAAAGCATGAGCTAAGCATCCCTTTGACATACACAAGCTCAGTTAATTTACTAATCAACTTAATACAAAAAAGTTTGTAGACTCTTTTGGATTCAGTGGCTACACATGCTTCCCCTACACAGTGAGCAATGCATTTATATTTTATTTACCAAATTTGCCTATCTTGGGTCAATGAAAATGGTAACGATTCTGACTCAACTATTAATTTTTTTTCCACCACACGAAGATTTAATTCTGAACTTTTAACAACGAGATAACAGCATGCTAATAATGTGAACCTATTTTGGGACACAAATTTGTTTGGCTGAAAATAATCTATTCTCAAATTTTATTTTAATAAAAAGGATATTTATATGCCAATAAATAGACTTGTTATCCTTTCTTTATAAAAAAATCAAGTAATCATTTATGTGATGAAGTGAGCGCTTCTGTAAGACGCCATTTTTTAAACCGGCTCGACCAGATGCATTTTGCTCAGCTGTTAAAAAACGGATTCTTACTACGATTTTCAGCCTGATTTTGATTTAAATTCAAGTGGCAATGAGATATGGGATATAACTAACTTATCTGACTGTTCTGATGATGAAAATGTCTCGTTTGTTATACATTATATGCTTTGAACACACAATGTAAGTATTTCATGTTCACACGAACATGCTTTTTTTTTCTTTCGTCTGAATTTAAAAAAAAATTGTTTTGGTCTTTTATACTTTTATATGCTAGAAAATTATCTGTTAGGAACCAAGTTATAAAATTTTAGCAGACAATTTATTTACTATCTTATATAAAATTATTTCTTATTTTTATCATCTCAGAATTAATTAAAAATATTTATTAGCTAATTAATCTTATTATTTTTTATCTCAATACAGCTTCTATCCCCAGCCTACTGACCAAGATAATAAGGACAGTTTCCAATTCGTCACACCCCATTTCTGTGAGAAAGAATTTTAACTATCCAGTCAGCTGAAGTCTGGACAAAAATTGATGTGAAGCAGAATGTATATACCATGGATTATATATAGTTAACTTTTCTTTTGTATTGGAATTTATTAACTCATAATGTGAACTGTTTTGTCAACAAAAATCAACTGATAGGCATACAGTCGTCTGATAAATAATTCAAACAGTCGTCTAATAAATAATTATAAGGTTTTATTTTCAATTGAATTTATAATTTTTATATAGTATTATCACCTCAGAAAATTTATTATTTATAATAGAGGAAAAAAAAATCATTTAATAACTAATAATCCTGTTAATTTTTGTAATTTAAACACATCTTCTATGCCCCAGTCTTTGATTGATTGATGAGGACATTTTCAGATTCACCACATCATTTCTGCCTTAAAGGGCTCCAGGTTGCTTAGCAGATGTCTGGACAAGATATGATGTGAAGCAGTTACATACCATGGACATTTCTTAAGTTTATTTTGCATTGGATTATAATCTATATTTGTCTCACATAAGACAGAATGCAAATGGAACATGGATTACAAAAATCTACCATTGACGAAGGACAGGATAAGCTAACATTGGAGGAGCTATATCGGTTTGTGGACTGGATAAGTGCTAGGCTTCATAGCTTTATAATGCAGCAAGTTCTTTCATAAAAGGTTGTGGTTGGTTTTATGTTTTTATTTTGTGGGACTGACTTAAAACAAAAATGTATATTGAATACATAAACTTAAAAAAAACCTGATTATATAAATGACTTCTTTTATAAAAGAAAATGCCACTGATAAACTTTAAAATGAGTTCTATGAAATTCTTAAAGCTCTAAAAGAAAGAATGGTTATGCACAAATGGTGAATTAATTTTGTTGATAACTTAACTTGTATATAATTAACCTATACATGTATTTTGCATTGTTGCTTTACCTACTGTAACTAAGAAACCTTCTTCGATCTATTAACATGTAAAATGAAAAACATAAGACATTTGCAAATGAGTATTAGTGTTTTCAGAAAAATAGAAAATTGTATATCACACCATCATATATAAATCTAATATTAATTCTGTTATTCTCTTATTTTGCTTATACAATACTAAAAGTTTAATTAATAAATAAGTATTTTTCTCCTAGCCGTTAGCTTGATGTTCTCAGGCAAATTTATTCAGTTTATATTTTTTTTTAACATTTCTAAAATTAAATGCTAAAAAATTATTTCTTCACCCATTGGTTCAAATTAAATGCTGTGATGTAAAGTTGAATGTATTTCTACATAATCTGAAAGAGATTAATAAACATGTACATCATTTTTGCGATATGTAACTCTGTCATTTGTGTTCAATAATTAGTTTTTTTCAATCACCACATCCTTTTTCAAATTTGAAAAGGAATTTTTTCTTACCATTTTTTTTTTTTTGCAAATTAATATAGCATTATAATAGTTTTCAATTAAAAATAAAATGATTTATAATATGTGTACTAACAATTAAAGGCAGTATGTTTTATTTTTAAAAAAGGAAGAAAGGTGAGGAAATTTGATTTTATATAAAATTAATAAAAGAATTTTTTCTTGATAAATTGTTCTGATATTATTATTTATGCACAATTGAATGAAGTTTAATAAAAAGTTTAAATAAATGTAAAGGATCTTGATACATATTTTTTTATAATTGGTGTTTGTGGATACTTTGAAACTTAAAAACAATTTTTTAAAAATTATTTTAACTCTTAATCGACGGCAGGTTTTTGGCCATTTTTTATTACCAAACAGGTGTCCTTACATTTTGGACTATATTGTCTGTTTCCTTTATAGCCCATATATATGTGATATATCATTTTTTTTCTATTTTGAATAGGCTTTAAAACTGTGCAGCTTATTTTTGTGAAAATGAAACTTGATAATATTTTTAAAAAAAAGAATTTAACAAAATAAAATTATTTTTTTAAAGTGTACAAACAGCAATGAAAGCAGTGTATTCTAAAATTTTATTCAGTTTCCTACAAATTGATCTATAACATATGCATAGGGAGGAAATAAATAAGTGATTAGGGTATGAAAGTATATGACCACTATTTGATGAATAAAAAATCAACAAAAACCTTTGGCCAGTTGAGAGTTAATTTAACAAAATACACATGTCTAGTTGATTAACTTTTTATACTTCATTAATTATTTGTCGAGCTATACTGAAAACTATAGAAACACAAACACAGAACTTATTCTGTCTTTAATTTGAAAATAGCTGTCCATTAAATTTACCTTCAGTTAAATGTTATATAGATACATATTTATTAAATAAGTAATAAGTCTTATATTTATATTAGATTTAAACTTATTGACTTTTGGAATCTGTTTCCTTTCTTTAACCTATTTGCATTTAAAATTTTTGTTTGTTTTTTTATTCATTTACATTTCTCAATGAAATTTAAGCAAATATTCAAAGTTAAAGAAAATTGATGAAACATACTTTTTTAATGAAGATACATGTATATACTTCATAATAAGGAATGCTTTAATCTAGTATTCTTTTCTTAGGCATTTTTTAAGCTTACAAAAATCTAAAATTTCCATTTATGTAAAAGAAAATAATATTAATATTTAAACTGGGAGTTGCCTCAAAGCAGAATTTTATTGCTTGTTGTCAGTTGTGATTTATTTATTATGATATAATTTGTTTTTCAGTTATTTAATACTATTTTTTTCAATCCCTTTTTTTTAACACAGACATTGGATTAACATTTGTAACATTTTCAAGAGCAATATTAACACTTCCATGGCCTTTATTCTGGGCGATCCTCATCTTCATAGTATTAGTTCTATCTGGTATATTGACTTGCGTCGCCACAATGACTACAGTGGTCTCTTCCCTCATGGATGTTTACAGCAGTTTATTCAAGAAGCACAAAAATTGGCTGGTGCTAGCTTTGTGTGCAGTCGAGTTTTTCCTAGGCATCCCTATGACCCTTCAGGTAAGAAAGTTTTAGTAGAGATGTCAGTTAAATTATTGTACACATGGGGATAAAATCATAATCCCCCCCCCCCCCACTTTAATCACTAGAAACCAAATAATAAATATTTTTTAAGCGCCATAAATTTCAAAATAGCTTCGGAATAAAAATGTTCAGCACTTCATTTAAGTTTTTTTTTGTTTTTTTTTATGCGTATCATTAGCAGTGCAAGATTAGTTTTTGTTGTGAAATCATCTTGTGTCATTCTTACAAAACTTTTTTATGCTAATTTAAAGTTTTTAATTACTGTTTTAATAAAATATAGTAGCTTTGTTGTTGTTTTTGATATTCAAATATACCACATTTCTCACAGAATTGAGAGTAATTATGCACATTTTTTTTTTTTGACAAATAGTGTTTTTGGGGATCTGGGGACAGATCAAATGATGTTTTAAGTTTTGTAAAGTATAAAAATGATTTTGAGCTTAAACAATGGAAATTGATCAGTTTCTTTCTTGAAACAGTTTCGTTTGGAATCTGATTTTATTATTTTGCATCTGATAATCAAAATAGCACTTTACAGTAATAAACTATGTACATAAACACTTCTACTTTGTGTTTTTATATAGGTAGGCTTTAATGTTATATCTGTGCTGGACACTTTTCTGTCTGGCTTGCCTCAGATGTGCGTAGGTGGAGCCACTGTTGTGGCTTTCACTTGGATCTACGGCATAGGGAGGCTATGTACCGATGTGAGCAGAATGATCAATGCCCCGATAGGCTGGTGGTGGCGGCTTATCTGGGCTGTTGTTTGCCCCAGTGTAACTGCCGTAAGTATCGTTGTTTATTCTTTGCCCTAATTATCTAGTGTAACTTGTCTTTCCAATTTAAATTACCATAGTTAGTTTGACATTTTCAATGAATACTTTAGCTATATTCAGTTGCCCTCTTGTTCATGAAAATTAAAAAGAGAAGTAAATAATGATGATCACATGTACAACAACTGCATAAAACCTAATGCGGCTTTTAGTGCTGAATGCAGCTTTTCATTATTTTCTGTTATTATTTTTTTCATTCCTTTTAATCTTGATAAATAAACCAATGTGAAGCTCATCAAAATTTTTTTTACTATGGAATGCATGATCGCTTCTGCTCTGGCATTAGGCTTTACTGAAATAAAATTGTTTCTTGTTTAATTTCATAGGTAGAATTTTTAATAGAAAGGGAAAACACTTTGATAAACTTGCTATTAATTTTTAAGTGACCCAGAATTTCTCGTAATTATTTACTTTCTTTGCTGTTTTTTTTTCAGATTCTAATTGTCACCTCTTTTGTATCTGTGGTTAGTTCTAAAGAAGATGAAAAACATCCCTGGTGGATGAATTTGATTAGTCTATTGTTATGGTTGATGACACTTGTGCCTATTTTTATTGGTATTATTCATGAGATATTGCAAACCAAAAACATGAATTTTTTAGAGGTTAGTTCACAAACAGGAAGAATAGCATCAATAATTATAAATATTTTTTTATTATATTTCATTACTGTTTACATGAAATTGAGATATGCAAAAACATGATAAACATATATTTTAATTGCATTTATTCAAAGAAATTCACATTTATAAACATTATTAGAATAAAGTACTTATGTATAGAATTTTTCTGCCATTCATTAATTCCTAAAAGTTTGTACATCTATTTAAATATGAACACAGTGACATTAATTACTTTATATTATTATTTTGTAAAACCTTTTTTTTTATTTTGTATTGAACAGAAAGTTCGTAAAGCCTGTCAGCCTCGTAAAGGATGGGGAGCAACATTACACAGAAGTCACAGCAATGTGGAATATTACCCAACCGTTCACACCCACCTTGGAATTGACATAAGCAGAGAAGGACTCAGCACTGTTGCTGGTTTGTACATGAATTTTTTTTTCTTGTCGCTTTATCAAATCCGTGATATAAAGAGCCGCTCTTTTGGATAGGCAAACAAGGTCTCTGCCTTGGAAAATCTGTTGTCATGGAGCCTCCTGTCATTACTTGTATTTTAGCTTTATAGAAATTTAGAGCTTAATTAAAAAGTACTCATTATCTGAGGCATGTTGCTGCTCAACATGTGTTTACTAGATTTAAAAGAAAAAGGGGGGAACACTTGACAGGGGTCCCGAGCTAAAATAGCTGAGGGCTAAAAGGGGGCCCCAGTTGTCAAAGATTATTAGAAGCAGAAAATTTCCAAGTGGCTACCTTGACGGCATCTTTGTCTAGAGGCCCCTGCACGTGTACCTTTGCCTTGTGCCCGAAGCCAACACAAGAGCAGTTCTGATTGCATCTTTCATGCACAAGAGCTCTACCACACATCACAGAAATTTGCACGTTTCATTTGCATTTGTTTGTTGTTGTTATTGTTGTTGTTTTTTTTACATTTCATTACGTTTTAACTGATTTCAGATCATGTCCAGTTCCCACCGGTTGGTGTCCATGTTCCCAGCCTCTCCCAAACCACCTTATTACCAGTGTCTCCTGGCACACCTAAAGGCAAAAAACCAATGGACATGAGGCACAAAGCCATTCTTAATCATGCCTATAGTAATCCTCAATGTCACACATCTTCAGGTGTGTATACTAATACGACTTGTGTGCAAGTGAAAAAAAAAGAATGGCTAAATGAACTGCCTGTAAATAGATGTTTATTAACTGGAAGTAAAATTATAAAATACAAAAAATAAAACAAGGAATCCCATGTAAATAAATATGAAATCGAATATTGTGCCTGTATGTTTCATTTATTCTGCATAAAAAAAAAAAAAAAAAATATAACTTTATCTAGAAAAGATAATTGTGTTACTTTTGATTGTTCATTTTGCCATGATGTTCTCTATAACATCCTAACAAAAATTTTCAGCCAATCTTATGTATATTTAAAAATTTCATGATTTTTATTTATCAGTCTTGTCCGTTGTTGTCCTGATATGAGCGAGAAGCTATCTCTTGATCATATACTTACAGCAGTACTGACATAAATGTTAGTGAATCTGTTTGTAGCATTCCAGTCCCTGGTTTTAATACCTGTATTAGTTTTCTCTAACAGAAGTTATATTTGATGTAAAAGTAATACTAAATTCACGGCACTAAATGTTTGTAATTCCATTCATTTTTCACTGCAGTAATATTTTACAACTTCTTTGGCAGAAATTTAAAAACAAGTGATCTCAAGATGTTAATTTGTTAATATTTAGTTACTGATAAGTTCATTTTAAAAAAAATAAAACAATTGCAGTAGTGTTTTGACATTCTTATTCATCTGTTACATAAACTTTGAGCATGTACATGTGAAAATAACTTTCAATAATAAAACATTTTTGCTGATCCTAAATTAGGGGTCATTATTACATAGTTAATAATGTTTATTTGGCTGTTTATATTGATTTTAACATGTGTACTATTATTGGTGAGCCTTTTTCTTAATCCCATATCAGCAGTAATAGCTCTGGGGGAGGGGGGGGGGGTAAGAATATATAATCAGTACCGTACACTGCAACAGTTTTCTTGAGTTTTGGTGTTCACTCCCCTTATTAGCATAGGAATCAATTTTTAGCATAAGATCAGTCAGTTTATATAATAGTTCATTTATTTTTACTTCAAGGGTCTCTGGAGAAACTAGGCAAGAAGTCAAGACCTGCTAGCATATCCTTAGCGAATGACGAGCATCATGATGTCATCGTCACCAAGAAGACAAAGCACAAAGTAAGCACCCATGATGCATACACTCAAACTGATAAAGGCTGGGCCGAGAGTAAGCTATGCAGGCAGCGTTCTGTAAGTCTGTATTATCTTCAGCGGCCCAAGCTTGATGTTTTACTTCAGTTTTTGCCTCACAAGCAGTTATGTTGTTATAAGTTTATTTTTGTTTTTAGTGACGGTTTATTTTTATACATGTAGTTGTTTTTTAAACAGTTAATTAGTTTGATGGCATAGTTCTAGCTGCTTTTATAAATGTATTAACTTTTTTTAGTTTTAATCTTTCATTATAACCTATGTTTATTTAATAGTTTTGAATTCCCAATAATAATTGGCATATTTTTTTTTTTTACTTTTTATTACAATCTTTACTTACTAGAGTGGGACGGATGGCCGAGTTGTGTAGATACTCGACTGTCGACCTAAAAGTCCTGGGTTCAATCCTCGGTGAGGCCCATGGAATTTTTCCAGGTGAAATTTGGTGCAAAGTCATCCCACAAGTCTACCCAGCTTTAAATGAGTACCTGACTTTAAGTTGGGGGAGTAAAGGCGGGTGGGCGTTGTGCTGACCACACAATCCCTTCATATGCCGAGGTTAAAGAAACAGATGATTTCTACACTTTATCTGCCCCGATGGCCTGATAGGGCTAAGGGAACTTTACTTTTTTTTTTTACTTACTGGAAAAGTTTTGATATATAAGGTTATTAAATTTAACCTATCAAGTCCTAGTCTTTTTGTATGTGTCTGGTAAAAGTAATTGACTTCTCGAGGTGAAAGGGAATGCTAAAAATTAATGTGGCTAAGCACTTATTACATGTATATGCTTACTGACTGTTCTCAGTTTCTCTTAAAAGTGGATATACGATATTACTTCTTTAATAAAAATCATCACACCAGGGGCTATGCTCAAACTTCAGTATTATAATAATGCCTATGTTCCAAGCAAGAATGCTTGTTCACAATTATTTTACCTAGGCATCAGTTAAAGCATACAAGTGTATGTCATGTCTACTAGAAATAGACCAATTCTATTTCTACAGGCATCCGGACTTATAAAGTATGTTGTTTGTAATTTGTTTTACTGTAAGAAATCAACTCATTTTTAACTACATTTATATACTCTCTAGAACTTCAAGGGACTGATTCTATATCTGCTCTCATATTGCTGTTTTTTTTTAAGCTGAACTTCCTTTTGTAGGTTATTGAAATAAATTGCTCTGTTTAGTCTATTTGCTGTTTTTTCCTCAATCCATTCTCTGTTTCATCACATTGTACATTAACCTTGTAGTCAAATTCGTTCTATTTGGATTTGTAAAAAGAAAAATATATTCTACTTGTGTTTTTATAAGTATGTCTCCCTAAAGTTCATTTAACTTAAAATTCTTCATTACTATACCTTATTCTCTATATCTATATTACCATATCTTATTCTTTATTTCAACTGGTATCTAACAATGTAATACTTATATTACTTGCTCAGTCATTTTTTGTACATCCGATCTGAAAAGTTTTCTCGTTAAAATGGATTCTTAACATTATGATGATAATGGCTGATTTTATATTAAAAAATAAATCCATAAATTAATAATGTTTTCTTGTTAAAAGAACATAAGAAAAGACACATTTTTTAAAATATTCTCTAGGATAGATTACAATTATTTTAGTTTATATAATTTATTAATTATAATCGTGTTAAAAATAATACCTATTCACCTTGTGAATTTTTTTTTACCTATAAACAGTTTATTTCTCCATAGTGTTTTTATAAACATGAAAAAAAAACTACATATTTAGGAAGGTTATTGTAGATTTACAAATTCTTTAAAGGGTCTTCTTGCATAGTATTTCTTTGTTGTTTATTCTTTTTTTTTTGCATTTGCTACTGCTTCTATACTGTAGTAAATGGGTCAATTTGCATGTCTTAATTATTATTACAGTTGCAAGTATAATTTATTAATGACTGGAGCTAAGATGCATGTATCTGTTCAATGCTGACATATGATTTCAGTTAACAGTCTGTCAGTTCACTCTATATCATACCCATCCTTTGTCTGCCAATCATCTCAGTAATTATGTAAAGTTAATGGGAACTATGGCCCACCCTTTAGCTTGACATTAGTAAATAAACCTCGCCAGCTGGCCTACCTTTTTAGACAAGGCCACCATATATTACAGTCAGAGTATTCATAATTTTAAAAAGTGCATATGATTTGTGCCATTTAGGAGAGACTTCCTTTCTGGCACAAGGGAATGTGATTTATTGCAATTAGTTATTATCTTCGATTTCACTACTAATAAATGGCAATAATCAGTGATGCATTTTTCTAAACCTATTCTTAAAATTTTTCAATTTTAGTTACTTTAGTGCAAATATGCATTCCATTTAAATAAGTAATTTACTATTGTACCTTAAAAATAAATAAAATTATCCATTCTATTTTTAGATGCTTTCATTTGTTTAATCGTCATTACATGTATTTAATTTTTCATAGTTTATAGCTAATTATTTGGTTACTCTAATTTCAAATTTTTCAAAAAACAGTCATAAATTTAGTGTTATTTTATCCAAGGGTCAAATTTGTAATATAAACTGTATTCATAAAAAGGAGTGCCAATTCCTAATGATAGTTTATTAATCTATTAATGTTTAATTTAGACTTTCAATGTTGAAAAACACTTAACAGCTTATGAGTGCTATTGTGTTATATTTCAGACATATTCATTTACTTTTAAATGTTTAACAGAGACATATGCTTGTAGATATAAAATACAAATTAAGTTTTAAAAAAAAAAATTTAAAATATATGTTAGTTTCTTCTTTTTTTTTTTTTTTTTTTTGTGAATTTGCAAGTTAAATTTGAAGTTTTATTTCTTTTCAGCAACCTACTGTGAATGTGACAAAGAAATTACCCTCCTTAACTCGTTCTTCCTCCTGGCACCAGTTAGGTGGTGAGCCAGCAGTGCTGAAGGTCAATACCGAACAGCTGAACAATACGAAACCTAAAATAGTCCAAGTAAGATAGATATAGATAGAAATAACATAATTGTTGCAAAAAGGATTCATTTTTAAGAACTTTAGAAGATTAGACACCTGTTTATAATTGTGTGTTGTCATTCACATTTCTGCATCAGTTAAGACCTTTGAAAATAATAAGCAATAATGGCTTAAAAAAAAACTTGCATTGGCCAAAGCAATTCCCTTAATTGAAAAGCCGCCATTAATCTCAACATGCTACAATAACGTGCTGTAAATGTTTAATAAATTTCAAAAGTAAATTTTCTGCTGTGTGAAAGTTTTTCCATGTTATTTCTCAAAATGATTTACATTTATTAAAATACTGAAACCTAAATTAAAATAAAAAAATTGTACTCCCTTTTAAATATTCTCATTATGGAATTCATTCTTAGTTCATATTTAACATGACGCTGAATAAATTCTGTTTGTCATTAATTTAAGTTTAAATGATTTTACCAGGAACATGTTGTTTTAATGTAATGAATAACATAGTCTAACCTGGTGACCATTTATTTCACAGTCAAAACCCACAGAAAGTTTAGCCCAGAGGCGTCGTAGATATGGACAGAGTACAGCTCCAAATTTAAGACTTTTGATTGGCCAAGATGTAAATCAGCTGAGCACTAAGACATCAAATTACCAGTTACCATGTGCAATCACCATGACCAGCGAAACACCATTACGTGTAGGTTGCGTTCTCATTACGCCTTCAAGTTCGCCAACACTATCAAAAAGTTGGGTCAACAGCCCACGTTTTAAAACATCAATAGTTCCTGATGAAACTGGACTGCCGAGTCCACTTGCATTGAAATATGATCCTGTGGTCAGTGCTGTCCCCTTGGTTAAAACAAAAGTATCAGCAGTTAACAACAGCGTCCCTAAGCGTAGACGACGAACCCTTAGAGACACCAGGGTCAGTCGAGACATCCGGTCTCAGTCCATGGAAGAAACTTCCACTGGTTGTCAGAAAAGACTGCTGGATGATTCTAATTATCTCAACAAACGTTACGTACTTACAAGAGCTGACTCGGATGGTGTTCCGAAGTGTAAGCCTCACACTGCATCATTCAGGACTAAGTCAGAGTCAGACGATGTTGCAGTTATCAAGTTAACGAGAAAATGCAGTCTTTCCACAAGGCCTCCACAGTTGCAGCAGCTACTTCCTTCTAAGACTCGCAACCGGAGTAAGTCTTTTTCATGCAAAGGAGGCAATATTATCATGGAGGAAGAGCATGATCCTAAAATGGAAGAGATAAGGGATGATTTCCGAACTTGTTTACAAATGATACATGCTGAAACTGAAATGAGTAAACTGTGATTCATTTTTTAGTTGTGGATATTTCAATCCCTTCTTTTTTAAATATAGAGTTATCAAACGTCTATAGAAACTAGTAGATTGGACACTTCCTCCGCATTTAAGGACACTGTTCAGATCATTCCATTTAGCTGTCAATGTTGCTGCATTATTATTATTATTATGGTTTGTATATATATTTTAAAATCATGTTGTTAATCAATAGCTGATCATCAAACACACTTCATTTATCATGTGCTTTAATGGTAGAGCCACTGTTTTTGGCCCATGTATGTTAGCCATTTTCTTTGGGTAATTTCAACATGACCTAGAGATACCATTGTTACACTTCTTCAAAGAAGAGTTTATTCTGTGATGTTTTGTTGATTTAGTACTGATATATGTGCTTGTATTATTGTATATAGCTGTAAATGTATATAAATGACGCTTGTAGTGAAATGATATTGATACTCATCCCAATGAAACTATAGTATTATAAATGGGGTCCAGAATTGGACCCATGTGTATATTAAGCGATGATATTCCCCATTGTATGAATCATGAATGACTCATGACCAAGTGCCATTTAATTTTAGACAGGTCAATGTTTGAAATATTTATTTGTAAAACTGTGAATATTTACCAATTTTTGTACTGTAAATAAAAATATTTAACTTGAAAGCTAGTAAGGCAGATCATTGGTTGCATGTTGTTGATGACGAAATGAAACAAATTTGTTAATGTTACATTATATAGTCTAAACAAGCATTACCGATATACACTTAAAACACATAGTTTTTTTTTTCTTTTCAACAACTCATTGAAATCATTTTTAAAAGTTTTTATTAGCAATGTTAAAAAAAAAAAAGCAATAAATAAAATTTACAAATCTTGTCGACTTAATTATCAGTTCATTTACAACCTATTTATTTTTGGTTGTAATTTTTTTTGTGTATTCTTCACGTGACTTAATTGTCTAGCGGGTGTACGTTGTGTCTTATTTTTTTTCTTTTAATTTTTACGTATTCTTGATGCCCAGTTTTGAACACTAGTCTATCCTGGATGACAATACACTGTTTTCATTTAATCTATTCGGTTCATTAAAACATTTAGAATTCCGAGTCTAATAACTTTTTGTTAATGTTTATATTTGGGAAAGAGATTTTTTATAATATCAAAAATGATGATAGTTCAAAAGCAATCTGTAATTATTTGACATTGTGCTTTTTTTTTTTTAGCTTTACATTTGCTTACTGGGAGCACCAATTAATTTCAATATTTTTTTTTATAAATTAACAAACAAAAGTAAGTGAATTATTTATAAAATGATAATTCTTTAAATACTTTTTTAATAAAATGAACTAAATTCTTTACATAATAGATTTATGCTTATTATACAAAATATTAGTTTTAATACAAGTTAAGTTTAGTAAAACAAAAATGAAATTTTAATATTTTTTTTTTAAGCAGAATGTTTGACTACCATAAATATTCTCCTTACATAAAAAAACTTCAGATAGCAACAACCTATAAAATAGTTGACCTAGATATTAAAGTTATTTTTTTTTAATCAGAAAATTTTAAAATAATGTTTTTAGCAAATAAAAAAAAAACAACCTGAACTGGATGACAATTTATGACATCAGTGATGACATGAGGTTAAACATAACTCATGTGCCCCCCCAGCTGTACCAACATGAGTGTGAGTGACCATAATAGGTGTACTTATCAACCGTTCACTAGGCATGAAATGCAAACAAGTTGGGAAAGGGGTGCTAAAAATATCTCATATACAGGTATTATAACACAGCGAACATAGACACTAATTAACAGCAAAAAAAAAAAGTGGCCTATAGCAAAAGCTACTGTTCACTATTTATTAATTTAAAAAAACAACTTTTAAATTAAATTAACTAGTGATAATTTATCTTAATAGATATATGACTACATTGGCTACAGACTAAATGTGCTATACACTTTTTCACATCGTTAACAGGACAGGGCTGGCATGAAATTTAATAGCCTTCGCCTCGACCAGAGTGGGGCTGACATACATGGTCGGCTTTGGGCCACTGCAGCCTATGCGGCCGCAATGTTCCCGCACTTTCATAGGCCCCGCGCGCTAATTCTAGGTGCAAATTATTAAATTTCAGAGCCTTCAGCGTGATGACGTACGAACGGTTACAGCGAGCCCCGAGTAAGCATTGACGTCATCAACATACCCGTCAGCAGATATATATGTGGGTGAGAATTAGCAGATGAAATGAAAATCTTTAATGCATATTCTACCAAATACCGCCAAAACCCCGGTAGAAATTTTGGCTTATCTGTCCACTGATGAAAGATACACTGCTTTCCCCAACTACTTTGTTGCACTCAGAATAATTTTAACAATACCCGTAACTGAGGCATCTGATGATAGAAGCTTCTCGCGCCTCAAACTAATCAAGAATTACTTGAGGTCAACAATTCACGGAGATAGATTGAACAATTTGGCAATTCTAGCTATTGAGCTTGATCTATGAAGGAAACAGAATTTTTATGATATTCTGTCTTCATAGCTTAGCACAGACCCGTAGCGTGCGCATCCCCCCCCCCCCTGCGTTTTGTCTGGTGGCCCCCTCTGCTTCTTTGCTCTACTTAGTAAATGTATTACCTGCCCCCCCCCCGCTATTGCCTGGGCCCTGCTGTATAATGCCTGACCCTTGCTGTAGAATTTTCACTACGGGGATGGCTTAGCATCTGTCAAACTGCCTCTGTTTGTCTATATAAGTCTGACTTCGCTACACGCAAGGCTAGTAAAGTAAAGTTAATTTTGATCGTGATATTTTAGTATGTAAAGAATTAATAAAATACAAAGACGAATATATTTTCTAGTACAAAATCTTAATTTTCACTTATTTAGTCATTATCCTTATCCCCACCCAGACTGGGCCCCGCGCAATCCGTTTCGCTTAGGGCCCTGCAATTGTTAAGGCCGGCCCTGCTGACTTATATGGGTAACGTGGTAGTGGTGAAATATTTAATAAAAAAAATTAATACTTTTTGAGCGGTTTTTCGTTTTTGTTATATAATTTGCTGTTTCTTTTAATTTGATTTATTTTTTAACAAGGTGTCATTGAATGACATGAAGTAATATTACTTCATTATTATTTTTCGCAATGAGTAGAAAAAAAAAGCGGTTATCAAGCCATTAAAAAAGAGATCAGTGCTCTATTTCATTTTTACTGTAGCATGTATTAAATCATTACAAACAGTACAAAAAATGACTCAGGAACTGAAGCCCTAAGCAGGATTCATTTATTCATGGCTAATGGGAATTTCCGTATGCTTTCTGTATTTATGTAATTTTTTATTTTGTAGATAAAGTGAGTTATAAGACTTGAATTAAATGCAGTTTCATTCAAAACTCATAAATTATTAAAATCTATGAACATTATAAATAATACCATTAGATTAATAGTGCTGATAACAAATGGCAATTGTGTAATTTTTAAGTTATGAATAAACAAGAATGGGAAACTAATTTTTAAGATATGTGATTCACACAATTCACGGGAGTCATTTTTTTTTTGTGCGGAAATACCCAAAACCGAACTTCCGAAAACCGGTTTACAACTAGAGTCGCTAAAAATGTTAAATAGTTCACTATATTTAAACTATTCATTACATGATATATTTAGCCACTGTACGCTCTAATAAACCCGGTAATTGCATGCTTTAGTAAATCTGTTATTTGCACGCTCTAATAAATTATGTAATTGCATGCTCTTAGATACTCTAGATTAGAGAGTCTAGTGTGGAAATAATATTACCATTTTTTTATAAATACACCTCAGTCAGGCTCAGTTGTTTTAACGTTTAATTATTTTTTTCTTAGTGTTTCATATGAATTATATATCATTTTCAAACTTATTCATTTTTCTATTTAATTGCATTTTTTCATTAAATTTCATGTTAACTGATATAATATAAACACTCAATAATAAAGTAAGGCAGTTTCTCAGATTTATTTTTTACGCACTTGTTACGGGACCAAACGTGACCATTATATTAGGGTATAAGGAACATGACATATATACATTTTTTTTTTTTTCAGGATTAGGGATAGGGTTAGGTTTTATTATCTACGGCTGGTACCAGGGTAAAAAAAATACGGAGACCACACGTTTGGTCCCGTAACAAGTGCCTTTATTTTAAGCCTTAAAATATAATGGCATATATCCTACATATTGGAAAGAAGTATATTAAAGATATTAACTAGCAGCACAGGGGATGTTCAATCAATACTACACTAGACTACAGCCTTCGTGGTGCCCAGTGGTGGGGTATAAGGCTTAATAATAAGGGGTATATAAAAAAAAGCATTTTGGGGGAGGAGAGGGCAGGGGATAAAAAATCAAAACAAAATATGTAATTTAAGAATGGTCAGGGATAGGTGGTAACCTTTTGGGGACTCCATGTGTGTTTTCACGCAGTATTGGTGGGGTGTGGGGGGGGGACAGGGCTAATGACAACCACTTAAAAGAATGAGGTACAATTATTTAATTCTCATAAGCCAGGGCTGCAGTCTAAAATTCTGGGACCCCTTATAAATTTTGAAGATGGGTGCCCCTCTGTCACAACCTCAATTTCCCCCAGTTTTAATGCAAAATAAATACTGCCCTGCCCCCAACATTGGTTTGTGGTCCCCTTAAAAGTATTTAGGTTGTTAGGGCCAGGGTAATTCCAAAGACAAAGACGGATCCAAGTGGCTCGCATGCTTAACCAATTTCGGGTCCCCCATCAACAATTCACAATATTTGTAAATTTAGCTATTAAGTTTCAATTAAGTTTCTGTACTTTATTTACTTTATAAGGCTAATTGTATTTAATGGTCTGAAACAAAATCCGACATTTTCTTTTTCATCTACATTTTTTGTACTACAAATACAATACTTTTGGCAGTCACTCAAACATTTCCCAAATAATTATATTTTAAATCAAGTGTAAAATTATGGGAATTAATTTAGTTATACCACGTAAAAAACAAAAAGATATCATCATTAAGTATTAATGAAAATAAAACAAAAATAAAAATATTATCCTATTTCTATGTATTTATACAAGTAAATAGTTCCTACAGTCTAGATTTTACTTACTCTCATCTATTGTTTACATCATTGACACTACATTTCTTCAGTTGACTTGGAGATTTGTTATCATGGATCTTGATACCTTTGTGGCCTTAAAATAACTTTAAAAAACTCTTATTAGATGTATTCTACTCTTCTTCATCTGACTCTCATAAGCTGTTAAAAAGGGAAAGGCAGAAGTGGTTGATGTTGGTAGATGCTGCGGGTGGAGAATACAATTTTAGTCCTACTGTCCTAGGTAGTCCTAGACAATAAAGAAAGAGAGAACGTGAAAATTAGAATGCATGGGTAAATAAAGTTGGTGTTTTTGCCAAGTTATTTAGCTAAATAGGCCATATTATGGAGCCCCAGAGGCTCATGGCCCCTAACAAGGTGTTTACATCAGTGAGCCTCAGAGGCTCATGGCCCCTAACTAGGTTTCTACATCAGTGAGCCTCATAGGCTCATGGCACCTGACAAGGTGTTTATATCAGTGAGCCTCATAGGCTCATGGCACCTGACAAGGTGTTTATATCAGTGAGCCTCAGGGGCTCATGGCACCTGACAAGGTGTTTACATCAGTGAGCCTCATAGGCGCATGGCACCTGACAAGGTATTTATATCAGTGATCCTCATAGGCGCATGGCACCTGACAAGGTGTTTACATCAGTGAGCCTCATAGGCGCATGGCACCTGACAAGGTTTCTACATCAGTGAGCCTCAGAGGCTCATGGCACCTGACAAGGGGTTTATATCAGTGAGCCTCATAGGCTCATGGCACCTGACAAGGTGTTTATATCAGTGAGCCTCATAGGCCCATGACACCTGACAAGGTGTTTAGTTTATTTCAGTGGAATCTAGAGGCCCAGAGCGTCTCAGACCAGGCATTTAGTTAATCTCAGTGGGCCTGAAGAAAGACTTCTCTCCAACAATATCGCAAAAACAAACAAAAAAATCTTTAAATTAACCTTTGTGGGCCTAAGAATTTTGCTTAAAAATTATTGATATGAAGAAATGCGTTCAAGCTAAAACGCTGGAAATCGGTGGAAAGAAATGTTAAGTCACGTACATATGTATTCTCAAAGCAAAGATGATATAACCAGCTGACTGCAGGGAAATGTAACTCCATACTCTCAATCACACATGGCTGCTCTTTTTCGTACCTCGGATTACATAAATGATGTAGAACAGTGCTTCTCAAACTTTATCAAGTTGTGGAACACTAAACTTTGACAATTTTTGTATAATTATCGCGGAAATACATAACGTTTACTTTACTTTTTTTTTTCCTTTGAAAGCGATAGCTGACCGAAAACAGTGAACGTTGCTTGCATATATATATATATATATATATATATATATATATATATATATATATATATATATATATATATATATAGGGGGGATGAGTGCGTGCGAGCGAGCAAGCAAGCAAGCAGATATATATCTGCTTTTTATTACAGAAGGTAAATCAGCTTCAGTCGTGAGCAGGCCACCTTTGTTGTTATGAAATAATTTTTAGCTGTACATTTGAAGTTATCCCGTAAGTTGCTTTTCGAAATACACGTGTTCCTCGAAAAAGCGGTTGAGAGTCACTGGATTGCATTAACAGCAAGTAGGTTAGTCATTACACCCCCAACACCCCCCTCCCTTCCCCCACACATTTAATTCCACTGTTTTCAACACATTCAAGGTCAACAAGCCCTAAATCTGGTATTACTTCCATAATTATCTATACCAGGCATACATACAGGCATCATATTTTACATTTAAAAACCACTTGCTTGAATATTACATTTGATTCACTGAGTGATTTTGATATTTTCAATCTTACATTATAAGCACTTGAAGGAATAGACAGACGTTCACTCAGTGTGGTAAGGCAATCTTAATAATCTTTTCATAGTGTGGTTTTTTAAATAGTTGAATAAACTCAATATTTACAAATTGTATGTAGGTCTGTTCGGAACTTAATCATAATGGCTGGTCGTGCGGTGTAGAGTACTCGACTATTGACCGGGTTCGAATTTCAGTGAGAACTTTGGGGGATTTTTTCAGGTCCTGGTTAAAGTGCCCCAACTCCACCCACTTTTAAATGGGTACCTGACTTAAAGTTAGGGGAGTAAAGGCGTGTACTAAAACATATGAATTCTACATTTCGTTTGCCCTGATGATCCATTAGTGGCTTAAGGAAACTTTATATATATATATATATATATATATATATATATATATATATATATATATATATATATATATATATATAGCCTATATATACAGTGGATTCCGCTTAATTGGGACACCGCTTATTTGGGACAAATCTCAAAGAAACCAAACCAAGAAGCCAATAGTAAATTTGTATGTTTAATTGGGACAGCCGCTTAATTGGTACAAAAAGCCTTGGTCCCGATGTGTCCCAATTAAGCGGAATTGACTGTATATTAGGGTTAGTACTTTTTACATTTTTTTTCAGAATCTTATTTTACATGGCATTTTTTAATGAACAGTTGTGAACAAAATATGAAAATAATATTAATTTATTTTTCATTCAAAAAAACCTTCCCCACCAACACCATCTTGTGTTTACAAATAAGAAGCGTTTTTCAATAAAATTACTTCTTTATGGATTGCGCCTTAACGAATTTCTAATTACATTAATTGCATCCAGGAACGTTATATGGTATTTTTTACCTCCATGCAGGGTTGTTAATATTGCAATATTGTATTGGTATTGGTAGTATTGCCAATACTTTTTTAAGTATTGGTACGATATTGCAATACTTCTTGAAATTTGATATTGGTATTGGTATTGCCAATACTTATTTTTGATATTGGTATTGATTTTTAACCAATACTAAAAGCAATATTCAATAAGTTCTCTGCAACATTGGTTGTGAATAAAGCTGAATATATTAAAACTAGTCATTCCGCGGCGTAAAATACGCCGCCTTATCAATCAATATAGTTACTGCAATTTTATTTTTAAATCCATTACGGGGAATCCGCTTCTAGCAACAAGAGAACCAATGATTATCACGCGAACTGTGCGTGATACAGTTCATTCAAGGCTCTCTTGTGTCATTAGACTTAAATAGGTCAATGTGTGATTGCAGAAGAAAAATTGCAGAAGAAAGCGAGCGAAGATGATGAGCTTTCCAACTATACCAGACTCGATTCCGTACTACCGGTACATTTTTTAGAATCGCCGGTTTGAAATGGTGTTTTTTTCCCATCTCGAGAAAAAACACGTACATAATATAAAGGTATATTTATGACTTTACCAAACGATTCCTGAGATATTTTCCCACAAGAAACTATCATAATTGAAAAATCGGCATTTTGACCCGTGGAGTACCTTAAGGCCTACAGTCTCAGGGTAAGTTTTATATTTTTCTTGTTGCTTTAACCTGTTCCCCGGCAGTGTTCATAAAATGGAACATGCCTCGAATCAGGCCCGTAGCCAGGAATATTGGATTGGGGGGGGGGGGGGGGCGAAGACATTTTCGGGGGGGGCCAAGAAATTTTTTTTCGGGGGGGGGGTGCCGAAGAAATGATCGGGGTGGATCTAGACAACTTTGACGGGGGGGGGGCAAAATATTGACCCCCAGGGGGGGGGGCAAAATTGTTTTCATTGTTGAAAATTGGTCTTAGAACAAAAAATAATTCGATAATTTAATGATGTATTACCTAAACTTGCGATTAATTAACAAATTAATATAAATTTATACTTTAGACAAGATATAATGCTGGCCTTTGCTGGGTCATGTGACTCATGTCACCATTCCACTACCCATGCATGTGTCATGTGTCTGCCAACTATAATTATACTATGTAACGTTTTGTTTGTTTCAGAGACATTAAACCATGGCAGATCACGACACTTCCGCAACTTTACAGATTATATCATTGCCTCAACAAGTGTCCAGTGGTAGCAGTAGTTTATCTGTGCCAAAAGAATACTTCCAGTACATTGGTCCAGCTGAAAAGGCAGGCAATTCGCTGTATCGTTGTGAGAAATGTTCATTTGGTGGCCAACAAAAGTCAATATCATGTGTGAACACATCTCGTCAGAATCTTAAGAAACACATTGCAGCTGTGCACCCGTCATGTCTTACCAAATTCAGCAAACTTTGTGATGAACTGTGGCAGGAGAAGTGTGGTACGAAACGTCACAGTGAACAATTACATGAAAATAACTCAGGATCTCAAATGATACAGACAAAGCTAGAATCCTGTTCAGTGCTGACTCAACAAAAGCTTGATAGTTTTGTTGTAGATTACATAGTGGACAGTGTTCTATCTGTGCATCATGTCAACACTGACTCTTTCCGTCGTCTCATCCACCAAATCACACAAGGCCGACTGTATCCAGCATGTCGACAAACCGTAACAATGCAGTTGGAAGAACGTTTCAAGTTAAAGAAACGAGAACTTAAAGAAACACTATGTATGGTGAATCGTGTTTGCACTACAGCAGACTGCTGGACGTCTCGGAGGCGCAGCTTTTTGGGAATAACCGTGCATTGGTTAGATAATCATACCCTGTCACGAAAGGCTGCCTGTCTTGCTGTTCGTCAACTAAAGGGCAAACATACTTACGATTTAATAGCAAAGACCCTGGAGGAGATCTTTGAAGAGTATGAGTTGCAAAAAAAGATATGTTTCACTGTCACTGACAGTGGGTCAAACTTCATAAAAGCATTCCGTCTCTTTTCAGTTGATGAGTCTGAAGATAGCAGCGTGGAAATGGATCATAATGGTGAGGACAGTTCTGACGATTCAGATATTCAGTATCAGGAGATTGATGAGACCTTGAATCCAACAAGCAGTGTAGATGATGATCAGATCCTGTATCACCTTCCGGCACATTGGAAGTGTGCCTGTCATTTGCTCAGCCTTGTAGCAACAAGTGACTGTGCCAAAATTGCGGACCCACTTTATAAGAGAACATCAGTTCAGACATTTTCAAAGTTGACAGCACTCTGGAATAAACAAAACCGATCAGTTGTAACTTCTGAAAAGATCAAGGATTCACTTGGTATGCTTTTGGTAACACCTGGTGAAACCCGGTGGAATTCAATATATGATGCTGTCACCAGAGTTAACAACATTCTCTGTGTAAGTGACATGGAAGTTAAGTTTGACAAACTTTGTGATGAGCTTGATATCAAAAGACTACAGCCTGTACAGAAAACATTTGTTAAAGAGTATGTTGCTGTTATGAAGCCTGTTTGCTGTGGACTTGATATTTTGCAAGGTGAAGCTAAAAAAGACATTGGACTTGGTTTCCTTCTACCAACACTTGTCGTGATGAAGGCTCAGTTAAAAGTGTTTCTTGATCATGGAAAGAATGATCGGCTCGTAGTTTGTTCTCCATTAGTTTCATGTATTTTGAATGCCATCGATAGAAGATTTTCAAACATGTTTGACAGCATTGATGCTCAGCTGGCATCCGTTGTACATCCCAAATTCAAGTTGGACTGGATGGATGATGATTTGCAGCGTTCGCATCTTATTGAAGTACTGAAGAGACGCGTTTCACAATCACTATTGGTTGCTACGACTGATCAGAAAGCAACGTCGGCTGCTGATGGTACAGATAATCAGTCAGACTTCTTCGCTGTATTGCCAGCCAGACGACATCGTGTGAATGATTTACCTGATGTGAATCAAGAAATTAATAATTACTTGGCAGACACTTCAGACAGTATTGCATCATTGGATGCATATCCACATATCCGTAAAATATACATAGACCTGAATACAGGACTTCCTTCAAGCTCTGCTGTTGAAAGGCTGTTTTCATTAGGAGGACGAGTATTTTCCCCTCTTCGTTCACGACTGAGCACTGCGCATTTTGAAATGGTTACTCTTCTTCGCCTGGCTAAGTGGTAACTGCCAGTTAGGTGGCGTTAGCATGTGAACTCTACTGGAATTCATCGTTAGTTTTCCAGATGTAATGCAATCCACTGACTCGGTCTGACTGCTTTAACTATAGTGTGATGTTGAACTGTTTATGTATCATTTGCTTTTCTATGAGTCATTTGCTTCATTCATCCATCCATCCATTCATTCATTCATTCATTCATTCACAATATGTGTACATCATACATATTAAAAATCTTGTTGCTTTTGTATGCCGACTTATTTAATAGTAGTTTATTATGTTGTCAAAGACTTTTGGATGCTTTGGAGGAAACTGATGAAGCACGTGTTAACTATTGAACAAAGTTTGGTTAAAATACATCATCTAAATCAGCCAAAAATGTTGTTATCGTTTATCGATGTAAGTGATGTAGAGCAATGAATTACGTATTTGCATTTCATTCGTTGAATGACCCAAATATTGGTATTGGTATTGGCAATAATAAATTAATATTGGTATTGTTATTGCAATACTGGTTTTAAAATTGTATTGGTATTGGTATTGCAATACTGGTTTTAAAATTGTATTGGTATTGGTATTGCCAATACTTTTTTTTAGTATTGTTAACAACCCTGCCTCCATGTCAGAAACAAAATAAATAAACAAAAAGTTTATTTTAAATTTAAAGTGCACTGTTTTAATGTATTATGCGTCTACTGCAACTTTACTAAAAATGGTTAAATCTTATGATACCGTTGTTTGGTAATTGTCACGAGTGGTCTGCTTGGAATTTGGTAAGTCTGCTTGGTTGATTTGGGAATATAGTATTCTTCTATTTCAATTTTATTCAACTGTAATCGTCTGCTTGTAATTAATTTTGTAGGAAAGCAAATGTGTCAACAAATAAAGCTTGTAAAGTTTTAAAAATATTAAGCGAACACTCTCCCAATATTGAGGCTCCATCGCAGTCAGGAGTGTATAAGGCAACCTATAAAGAAGCAGATTTGTTGAAGTTGCAGTTTATAAAAACAGCTTACAAAATTTTGAATGGTGCATACATTTTGACAGAAAAAGAATAGAAGGAGAAAAACAAGTTGTTTTACTGAAAAACGTTGAAAAAGAAATTCGATTAGCCATATTGTCTCTGACAAATGGAAAAACAGAGACAATATTTACAGCGAATAGGGCTGTTCTAGCTGAATACGAACTCTATTCATGTATTCGAGTAATTATTTGCGATACAAGGAATACAAATTCTGGCAGCAAAAATGGTGTGGTACGCAAGCTGCAAAATTACTGTCAACAGAACAGTGGACAAATCCCTCAGTACATAGGTTGCCAGCTTCATGTTTTAGGCCTAGTACTCAAGCATGCTATGGATTCAGTTTTCGGCAGGGAAACGTCTAATCCAAACATTTCTTATCCATTTTTGCTGAAATTAGCGCAAATTACGAGTCACTTAAAGAGTCACTTGATTCTCAAGATACTAGTTCAGAAATAATGTGAGAAAACAAAGGATGGAAAGACGACATGAAGTTTTTACATCATTTGACGCAAGTATTTCACTATTACGAATGAAATAAAACCTTTCCAGTAATTCACTTCCAGAGACTGACGGCTTTAAGTAATGCTCGTTGGAATTCAAGTGCAATACTAGCACTTTTAGCATTCCTGAAAATAGAAACGAGAAATTTGAACTTGTGTGTACTTTCATAGCGAGGACATGCTTGGTCTGACGTATGGTTCTCAGATCAAAAGGACTGGAAAATAGGAAAAGAGATTTTAGCACCTGTTTTGCATAGATACACTGAAGCAGAAAGATGCTTCTTGAGGCACTGGATCTGGGAAGATTAAGCAATACCTGGTAAAGAACGAAGTAACTGCTATGCAGAAAGAGCTATACAAATAATGCAAGATATTGTTCCACGTTGTGAGACGTCAAAGACACTATTAACTGTTTTATTCTCACTAATGATGAAGCATAAAACTTAATTTATGTTTCCTATGATGTCCTTTATTATCATTTCATATTTTGGACATCTCTATACTCATGCTTACATGCATTGCACTTGTTGTTCTTATGTAACTTTCCATTACAGTGTTGTGTTATATATATTAATATATAACATTCGTTTTATGGTTTGGTGGGGAAGGTTTTTCAAATATTTTCAGAAAAGGTTATTTGTGTCATAATACACTCATTAAAAGTCACATTTTCTTGTCATGTAAATATGAGGTTACAAAAAAAGTCATAACCATACTGTATATACATATATAATTTTTTTAAGTGGTTGAATTTTAATGACGAACATGTCCCACATTGTTGAAGATTGCTGATGCAGCAGAATGAGCTAACTACGTAACACGTCGTATTATATTATGACTTTTTTTTTTCCAAAACACATGACTCAGTCCAGCCTTGTCTATCCAACTATCTGTGCCAGTCTGTGCATGTATCTGTTATCTCATTTCTATTTATAGCAGTACAATAATATACAAAGACCATGGGTGGCAACGTATGGGGCAAATAATAACATAATTCCGGATATTTATAATTATTTCAGATATGTGTACGTTTTATGGGTGCTTAAATTGTTTACAAATTTGTTTTTAAATTGTGTGTTTTAGTCTTAGTGATCTCTTAGCAATGGACACACATTGTGTGATTATGTGACGTAATTCTTCTACTCAACAAATAATTTCGCACCCCCCCCCCACCCACCCTCTTTTGATTATAACCAAGCTCTGATAACACTACATCTTGTCAATCTCACACCTTATGTCATGTCTAGCAAATAAACGCAAGTGTGGTAGGTGTTGCTAGAAATAATGTGCAGCATGTGGAGTGTATGTGAGGTATGATGTCGGTCTTTTAAAAACTTTTGAACGTGCTTAGAGTATAACGACCATCAGAACTCATACCTTACAGAAACACATATTTTAAAACAATTAAAACACATATTTTAAAACAATTCAAACACATATTTCAAACAAAATTTCAACTAATTTATACACACGTTGAACAAAGTTAATAAACATATTTAAAACAAAGAAATAATAATTCAAATATTATTTTTATCAGTTGACGGGGGTCGAATAGTCCGGGGTTGAACTGTCCCGGGGTTGAACTGTCCCGGGGTCGAACTGTCTCTGGTCGAATTTTCTGGGTTGGAAAAATAGTGGAACCGTCCTATGTATGTAGGCCTATACCCGTCAGTTTATTTATCCAAGTTTGCATGCCATCTTACACCCCCTTTGCTGTTAGCGTATTATTAATAAACATTCAGATTATTATTGCTTGAATATATAAATCTGAGTGGATCCTTTTTTCTGGGTAACAGTTTGAATTAAATAATTTCACGATGTCCACTAATAATGTGATGACGTTTCCTTATGCCCTGAAGTCCAAGATTCTCTACATGGCTTCAGACTCTGACGTCAGTGTGACGTTTGGCTCGCCTGAGAACATGGAGTGGTGGAAAAAATCAATTGTGTACCAGATCTACCCGAGGTCATTTCAGGACTCCAACGGTGACGGCATCGGTGATATCCAAGGTCAGCCCACTGTGTTCATTTTTTAGTTGATAAATATTCTTTTTTACAGTATATCACAGGGACATCATGTCATATTCACACGTGGTTCTTGGTGAGAATTTAGATGTATGCTTATCTAACTCCTTATTTCAATTTAGAGCCATTCTTACGTTTTTGTGTGGCCCTAGGCAGTAGGCATAGGTACATTTAGTAACACTTGGCAAAAGTAAGATAAGGGTCAATGCCCCCCCCCATTAGGATAAAGGGCCGGGTAGTTTATGTACCCGTAAGATTGATTAACACAAAACGAGGGAAGAATTCAATAGTCATTTCACAATTATCTCGGATTTAAAAAAAAAACAAATAACTTGTTATTAATTCAAAGTATTTTGTAAAAATTGATTTAAGATGATTCTTCACACTGTATTCTTCTATTTTTTCTTAAATTATAGTAAGTCTAGCATGGCCTTATATTATCCGATGTTTATAGTACATGTACTACTACAGAGTGTTTTGTGTTTGAGGGTAACCATTCTTTAGTATACCGTGTCGCATGGTGACTGTGTGTTCGTTTAGCAAGTATGGTTGCCTAAGGTAATGAGTGATACTGGGGAGAGGAAGCAGTACGTAACTAGCGGACTGAGCGGTATCGCGGACCTCACACGTTCACACCCACCCTGTGTGCTTGTGTAGATCTGTCTGTCTTACTGGACAAGCAGAAAACTAGCTATGTAAAAGGACAGACGGATATGATACGCATTGGTCTTGTTGTTGAATGGACTGGGCTTAGGTCGAGTGTCTTGTGTAGCGGCGGCCTTGGTTTTATTGTTGAATGGACTGGGCTTAGGGCAGGTGTCAAATGAGGGGGAATAAAGATGTGCTTGTAACTGTAAGTTTTGTACGCATCATAACGCTTCTATCGTGTACTTTCTTAGGCGCCCGTCCTGGAACGATTGCCCCAGTCATTACCCCCTTAAGGTCGCTTCTTGTTCGGTATTGGTTAGTTCCAGACCCGTAGCTTGCGGGGGGGGGGGCCGGCCCCCCCCCTGCGTTTTGTCTGCCCCCCTGCTTATTTGTTCTACTTAGTAAAATGTATTACTTGGCCCCCCCCTGCTATTGCCTGGCCCCCTGCTGTATAATGCCTGGCCCCTCCTGTAGAATTTTCACGCTACGGGGCTGGTTAGTTCGTGTATTTGTGAGTCAAGAGCGGTGGAGCTGAAGATTTAGTTGCCGATGAGTAGGCCTACAGTGAAATTAAAGGAGCATCATTGGCAATGTTCACTGTTAATATACCGATGGCTGAGTGAAGCGAATAATTTTGGCTGTACAAGTGAGTTATGAAGAGACTCATGTTGATTGTTTACGTGTGCATTGAAATCAGTGCTCGGTTTAAGAATAAAACCAGTGCCGGGGATGAACAAAAATTTCTGCAGAGCCGGCTGGGATATATTAACTAAAGCAGAGCCGGATGACAGTTCTCAGTGCCGGGGATATCCTCGGCATCCCAGGCGGTAAATATCTGAACCGCGACATCAAAGATATAAAATAAACTATTTTTAAATAGTATGTACAACGTATCTGAGCCTTTCTTACATTTTCGGGGCCCTCGTCACGGTACACTGAGGCCCTAGGCAGGCCCGTAGCCAGGTTAGTAAGCAGGGGGGCACCAATACCCAGCAAGGGGGCGCCTTCTCATTTTAGTTACTTTTTCTTTATTTTTTCCTCTTTTTCTTCTTTTTTAAGCGGGGGGGGGGGGCACTCCACACCTTGGCTACGGGGCTGGCCCTAGGCAAAAGTGCTATTAACTTTTGGGCCCATATTAATCGTTGAAAATGGGGGCAGGGTTGATCACGCCAACGGCCATCTAGCCCGTTGCTCAGTTTGAACTTTTTTTTTTAGGCCTTACCGTTAGCAAAATTGGCTAGACAGAAGGTGAATGTCACACGTAGCTACTTTTGTACAGCCAACGATGACCTCTTGATAACAAGATGGTGCAGAAAATGACCATTTTAAAATAACATCAGATAAGTGTTATTTTTTAGTCCCAACAAGGGGACCCCCCTTAAGCAGCGGAGGGCCCTATGCAGTTGCCTAGTATACATATCCTCACAAAGATTTAAATCAGGCTGTGTTGATTGAGAAGTCAATAATAAAAATACATTTGAAGAGAGAAGAAAAAAAGAAGAAAATGAAAGCAAGAAAAGTTTGTATCTATAGTTTAGGCCGTATTTTAGCAATCCCTTGTACAAATTATTTACACTTCATCTCTTGCCCTTGCGGTTAATAGCGTTAATAGCGTGTTTAGTGGTGGGGATGAAATTATCAGTTATGGATCTTTAGTTAGAGTTGTGGAACCTATTGTTCTTTCATTTTCGTAACAAATATTGTTTTCATGCCTATTAATCATCATTATTTTTATTGATTTTCTGATAAGGTCAAACCCAAAGTCTTAAAACTGCTGCTCCCTTCCCTCTTGCAGGTATTACAAGCAGACTAGATCACTTCACTGCATGCGGTGTTGGAGCCATTTGGATTAGTCCATTCTACAAATCCCCTCAGTTTGACTTTGGTTATGACATAGAGGATTTCGTATCTGTTGATCCCATGTTTGGCACTTTGAAAGACTTTAACCAACTTGTTCAAGAAGCACACAGAAGAGGTAAACATAGAGACCTGAAGAACTAAGCAAAATAATTCTGTATTAATATTCATAACTAGTGATATTATTCTTTAAAAAAAGTCATCTATAATTAGGCCAATCTTAAATTTAATACAGCAGTATACATACTCACTAAATGGCGTAGTATAAAAACACATAGAGATAAATGTTTTTTTTTTTTGGGCTAAGAACAGGGGCCATTTTCATAAGCAAACTATGGAACCACTGCTCAATGCCCCCCCTCCCCTCCCTCCAGTATTAATTTGTATTAAATCCAGAGCTGATAGGGCCCTCACAATGTACTTTTATCTATGAGCCCCAAATTTTTACCTAACTCTCTTATCAGTCCCCCCACCTCCCGCCATGGCTCAGGTAAAGAAGAAAATTGTGTGCATTTTCTGAAGATATTCTGTGTCTGTTTTAATCAAAAAAGATATCAAGATCATCATTGACTTTGTTCCTGGTCACACGAGTCATCTTCACCGTTGGTTCCAGAAGAGTGTCCGGAGAGAGGATCCATACACAGACTACTACGTCTGGCATGATGGGAAATCGGATGAGAATGGACAGAGAACGCCACCGAACAACTGGGTGTGTAGAATTAAAAAAAAAAAAGGGTTTTAATAATAATATCAGAAAAAAAAATTTTTTTATGTTTATTTCAATGAAGACATACATCATTCATTTCTTGAAGTCACAAAATTGTTTTGCTTTAATATTTTTCCAATTTTTTGTATGCGTTACTTTAAAGCTCAGTGTGGTTCATCTGAGATGTGATAAGATTTTTAAAAAAATAATACTCGATTAAAAAAAAAAGCAGTAAAATGTTCTTAATTATTTGAAAACCAAATCAGAAAGGGGATTTAATCATGGGTGCACTAACCTTGTTTCCTGGCCCTGAATTGTGGAGGTCCAGCAAAGCCTTAATTTAACACTTGTAAACGGGATCATAATATTCTGCACCTGTGGCCCCCCACTGACCTCGGTCCAATTCTGGTTCAAATAGTAAATAAATTAGTTCTCTTTTGAAATGATGATGATGTCTAGTCTAAACATGTCAGTGCTAATTATTAATTATATACCTGAATGTCTAGATAGTCCTGTGTCTAACATTGGGCCTGAATGTATGTATAGACCAGTGTCAAACATAGACCAGTGTCAAACATAGACCAGTGTCTAACATTGTACCTGAATGTCTATATATATATCAGTGTCTAACATTGTACCTGAATGTCTATATAGATCAGTTTCTAACATTGTACCTGAATGTCTATATAGATCAGTGTCTAACATTGTACCTGAATGTCTATATAGATCAGTGTTTTTGGAGGATCAGCCTGGACTTGGAGTGAAGAGAGACAACAGTTTTATTATCGACCTTTTCTCCCACAACAACCCAAGTTAAACTACAGATGTCCTCACGTGGTACAAGAAATAAAGGTACATGCACTCCTTTTTATAGTCCCTATTTTAGATAATTATAGTCAGATGTCCATGTAACAAGCAAATATCACAAAAGCTAATTTAGTGTAGTCTAATTGATTTTTCATCCTGCTTAGCTATACACATGTTAAATCAAGAAACTGATAAATTATGAACTTGAACAATATCATTGATGTAGAAAATAATGAGCCTGGCCAATCATAAACTTAACATATAATGAATATGACATATTATCTGCCTGTTAATGAGACTAACAAATGAATGAACCTCCTCAGAATGTTTTAAAGTTCTGGCTGCAACATGGAGCTGATGGTATCAGAGTCGACGCCCTGTCCCAGATCATGGAAGTTAAAGACAAATCTTTAGATGAACCAAGAAATCTGGAGGCTGACTATCCACCGGTTGTTATATTTTTAATGTTATCTGATTGTACACTGTAGCTTACTAAAACAGTGGTCGGAAACCATTTCTCATGGACCCTTTCTATAAACCCCTCAACCATTTCTCATGGACCCTTTCTATAAACCCCTCAACCATTTCTCATGGACCCTTTCTATAAACCCCTCAACCATTTCTCATGGACCCTTAAGGTGTCTGCAGATCCCCCTTTTTGCCGACCATGCATTCAAAACATTAATTATGATCATTGTCATAGACTTGCTACTAAACTCTCTGTATGATCATTGTCATAGACTTGCTACTAAACTCTCTGTATGATCATTGTCATAGACTTGCTACTAAACTCTCTGTATAATTTGGCCATGTTAGTGGATGTCTAAAAATTTTACAATTGAAGTTAAAAAAAAAAAAGAAAGAAAGAAAGAAAAAAACAGCTTTTATCTTAATTATGACAAAAAGATTTATTAAAATTTTATTGCATTTTATCAGGACCAGTATGAATATCTCAATCATATCTACACATCCATGTTACCAGAAGGATTCCCACTGGTCAAAGGCTGGAGAACTGTTCTTGATGAGTTTACGGCTATGGATGGCCTCAGCAGGTGGGCATCATAAATCATCTAAAAAAATCATATTAAAAATATGTATGTGCATTTAAAAAAAAACAGTCAAGATGATTGTTTATCTCAATAGGTCAGCCTTTTTTTTTCATTTAAATTATAGTATCGTTATACACCTGTTTAATACATTTTTCCTTCCATAAGAGATGCATTTATTGACTTTATACAGTTTTTGTTTTTAGAAGTTTATAAGTCTTCATTTCTGAATATTTGTACTGCTATAATATTCTAATATTCAAGATGCTAGTATAAAGGGACTTATATAACTCTAATAGATGTATTAATATACTCTTACATAGCTCAGTGTTTTAAAAATGGTTTACCTCCCTTCGCACAACAATTGTTAACGCTCTCTCACCCCCCCCCTTCCCCTTCCATTATATATTCATTAATAGTTATACAATTAAACCCTATAAATATGCTGATAGAAAAAGTCTAAATAACTGAGTTAAAGATATGCAATCTACATAAAAAAAATGTCCACATAACATAATGTCTACATATCAAATGCATACTCCTTGACAAAGTTTTTACAGGACAAATTGCATTATTATCTGTTGTGAGATTGTAAAAATAAATATATGTTGTGTGATTAACTGTACATACGATATACCTCTGCAAATAAGATAAGCTGTAATAATTACAAAGGGCCAAAATCTTATCTTTATTTCTCAACTACTGACCCATGTCCAACAGATTCATGGTGATAGAGGTCTATGAAGAAGGTGGACAAGTCTACCGTCAGTATGGAGGAGTGCCCTTCAACATGAATCTGGTGGACACTCTAGAGAAACTAGGTCTGTCTGGCATCAACATAAAGCGTCTGGTTGGTGAGGAGTATGATAATCTTCCACCTGGAGAATGGCCAACTTTTGTTGTAAGATTTTGTTTTTACACACACACAATTTTTACAGCCACAGTTTTAATAAGACAATGGTCAGCTGCAAAACATATTGCCTTTTTTTTTTTATTAATATAAAATATATATCTTTACAAAATTTGTTTCAATAAGATATATATATTTATATCATCGAAACATTCTACAATTCCCTTTAATGGTCCACATTCTACAATTCCCTTTAATGGTCCACATTCTACAATTCCCTTTAATGGTCCACATTCTACAATTCCCTATAATGGTCTACATTCTACAATTCCCTATAATGGTCTAAATTCTACAATTCCCTTTAATGGTCTACATTCTACAATTCCCTTTAATGGTCCACAGCTGGGTAACCACGATCGCCACAGGTTTACGTCCAAGTATGGCCCAGTCTATGCAGATGCTCTCAATATGTTGCTGCTGACACTGAAAGGTACCCCCACCACGTACTACGGAGAGGAGATTGGTATGGAGGACATTCAGGTGTCGTACGAAGAAACTCAGGACCCATTCGGCAAGAATATGGGACCTGTGAGTGGATTAGTATAATTTATAGCAGTGGTTCTCAATGAGTTGATAAGAAGTGGGTCAATGAAGAAAATTAATTACTTAATAAAATGTGCATAAATTACCTTTAGTTGCAAAAAAAAATAAAAAAAATTAATGTTTTAAGATTCTCAAAATGCATGAAAACCTGCTGTTTTAAAATGCATTAACAGGACAGGTATCAGTTCTATTCACGGGATCCATGTCGTTCCCCTATGCAGTGGGATGCCTCCCCCAATGCTGGATTCTCCACTAATAGAAAGACTTGGTTGCCGGTTCACCCAAACCACACAGAATGTAATGTAAAAGTAAGTCATCGTGAGTATTAACATAAATATTATGTTAGTATTTTAAAAAAAAAAAAAAATTTGTTTAACAATATCATAACATTTTATGTGGAACATTTTGCTCATTTTTTTTAATAATATTTTTAAAGCTTATTACTGCATAGCTAAACCACATAATTCCTTGATAATCTTAAATGTTCTATATATATGATTGTATAACAGAGCAAGAGCTCATCTTTTTATAATCTGAAGTGATATAACTAGCAATGTTAAAACTTCTCCACAAATACATGACAAAAAATATAATTACAGAATAAAATTGTACATTTCTTACAGAGCCTTTTTTAAGAATAGGTCAACTAGTTGACTGTCCATATATCTCTAAAAGTCTATCATTGAAGTTGTAGGGTACTCCAAATATCTCTATAAGTCTATCATTGAAGTTGTAGGGTACTCCAAATATCTCTAAAAGTCTATCATTGAAGTTGTAGGGTACTCCAAATATCTCTAAAAGTCTAGGGCCCTAATACCTAGAAACAGCTCAGCTTGAATGTATTCGAATCATCTTTTTAAAATATATATCAACTAGTAAAGGTCTTATCTCAATAAAATGTTCAATATGAGAATAATCGTTAAAAAACTACACGCAAACCGGCAGCAAGACCAGAAACGTATAGCTAGCAATGTAATATTTACAACTGGCTGATTACTTGTCACGCTTTTTTTTACAAATAGTGTAAACTTACATTTATAAAAAATTGTATCATCGGGAAATGACATCATAGAGGATATCCCAAGTCCAGAATTATTTTTGTATTTATAGTAATGGCGTTCCCATTCTGCACAACAAGATAGCTACTTTATTAGTAGGATGACTCAATAAATTGAACTTTTCCCATCAATAGATAACTCGGGCCATAAAACAAATTTGTTTCACAGACTCAATCAGAAGAATCAGGGCGACAGAGTACACTCAAGGTCTACAAGCTGCTGGCCCGCCTTAGACAGAGTCCAGTATTTCTGTGTGGAGAAGTAGTCTTTGCTGCATGCACTGAAGGTATGCGGCTACACAGTGGTGCCCCATGGTTATTTTTGTACCCGGATTTGTCACCCGTTTTATCTAACCCCCCCCCCTACAAACATAAACTTAATTTAAAACTATTGGAATTAGTATCATTTTTTAAAAAAAATAAAAGGAAAGAAAGTCTTTTTGGGGAACATAGGGGCAGAAAAATTGTCATATTCATCTGTTTCTTGTGTCACATTACATGATGGGGTTGTGTGATCTTCTGATCCAAATGGTGGGTGACTCTGAGGCTCATTGGTTGTTTGCTCAATCTGCATGGTTTAGGTCAGACGTTGAGCCCAGTGTGATTCCATTAACCCAATGTCCTACATAAAGGGCTGTAGTACAGTGAGTGTACCTAATGCTTTTTGCCAAAAAAAGTCTAATAATTCAAACAAAATGAAAAAAAAAAAAACAGTTTAAGGGCCGATTTTTGTTCAGGCCATAAGGCTGTAGCCTTATTAGCCTTATATTTATTCCAGCCTTGCCTCCTTGGTGACTCCATAGACATTTGCAGGCTAAGCTATTTAATGAGGGATTTTCTTGCAATTTGTCCACGTTATGAATAAGATGCAATGTTTAAAATGTTTCTATCAGTTTTACCATATTACAAACATTTATTTTTCTCCAGAATTGTTCTCTTATGTCCGACAACACCCGGGTTACCCCGATAGATTCCTTGTGGTCATGAACGTGGGCAAGAAACCAGTGACAGATATGGACTTGACACTTGACCCTGTCAATGCAAAGACTGGGACTGTGTTGGTCAGCACTGGAAGAGTTGAGGACAAGTTATCCATTGGTCAAATTATCCATTTAGTCACCTTATCACTGAATCCTGGGGATGGTCTAGTCTTGAGACTACTGGAATGATTTCAATAATTTCTGCTTTCGAGTGCCTTGACTAGTAGCAAGTTATGCCCTGTTTAGTAGCGAGGGATGCCCTGTCTAGTAGTGAGGGATGCCCTCTCTTGTAGTGAGGGGTGCCCTATTTTGTAGTGAGAAATGCCCTCTCTTGTAATGAGGGATGCCCTCTCTTGTAATGAGGGATGCCCTCTCTTGTAGTGAGGATGCCCTGTCTAGTTTCAGAAATTAAAATAAAATATAAATACCACATATTAGGAGAACATTTTTAGCTTATATTAAACTTTGTTCATCAATTAATACTATTAAAAATGTGCTGTGGTTGCAGGGTAATGTAACTTAAACAAAATAGTAAAAACTGGGGTTTTAAAAAAAAAACCTATTTATAAAAAAGAAAAAAACCTTTTTTAACTTTTATTAACTGTAAAAAAATCAAATTCACTTGATGTAAATTAGACAAGGTTTTAATTACTTTTGAATTTTTGCACCAAAAAATTGTGTAAATATTTTTTTGCGAAAAATTCTGACCTTGCTCCTCTACGGGGCATTCTTACATTTCTTTTAGGGACTCACTACTTGACTTATTACTTGTCTCTTCTGCTGTATGAAAGGTAGCTCTATAGTTCATTTGTTAAGCTGCATTAACTTTATTATTGTTATTATTTATTTATGTATACATACTAGTATATAAGACATAGGCACATTTATTTTTAAAGTGATTTTGTTTATCAATTTATTTTACCAAAGAATTGTATAAAATTAAAGGAAAAAAAAAACTTATCTTTAAAAAAATCCATATTTGATGTATCTTCACAAATATTGAAACAAAAATAATTGAAGATGGACACTGCAATAACCTGAATACATGTCAATCTGATTTTTTAATAAATAAAAATGTGTTGAGCTTTTTGATTTATCAAATTTTCATATGTCATGATTTCCCTCTCATTCTATTTTTCTTTTTATTTGTATATTCGTTGTTCTGGTGGATTGTGGGTATGTGTGCTGGTGGATTGTGGGTATGTGTGCTGGTCTGGTGGATTGTGAGTATGTGTGCTGGTGGATTGTGGGTATGTGTGCTGGTGGATTGTGAGTATGTGTGCTGGTGGATCGTGGGTATGTGTGATGGTGGATTGTGGGTATGTGTGCTGGTGGATTGTGGGTATCTGTGCTGGTCTGGTGGATTGTGGGTATGTGTGCTGGTGGATTGTGGGTATTTGTGCTGGTGGATTGTGGGTATCTGTGCTGGTCTGGTGGATTGTGGGTATGTGTGCTGGTCTGGTGGATTGTGGGTATGTGTGCTGGTGGATTGTGGGTATGTGTGCTGGTGGATTGTGGGTATGTGTGCTGGTGGATTGTGGGTATGTGTGCTGGTCTGGTTGATCATGGGTGATCTTAATCTGATTGAAGCCACACTAAGTCAAAGGAGAGACATCAGAAAACATAGAGCAGCTATAATTACAGTTTAAAATCATCGTATCATTTAACTCAAATATCAATATTGTGTATTTGGTTTTTTCTTGTGTAAATCAAGTGTACTGTTCGTTGTATGAACTATTCGTTGTATGAACTGTACGTCATAACAACTGTTTGTTGTATGAACCGCTTTTTGTATGAACTGTTTGTTTTAAGCTTCAGTTGAGCCTGTGATGCAGGTCCTTGTAAAAGTCCCTAAAGTCCACCGAGCTTTATATAGGTCTTGACTTTAAGTTGGAAAAAAAAGGGGGGGGGGGGAGAAGAGTAAAAGCGGCCGGGCGTTGTGCTAGCTACACAATCCCTCAATATGCTATGGTTACATAAACAGATACATACTGACTCTCAGTGATGTAATAAAGTCTCTTAAATGTTGCTCGGAAATGTTAGCAGAGAAAGTTTTCTACATCGCCACCTTAGCCTAGATGAAATGGATTTAGTAACCCACTGATCAATATCACTTGTAAATCATTATACATCTACAAAGATATGGATTTTCTATAACCAGTATCAAGAAAGAAGCATAGCAGTAATGTTCTCCAAAACTTATCTTGGAGATGATTCATTGTTATACAACTCCTTGCGCTACATCTGCTGTAGCATCAGAGGATCGTTTAAAAATAAAACCTTGAACAATTGCAATACATTTTAACTAGTTTTTCTCACAATGTCGACATTTGTTGACGTAAGAGAAGATAAAACGCTTATCAGTCAAAATTACTTGGAAATAATTTACCAATTTTATCTATTCACAATTGTCACTTGTGTGGGTGAGGCGTCAAATTAATAATTGGAAACATTTTTTTTCCAAGGGGAATAATCTTTGTTTTTTTTCTGACAAAAGCTTTTTAATTTAACTCCTTATTATCTCACTTTGCACTACTGTTCCGTTTATCTCCTATCTAAAGTCAATGTTAGTCCACTTACCGTTAAATAAGCATATGGAATAAGTCACTGTTGTTGTTTGTATGTTTACCTTCATAGCTGATTTGACTTGTAAGATTGGGTCGTTCATTGTTTAAGAAGTGTACATGTACACAAGTGTACAGCCTTCACAAAATAACGCTTTATAATCTAAACCAGTGGTCCCCTACCTTTTTATCGCCACGGACCGGCCAACGTTTTGATAATTTCACCGCGCCCCACTGGAAGGAAAGGTGGGTGAGTGTTGATTAATTCTCGCCCGTGGAAAGTCGCAATTCCACAAGATAAATAAATAAAAAGGGAATAATTTAATTTTTCTTGGGCGGCCCAGTAACATTTGTTGGGGACCACTGATCTAAACTACGTGCTTTGTTTGAATTCACTCCTGAATTCAATATCACACACATGCACACAAAAGCACACACGTGCATAACTACGCCAGTTTTACTTGAAGCAAGGTGTGATATTTTAAATTCAAATCCCCATTTTGTCTACTGAATCAAAGCAATGGGTGTTCTGTAGAGTACATACACAACCTGCACAACTAGCTATTCAATTCCTACGTTACTTTCTATAAAATACTGATGTAAGTACTCCGTTACTTTCTGTAGGTACTGATATTAGTACATGGTTTAGAATCCACATGTTGATGTTATATTAGACTAAATATACTGACGTTATTAATTGATAGTTTTGTATTTGAAATCTCACTTCTACGATCTTTCTCTTATTTGTTGCTGGGTATTGTCTCTCTGACTTGGCCACCGCGGACATATAATAATTGTGTCCTTCGTGGTGACAGTGACAAACAATAACAAACGACCGGAGAGTCATGGGTGCAAACAGCGCGAGTTTTTTGCTTGTTTGTTTGTTAATATATGCACCGGGTAATTACTAACTAGGTGACAGCGCTGGAAGGCACTTGACCCAATGTCGTGCAGGTGAAGTGAAAGTAGTGGTTTTCAGCGTTGTTGAACCAGTTTATTCAAGTCGCAGTCATTAAAGACACTAAATGTTGAAAATGTATATGCACTGAACGAAATGACAGTGACAATGTAGCCAGGAATATAAACAAGGGATGTTAAAAGCTATAAATAGATGTTGAAAATGTTGCTTGGAGTCTACGGCCAGTTTTTGATACAGCTTATTTAGCTACGGGTAAATCCGTTTATGAACAAAATTAAGTGAATTATGATTCTCCGGTGAATTAAAGCTAACTAGAGTAAAATTGTGGCGAACTACAGTAAATTATAGCCAGTGATATTGAGTTATAGACAGTTTTGTTGAAATGTAGCAAACTAGTTAGAATTGTAGGTAATTCTAGACTCAAGTAAATTACAACGAAAAATAGTGAAATTAATGCGAAATAATGTGAATCATATGACTTTTATTGAATGTTGCCGACTTTGTTGAATTACTGTGTATTATAGTGTTTAAACTATCTCCCGGTTCTCACTTAATTTTTGACCTTATAAGCCTCTCACTCGGGCATTCACAGCCCACACTATCAATGGGTCGAATTCATTCTTTACTATCAAATGTAAATGCTATGCTTCAAATGAAGTCCTTGCAACCGGATGTACATTCCTATTTGTTTTGAATCCTTTTACAAGAGGACACTACAAAAAACATCAATATGTGCCGCTGAGAGGGGGGGCGGGAGGGGGCTAATGCCCAGGGGCCCGGCGAGTTTTAGGGCGAGTTTTATTTGGCCCGGACTGAGCTGGCCAATCAACTTTTGAAAATATTATTAGCAGCACGGGGGGCCCGTCACAGCCCTGCCCAGGGGCCCGAAATTTATGTCGGTCGTCCTGCGCTGATACAGCAAAGCTAATTTTTGTTGTTTAGCCCTATGTGGTGCCTCTATATCCACTGCACACCAAGCTGCACACGTAATTCCAACTTTCTCCTTGCTATTCTGGTTAAACTCACGTTTCACTGAGAAAAATATTTTTAAAAAAAGTAAAAGAAAAGTAGGTTACCCCATTCAAGTTAAACTGATGTTCAAGAAATGAAATTTTGACAAAACCGTTGAAAACACTCTAAGACAGGCGTTGCCAAGGTGTGGTGTTAGGGTAGGCGTTCTTCAAGTGTGGCTAGGTAATACTTTCCCAAAGTAATGTCTAGTTAGGTATTCCCCTAGTTTACGAACGAATTAGATGCGGGTGGAGACAGTAAATAGAATATAATGGCTACTTTTAAAGGAGAATAATGTGTGAGGTCGAATCTGCAACGTATATATTGTCTTAAAATATCACTGTATGAAACACTAAATGTGTGAGATCGAATCTGCAACAGTTTTTCATGGTGGGGCTGTTATCTAAAACGATTGAGAATCTTCGATTGGGAATTTTCAAGGCCCAGGCAGTAAGATCCGGAAGAATCCCTCACGCATAATCTGTACTGCTGTAAGCGTCATTCAGTCAATACTATCTAGAGACGTTTTTCCCGATAAGGTCACTTAAAAAAACATTGGGTGACATCCTTTGTTAAATATTGATCTCTGACGTCACTATTTCCTTATGACGTCAGCTGTAAACGTCATTGGTCTGATACCACCTAGGTACATCTGATGTTATCACGCGGTTAATGACACTACTAACTGACGTCTGCTTTGACAACATTTTTTTTTTTTACAAACGTCAGGTTGATTTGTAGCTGCAGAGAATAGGCCGGCTAACCTTAAAAGTCCAATAGGCCTGAGCTGCTTAGATGGTTATTTCTCTGTTCCACCCATATCATTAAAAGTGGCCTTTTTTATTCTGACTTGGTCATAAAACCCGATGTCTATTCAGTTAAGAGACTACTATTATTCAAACTACTTTTAATAGACATTTGCATCTGATAAACTCTCTTATACAGTAATTGTTGTCATGACCTGGTATTTATTGCACCTTTCTCAAAATTCCTTTCTCTTAATCTTTCCTTATAGGTATATTAGCATGCATGGGCGTCGCTAGGAATTTTTCCAGGAAGGGGGGGGGCAGAAAAACACGTTTTTTTTTTAAATTTAACTAATAATGCCATAAAGGTTTATTTCTCAATTAAATCCAAGTTAAGTATAACATTAATTATTTATATTGACATAAATAAATGCATTTGATAAGCACGTGGCACAAAGGCTCTCATTAAGGATGCAAGCTATTTTGTTGCATTATTGGGAGACAAAGCAGTTTCTATAGTTGAGCAGTTGAACTCATCATTAAGAAGACTAAGTCAAGAAAATTGCAAAAAATACTAGGTCCAATCATTTTTACAATCCTATTTTGCGGCATGCATGATTTGGTACTTCGTGAAAAAGAATCAAATTGCAGTCAGTGCATTTAGATTTACTGGCAATACAAAAATACACTGAAGAATTGTTGATCGACTAAATTGTGATGAGAGGTATAAGGAAATTTTTAGTTACAAAAGGTGTTGCAGATGGCACTGGTGTCGACATTCAACCTATACGAAAAGCTGGAAGACAAATAAACAAGGAAAATCCAAAAGTTGATTTGCCTGAGGATTATTTTAGAATAACTGTTTTACACCCTACCATGATTCTATTAACTGGAAACTCGTTTTTGTGTAGAAAATAAATCAGCATTTTCCCTTTTAGTTTTGCATTCCTTTTTGATGACAAAACCAGAAAAACTCGCATTTAAGGATCAAGCCGGGGCTAGTGCTGAATATTACGCATTTGACAATTTAATCGAGGAGAGTGAAACCTTGTATGATATATGGAAATGTAAAACTAGTAAAGGGGAAACAAAGAAATAATGACTCTATGCAAGGTTTTAAATGAAACAAAATTTTCCCCATGATTAAGATGACTTTTTTACAGCATTGGCTCTTCCAGTAACAATATGCACAATTGAGAGACCATTTAGACGAGTAAAAACGTGGCTACGCTCAACAACTGGCGATGATAGTTTATCTGGTCTTTGTATGATGAGTGTCCACAGAAAAAGAATATCTCAAAACAAAGAAAATTTTAAGAAAATCAGTTATACTTGCAGATATAATTCTTTTGTATGTTTTATGTTTGATATGTGTACAATGTATTCTATGAAATAAACTTTCAGAAAATTTAGTTCAGTTTTATTGTTACAACTTTTTTTTTCCATTCGCCCCCCTCCCCCTTGAATACGCCCATGTTAGCATATACTTTTTTGTATTGATTGATTATTTCTTCTTATAAAACCAAAGACGTGAACCATCAATAAAACTGAAAAAAAAAATGCATGGAAACCTGGCATGCCACTGGCTACGACAACCAACGACTAACTGCTCCACTGCGATAGGCGTGGCTTCCCATTATGCATCCTTGTTAACCTATAACCCCTTTCTAATGTTGACGACATAATTCTTGTTTCTGGACACTCTGACCCAGAGCTAGACGACTGACTGATCGCTTTCTTGTGCCTTCACCTCCGACCTCTGACCATTGACACCGAAGACGATATCAGGCTTCCGACGTCCGACCTCGTGAAACAGTCAATCTCAGAGTATTTTAAACAACCGTCCCGATGACTGGTCCATTTTATGACCTCATGATCGTTTTGACTTTAGGATATAAAATGGCCATGCTGTTAATCTTTACCCTTCATTATTTTTTTTTTTACACCAGAAAATTTTCTGAAAGATTTTATGAGAAAATCATTGTGGGATCATGGCAGATGTTGATTTAGTTTTTCTTATTCAGCATCTTTTGGGAAGTACGAGAAGAATTTATTTGATGCATTTAAGCTATATTGCTGGTATATAGTTTATGTATAGTGTTTTTTTTAATCTTTATAATTCAAACATTAATGGATAAATCGAATCCACATTCTGGTTTGGTATTTTATAAAAAATAAACCTTAAGGTCAATAATCAATAAAAAATGAGTGATGTTAGTAATAAATTTATACAGAAAAACTGATATGACGATGCTGTGTCACTGAATATTAATTATCCATGAATGTGTGTAGAAGCATAAATCAGTAAATTTTAATTCTTATATCAGAGCACTGGCAGGACCAGGGATGGCCTTGTTCATTTCTGGGGCCCACACGAAATGCCAATTTTTGGGGCCCTTATTTTTTTTTCGCAAGAATATATCTAAAATAAACAAAAACATAACATGTGCATTCAGAGAACGTGAAATATTCATGTCTCATTTCTGTAGTTCGGGCCACATCCCTTGCATCATTAGTCACGCTGACCCTAGTTCGAACACATTGTATCAAAACATATTTTATCCATATGTCGCCGAGTGTTTTGCTTGAAATTCGAACTCTGGCCGATACAAATTTGATCAAAGTTAATTTAAATGTATAATTTCAATGCTTAGATTAAATAATATATTTGCAAATGTAACATAAAAACATTTTATTCGGATATGGGAAATATATGTGATCTAGCTCATTTTATGTCAATTTAACATTTGACGTTTATTGTAAAATGACTTGACCGACATACAATGACTTCGCCAATTAAATAATTCGTTTGAGAATGTAGTGTTCCATGATTTTTTTTACAGTTATTGACCCCTAATTATTACTCTTCTTTTAGAAAAGATAGTTTTATATTATTCATTGCATAGATATTCATTGCATAAATAAAAAATCTGATTCATGGCTATATACATTTATATATATATATATATATATATATATATATATATATATATATATTTACCTCGATCTTTTTCTTATTTGAACATAGTAATTTAGTGACAATTCAGTAATGTAAACATGTCGTCTTGTAACTTCCGAATTCAGACACTGTGCGACAAACAAGTTCATTTAATTTATAATTTCTTTGTTTTGTTCAGACAAAACTATATTATTTATTTTCAAGTAGCACAAATCATATAAGAATCGTTTAAATCAATTACTTGTGGTTCTTCCTAATGAGCCAGGAGAACAATCGGTACAAAAATCGCTAATCCTTATACCCTGTCAGATTTCAATCAAATTCTTTCAGTAATATTGAGTGCAAAAATGTATTGATTTTTGTTTTCAAGTATTTTATTAAATCTTCACAAGTTCGACTCGCGTACATTTGGAAATAGAATATTAGTGTTATTTTTAGTCATGAGTTTTATATATTTTATCTATTGTCCCCGTTTTGTCTGTCTGTCTGTCTGTCCGTCATCACCCTATATCTCAACAACCATAAGTCCTAGACCCATGATGTATATATCATTTTGTAGGTCTTGGCCTGCTAAGAAAACACTTTGGTCCATTTCGCGATCTGACCTCTGATGGCCGAAAAAGGGGGCGTTTTAAGTACCGTTTTTTACTATATAAGCTACATTAATAAAGGAGCGCCCTATATCTCAGCAACCATAAGTCCTAGACCCATGATGTATATATCATTTTGTAGGTCTTGGCCTGCCAAGTGTACATGAAAAGTTCATTTCACAATAGGACCTCTGAGGGCCGGGCTTCAGGGCTCCTAAGGGGCTTATATATTATATATACACCTTGTACGTTCAATAACCCGTTCATTTGGTGCGAAATACTGCAGCACGTAGTTTCACCAAGATTTATTAAGAAACTCATCAAATGAAATAGTAAGCTTGTGTTCTGAGTTTAATTGAAAGTATCAGAGCTATGCAACAATTGACTGAGTTTTCGGACGATTAAATGACTACAATTTCGAATGTTTTCAATTATGAGTCCTATTTTAGTAACCTTAAACCACTTGTAGTTAGATAGATGGAGTTTTCGGACGATTAAATGACTACAATTTAGAATGTTTCAATTATGAGTCCTATTTCAGTAACCACAAACCACTTGTAGTTAGATTTAAGAGAAAATAATTTTGTTTTCAATTATAAAGAAACGTCTTTTTAATATCTTTATTCAGATATATGCATTACACAATTGAATTTGTAAACATTTCCAAAATTTACAAATATTTACTGAAAGATAGCATACGTACTGATATATAATACGAAAATGCGCTAACACGTCTTGTGTCCAGAATGGAACAGGCTTAATTGCTTGTTTTATTATATTACTTGTTTCACTATACAGTCTTTTTTTTTCACCGTGCCCCATTCCCACTTGATCACCCAAATCACATTTGGAACTAAAGAAATAAAGTTAACTGTGGTAGATCACAAAATCAGTTTAAAATCGAAATAATACAAATGAATGTCTGTGGTAATAGAAACACGGATAAATATAAAATATATCTTCAGAACCAACTGTCTGTAACAAAAAAATTATAATTTTGACTTTGTTCCACAAAAGTTAGTCTATAATGCGAAACAATGCCACATAAATATAAACAATAAAATTAGTATCTGTGTAGAGTATCTCACTTTATGGTCGGATACCCCAACCCTAAACAAATCAAAGCTTATCCACGGTACATGTTTATCTAATGTCAGAAAGACTAGACTTTCAACATGGCCAGTCGCCCGTAAGACAGATGTTTTGTCTTCAGGGTCACCCTCCAAGTGACCGACCTGAACCTCACGTGTCTAGAGTCCAATTAATAAAACCCTGCCTGTATATCACACCATGGACCAGTAAATTGTTTATTGGACTGTTGTTATTGTTCTTTTTACTTTCGGGCGTTGAGTGGAGTCGGTCGTTTTCATATTCATCATCTGGACAAAAGGGCTGTTTTGTATCTATTGTCCATCGGGTTGGTCAGTTTGCTGTCGTGTTGTGGCTGGCGACTGAACAGATGACCATGTAATGAAAACATATGCACTATATTGTATTGGATGGGGGAGTTTTAAAAAAACAACAACAAAGGGCTGGATGTATGTGTATCTAAATATGTCCGACATAAAGAGAAAAAATGGAGCTGTAATCTACAGAAGATAGATACATTAACTGATATATAGATGACAGACATACCCTACATACTTACAGATAGACAGACGTACAGATGACATACATACAGAGAGAGAGAGAGAGACTGATAGATAGAAATATTAGAAAGATAGATGGATAGATGGACAGATGGATATATATATATATATATATATATATGTATATAGATAGATAGATAGATAGATAGATAGATAGATAGATAGATAGATAGATAGATAGATAGATAGATAGATAGATAGATAGATAGATAGATAGATAGATAGATAGATAGATAGATAGATAGATAGATAGATAGATAGATAGATCAAACGCTTGTTACGGTATTTAGTCTATGATCAAATCCCAGCCACGTGACTTGCTCTCTATCACCTGTGCTGTGCCATCTTTGTAATTTACCATTTATGTCAGTTTCCTAAACATTTTCGTTAGATTATCCCAGCATGTAATTTATAAAACGCAGCCCGACCATAGGAGTACAGTTCGTTAGTAAGTGAATCCATGTACTTATAATTGAATTAAAAGTAGGTCATTATTTCAGAAAATATTAACGGTTTAATAAAAGTTCACTCAGGTTGGATATAAATCTTCACGTGATACATTTTGTAAATTGTTTCCATTCCGTAAATCCATTCTTAGGATTGGTGGGGGGTGGGGGTGGTTATGGGGCCCCTAGTCAGATAATGTGATATATTTAGGGGCCACAATCAATGAAGGCACTCGTTTCACTCCTATAACATCAGATTTGATAGTATAATCTGAACTAGAATACTTTAAGACATATTTAAAAGGTAAATAGATTGATCGATTAAATAAATATATTTCAATATTCATTGTTTTTTTTAATCAGATAAGAATGTACAAAATATGTCAAATAATCAAAGTTTCTAATCCTGTGAAAATGTTAAGACTTTCGAATACAAATGTCACAGAAGATGATGTGTTGTGCTCTGTCCAAGAAGAAATGTCACAGAAGATGATGTGTTGTACTCTGTCCAAGAGGAAAAGTTACAGAAGATGATGTGTTGTGCTCTGTCTAAGAGGAAATGTCACAGAAGATGATGTGTTGTGGAGTGTCCAAGGCAGAATGTTACGAATCCCGATGCAGACAATGTTTGCTCCCTGTGCAATAACCCCCCCCCCCCCCCTCACCAATCCAAGCTATGTGTCAACTTTGAACTTTACGGACTGGTGGAGACCAAGTGCTTGACGCACGTGACCTGGCACTGACAAAGTGCGCCCTCCCCCCATCCATACCCGAAACTAGTTTTCAATGAGTACTTGATGAAACGACCGGGAGTTATTTCCCCCTCGTTCTGTGCCTGACATTTTTTGGTGACGACAAAACTTCCGGTAATCTTGTCTTTATACAAAAAAGTATTCGTTCACAATCCCGCACATGTAAAACACACACACACACACACACACACACACACACACACGCGCGCGCACGCACGCACACACATATTCCTTCCCAACCACACACATTACAAACCAGTGACCAACAAAGCCATTCAGATTTGGATCAAAATCAAACAAACTTTGCCGAATTTTATTTATTATATAATGATTGAAGAATTGTCATTAAAAAAGACAATGGACAATTTTAATCTTTTTTAGTGATTGACTTTCGAATACTTTTACAATTTTTATTTTAGAACTTACTTACCAATTATTGGATCTCTTGTTTACAATTGACCGTTTCTTTATAAGAGACCGTATTAAAATAAATTATTATCAACTTAAATTATAATCTATATATCTATCTTTCTTTCTATCTATCCATCCATCCATCCATCCACCCACCCATTCATCCACCATCAATCCATCCATCCATCCATCCATCCATCCATCTATCTATCTATCTATCTATCTATCTATCTATGAAAAATGTAAGTTTCTGTAACCTCGGCATATGAAGGAATTGTGTGGTTAGCACAACGCCCAGTCGCCTTTATCAACTTAAATCAGGTACCCATATAAAGCTGAGTGGATTTGTGGGACATTTTATCAAATTTCACCTGGACCTGAGAAAATTCCATTAGTTGTCACCGAAGACTGAAACCGGGACTCTCAGGTTGACTGTCCTGCCCTATACACCACCGAAGACCGAACCCAGGACTCTCAGGTTGACTTTCCTGCCCTCTACAACAGTCGGCCAACTAATGTTCAACTTGAATTTTTCATCGGGTCCACAGCTGTTCAATAGAACTGTATGATGCATACAATGTATTCGTTTTGCCATATACAATATTAACGATACCCATAACCAGCTGCTAACTACACAGTAACCAGCAGCTAATAGTAAATTACTTTCATTACAATTAATGACAATTTTCTTTGGTACGCTTATGTCGCATACGGTGAACTGTGCACTAAATCAGACCGCTGGGCGGAGGAACATCTGGTGGTTGTATCAGTGTACACTAAAGTTTCATTAATTGTCTTAATGCGCTGAAGTTGCAAACATTGCCTTTCTTGGTGTAGCTCAAGATGATTTGTCTGGGTTGGTTAAACGGATCACCTTGACCTTGTCACATGGGCTCAGCCAGCCAGCTATAAGTGTAACAGACATGTCTGGAGTTTGATAAATTTGTGTCCCGAAAAAAAAAAAAGCTATTTATTGTAAGATAGTTTTTCTTTTTTTCTTTTTTAAAAGCGATAGTTTTAAAATCACATCTAAATTGCCTGGTGTTGAGTCTTTTTTACTTATTATTTAGTTTCACCTATTGGTCTACACCAGGGCTTCTTAAACTATGGGTCGCGACCAATGTTCCCTCTAAGCTGAGCGCGTGAGCGATCGCTCACACGAATTCAGAGCGTCGCTCATACTACACGTACGATCGCTCACTCCGACGGACGACATCGCTTAAATCGCTCACAAATTTTGGCCTCAAACAAAATGTCGCTCAGAGACAAAATTTTTTGCTCACTTCATACCACACCTATTATATTTGTATGGGGTCGTCAAGAAACTCGCAATCATAAATGGGGTCGTGAATTACAAAAGTTTAAGAAGCCCTGGTCTACACAACTAAGCTTAAATTGGTATTCGACAGTCAGTATATTAATGGAGCCAATTTTATAGCTTTGACACCTATTTACATTTCATTACATTAATTAATCTAATTCAAACTACTTTAATTACTTTATTTATACTGTTTAGTTATTAGACTTACATCTGTTTTGTTTGATGTAAATTACAGTTAAATAGTGTACAGATGTTACGTCTGTGTATTTTATAATCCCTAAATTTAAATACTTCATCGAATACAAGTTGGCATGAAGAGCGATTGCAAGTGTGTAGCCATATTGGTGGTTTGCTACCACTTTGCCATCGTAACCATAGAAGATTGCTATGGTATCGGCTGCTTTTAAAGATTATGCCCTAAAGGTTGTATAATACTCAAGTTAGTTTCAAATTATTTAGATTTCAATTAAGTCGAGTCACCATTAATAATCATTTTCTTTTACTGGTTAAACCTTTATTTTATATAGGTTGAGTGTTATTTCCTAATCTTTTTTTTTATTTACATAACTTTTACCCAACAAAATAAGACCCTTTGCAACGGTCTAGCTGAACTATTTTTAACCTGCAGTCTATATTTTATAATTATTATTCACTATAGCTTGTAGTTATAACTTATCTACTAATCATCTTATGTAACCATCTTCGAAGTTCCTTCATCAGCCTTCAATATTTTATTATCATATTCTACCTGGCTCAACATTTTACTTCACTAAGTACACAGTTAGTAAGTCAATATTCTCTAGCGAACACTAAAAACACCAATTCAATTAGTTTTTGCTTTTAGTATAATAGATTGCCATGGCATTAATTATTGCATTAGTCCTACAAGTTTTCTAAACTAAAAAAAAAACAAAACCAAAAAAAAAAAAACAATTCAATTAAATCTTTTCATTATTCAAGTTTTGTGCGTTGTTAATTATGGCTGTTAATCAAGTCAACCATTAAATCATTTATTGTATTTACCACTTCACGTTAACTAGGGGGCGGGAGAAGGAGTGAAGTCCCCTTTTCTTCCCCTCCCCACGGGGGGGGGGGGGAATTGTTTTTTTTCTAAGAAGCGTTTTTACAAACAGCTCTGGCCTAGTTGTCAAGCACAAAATGTCCGCACTGACAACAGGCCGTCGACAGCTCTCCGCTCAGTAGGTCGCTGTCATAACGCCCTGGCACCCTTTTCCACTCACGACGATCCCCCCCCCTTCCACCCCTCTAACCCCCTTCGCCTTTCCAAGTCTTCTTTTTTTTTCCCCTAGATGAATCCGCCCCTCAGCTCCTATCACGGCGTGCCAGATCTACGTAATCACCTTTTATGAAACTCGTACCACCGTGCAAGAGTACAGAGCAGACGTCTGCTAGAGATCAGCAGACGATATAAGATTATCTCAAGCTTTACTCCTCACCTCCCTTCCCCCCTCCTTTCCCGCTCAAAAATAAGAGAAAGAAATATAACTTCATGTGTCTGAAAACCGTTATACCATTAACGACCGGTTTGTCAATGTCACTGGCCCTCATCACAAATGTTAATGAAAGATGGGGGGTGAAACAAATTAATACAAGACGATTTTTTTAAAATCATAACTTTGAACGGTTTTAGGAGATATTAACATTTCGTTCATGGCCGTTATAAAAAAAAATGGCTGTTATGCGGTTGGCTGGCCACAAGGGTCGCGTGCCGTGCCAGTTATGACAGAGACGGATGTTACTTGATTAGAGGACTGAAAACATCGCCCTTCATACTCTCCACCCCCATCCCACCCCTCATCTAATGTTTTTTTATTAGTCGTCTTCCAAACCCAAACCCAAACATTGTTCAAAAGGTTAATTTGCTTATTTGCCGCTTCGTCAATCTTTTTCTTTGGATGGCTGCGGTGTTAAAATGATCTTCATCCAGGGACGTTCATCTGTTTGTCCACAATTACCTCTGACGTTTTTCGCAAGACTTTCTAAATTACACAGGCCTTGTACAAGTTAAGAGGGGTTTGGAATAATATTTTTTTTATACATTTTATAATGAAGTGGTGGTAATTTGAAAAAAGGACTGCACGTACAGACAAGGGAGCTAAGCGAAAAGCATCAAAAAGCGATATTCTGGAGGAAATTATACAGAATATTCTTTTCATAAGAAAAAATTTAACTAATAGAATGCAATCATCATTCAACCCTTTTTAAAAAAAAAAAATAGTATTTGATCAATCCACTTTAAGCCATCTTTGTTGTATATATATATATATATATATATATATATATATATATATATATATATATAAACATTAGTAAATAGGTTGGGAGCGTAAATCTTTCCATGGTAGACTGACATTGGCCCGTTATATTCTGAAATTAATAGATGTTTCATTCTTCCACAACTGAACTCAGATTTATAATCACAGTATAATGAATTCCTAATTATATGAGATAAATGATTGGTGTCTTTAATGTGTAACCTGTAAGAGAAGTTTGAAACAGCATTAGTTCATTTTGTAGTCATACTTAACACATTATGGTATCCCATTTCATTAGAATCATGACTTGGTCTAATTTAGTCATTAGCCCTTTAAAAAGTTTTGCACTCTGGGGAGGAAGGGGGGACTTTGGGATTCTGCAATTGATATTCATCTCGTATGGTCGTCAGTAGAGTCATCACATTTTGGCCTGTCCAGTCCTTAATGCTGACCAGACGGTTCTTTCTAGGACGGTCTCACATTAGTGCTCCGCCCAGAGCATTGTGATTTAGCTAATGGTATTGTGCAACACAGCACAATAGTTTAACAGAAATAGCTCACTGTATTAATTATATTGATTGAAAGCACCAATTTATTGGATTTACCGGATTTATTGAACTTTTGAATTGATTGGATTTATTGAATGTATTGGTGTTATTGAATTGATTGAACGTATTGGCTTTAATTGAATTCATTGGATGCACGTTATCTTAATGTGAACATTAAAATTAAATTTACTGATTTGTACATATCTCTTAAGCTTTCTCCCAATTACATCACGTCTTCATCTCTCTCTCCCCCCATCTCTCTATCTCTTTCTTATTTAATCTGTCTTTATCTCTCTTGATCTCTCACTGTCTTTGGGTGTTTGTATGTATGTATGTATCTGTCGCATTCTTTTCCCATTATGCTTTGATTGCCCATGTTTGTATTTCTTTCATTCTTTTATCAATTCTTTCATTCCTTCTTTCCTTCATCGATTTCTTGTTCCTCCCCGCTCTGCTTCTTCCCCTCCCCAAACGCCCACCCCCCAACAACTCACTTCTAATATATTTATTTCGTTGTAGCATCACGGGGGTCATTGTTTTTTAAACATTTTGAATTTCTCTATAAATATCTGCTCAGTTGATTTACTGTCCCCATCTTCCCTGGTGTTTAAATCAACCGCTGGCAGTGACCAAGATTGTTATTTTTTTCAGGTCCGGACACTACTATTAAAGACTACAAATGAATCGCTAATCTTCAGTCATAAAACCCACTTTCTATGTTTTCCATCTCATCAAAAGAAAAAAATAAAGGGCTGGAAAAAATATTCACCCCCCCTCCCTCCACCCTTTCCATTAAAAAATCTGCCCACCTCTTCTTCCGTCGGCACTGGTCGTTGTTTATGACCGGGGGAAGCTTGACCAGTCCACTTGGCTTTTCAAACTACAATAATATTATCAATGAATTCTGCCTGAGTTATGTCGGAAGTGAAAAAAAAACCGTAAGCTTAGCTGGACACTCTGAGCCGGGGGCAGGGGTAGTTGGTTTGGGGGTCGGGAGGAAGAAGGGAGTTATGGCAATAATTAATCTCGGGATCCACTTGAACAATAAGTGCAGGTACTATTTGTTTCCGCGGATGTTTACGACGCTCAGCCGAACATGAGGCGCGTGTATCCAGCATCGATATAAATAATAAAAAGTAGTCATTCAGTTGCAGTCTGTCGGACAACCCAGTGTCACGTGATAATATGCTTCTATAAATAGATTCTACTGCATTTATGAACATTTTATTTATGAACATACAGAGATAACAATGTACAATCGTAGCTGAAATTCAGATAAAATTGAAAATTAAATAAATCTTGAAAAGCAAAAAAAGTTCGTGAGTTGTTGAAGGTTAGACCATGGACATCATATAGAACACTTATATGGATGGGTACAGTTTCTGATATCATCCATTATACTGGGGGGGGGTTAATAGTTATATAATGCCAGTGCTTTTTTTCTGCCGGAACGCACCGGAACGGCGTTCCGGCACCTTTTTTTACGTAGACTTTTGTATATTAGTATTTTACTGTCTTGAATGTTTGGTTTTAGTACTTTTTCAGATATTTTTATCGTTTTCTCGAATGCAATATTGCTGTCAATAAATTATAATATTCAACAAATTAGACATATGTATAATTTATATAACAGCCTGGCCATACGACGGTACTGTAAGATCTATATAAAACTACGACTTTAATTTTAATTGTATATCTATGGTGCGTTCCAGTACCTTTTGTTTATAGAAAAACAAAAGCATTGCTATATGGAGCAAGCAGATTGTACATATATTTATTGAAATAAACAGTAAAAATGACATTAAATTAAAAATTTCACAATAGGTGTTGGGACTTTATCATACAATTAGATTTTTTTTTAATTGGAAAGGTCAGGGGTGGGGGTCCTAAAATGAGTTATGTATTAGCTGGATGGCGGCTGTACATTTTTTTTACTATTTTAGTCGTTTAAGTCAAAGGTTCGTTATATAAATAAGAAAAAAAAAACAACAATTGAATACTTGTATATCATTAAATGTCAACCAATGAGACTGTTAGGAGTGTAGGCCTACGTATGGTATAACCAATGATATCAGGCCGTAAAGCGATGACCATTGTCACCCATTATTCCGTTATAAACATACACACACACAAGAACTTAAAATTTGATTCACGTGTAATGTTTAAAACAGTTTATTTTTTGGGCTATAATATTGCGATTATAAAAACAGAACACATTTATGAAATATCAAATTGACTTTCATTTTCGTCAGATTTACAAATGTCGAGAAAATATGTTGCAAATATGCCGGGAAATCCCCTTTCGACCCCACCCCCCCCCATCCACTTCCCCCTCTAGCAGAGAGTGGATCATAAACTGATTTACGACTCAGCCACTCAAAGAGGGTTGGAGTTCCTCTCCCCCCCTCTTCTCTCCCTGTCGCCGGTCCTTTATACCCGCCATGTGGTCAGTACTAGCCAGGATTCACCTATTTTAGACGTGACGGCTAATAAAACACCCGCAGTCAATGGGCTCACGGACATGGTGCGCTACAACTCGCTATGAGTGCTGACTGTCAAATCTGGTCAGGAATTCAGAACAAAGCATGAAAGTCTTTAGTGCACACATTTGGTCATTCACTAAATGTAGACTGTAGGTAGACTGTGTATAGATTGTTTGTAGAATGTATATAGATTGCATGTAAGCTGAATGTAGACTGTACCTAGACTTATGTAGACTGTGTATAGATTGTGTGTAGACTGTATATAGACTGTATATGGACTGTATGTAGACTGTACGAGTGTACGTAGACTGTATATAGAATGTATGTAGACTGAATGTAGACTGTATATTGATCGTATGTAGACTGTACATAGACTGTACCTAGACTGTATGTAGACTGTATGTAGACTGTAGACTGAATGTAGACTGTATGTAGACTGTATGTGGACTGTATCTAGACATGTATGTAGACTGTATATAGATTGTATGTAGACTGAATGTAGACTGTATCTAGACTGTATGTAGACTGAATGAAGACTGAATGTAAACTGAATGTAGACTGAATCTGGTCTGTGTGTAGACTGTATGTAGACTGTATCTAGACTGTATGTAGACTGAATGAAGCACGCTCTCTACCCCATATTTCAAAGCTGTTCGTCCCCCTGTATTGTTCGTAATATTTATTTCAAGTCCATAATAAACATTTGCAAATCAAAGACTGCAAACAAACTCTAAAACAACTACAACCATATAAATATCTACAACTTAATTATTCTAATAATGTAGCTATCATTTGTTTTGATGAATAGGTCCCACAATATTTCAGAAAAAAAGTAATTTAATTAATCAAAATAAAGAACGCCTACAACAAGGGAGATAACTGGCTGTAAACCTTAAGAGAAAAGCAATCCCTGTGCACCTATGTTTTCTCTAAGATGTGCACGTGTGCCCTCGCACAAACATTACAACAAAGAGAACATACCCTTCGTTTAGTAGGCCTGTAGGACCACCAAAATTAATATTCTCTCCAAAGTTGCGCAGTCTTTGGGAAAATTAGCAGGTACAAGCCTGGGTACAATTGTGCATGCGAATAATCGCATTTCTTAAAAGTACACGTTTGAGAACCAAATCTCCTTTGTCAGGAAACATGTGGTGGGCTTTTTTGATTTTACCATATTTTTTCCCAAAAAACAATATTCAATCAAATAGGCTATAGCTCACTATTAAGAGTTATCATCACGGCCTTAGGACCTGACTTTTCCCGATGAGATTCATTGCTGTTGATCTGGTCCTCTGTATAATAGTTCCCCACGCATAGACTCTTGATATAAAATTACTGGCAACTTAAGGCTCACCTAAAAAATCTATTGGCAGGGACGTTCTTACGTTGGGAGGGGGGGCATGAGAAAATCTACATTTTTGGAAAAATAAAAGCTCTAGGCATAGCAAATTTCGGAGGCCCTTGGCAAAGCGATTATTAGGGGCCAATGCAAATTTAAACTTTGAGGGCCCAGGAAAACTTACATGTTGGTTCTGCTTATCCGGCCCTGTACACTTTAGGGGGTGGCCCTGCACAGAGTTGTGAAAAGAGCGGATAAGATATTACCATTGGCGCAATAGACTTGTATACAATTTCCACACACGCCTTATATGCTTAAATATGAGTAATTCTTTCCAACGTATATCTCAAGGGTGACCATGATCATAGAGCATATCGTGTGGCTATTCATTAAGATTTAATTTAATTAATGTTGTCCTAAATATTTGCCCACCCACTTTTTAGTTTAGCTGTGTCGGATACGGTGTTGCTCGTAAAAATGAATTAATAGGCGGGAATGTTGACATAGCTGACCTCAATCGTAGCCACCCTTTATGTATTAGCCAATCAGGTTTTTAAACTGACAAGCCAAATGTGCAGCTATTAACACTTCACTGAAGTTTAACCATTACAGACGCAAAATAAAATAGAACTAAACAATCTAAAAAAAAAAAGTTCAGGTGTTTATTCAATTTTTTTTATTTTATTTAAACAGATATAAATTAACAAGTGTAAGCTGATTTTGAAGTAGTTTAATAAATACATTGCACGCTGTGAACCAAATAATTCAACATGAATCAACCATTAAGTTTGAGAGTGTGTGTGTTTAAATATTGCGCCTCTGTGACTCGCATCCAATCAAAACAAGTTTATTCACCTCTCATACATTCACCGGTTAAAATGAGATTGGATTTTTTTTAGTCTTAATTTTTTTCAATTTGGAGTGTATTTGTTTAAAACTTAAGCAATTTTAACATTTGGACAACGAAAAAAATCAGACGAAATCAATAAATCAATACATAATTAGTTTCTTTCCAAAACTGGACTAATGAACGTGTACATGAAACATCAATTATGGAATGTTATTTCATTTATTTACACAATATTTGTTTTTCAATTTTCAACAAAATACATTTAAAAGCAATACATTGTTACAAATTAATTTGTGCAGAAAAAGGCGGTAAAATAATGTGAATAATTTTAACATTAAAATAAAAAAAAAGGAAAAAAAAAAACCCAGCAAATTTGGCATAAAAGATTGTTAAACAAAGGCACACGTGGATTACAGAATTTCGTTAAATCCTCGATTCCATCGACCAACACGCAAATAAACATAATCGGCTGTAAAATTTGACGTAATGTAAGCTAAAGTAAAGTTATTGTTTTCAAGACAGAGCCCAAAATTTTGTCTTATACTATATTCAATGAACAGTTTTTTTAATTGTGTTGACAGTTTCTCTAATGAACTTCGCTCTCGACGCCAAGTCTTCTGAAAGTAATTGCCAGGAAATGCATCAAATTCAATGTACACTAAGTTGGTTTAACTCCACGGCCGGTTAGGCTGAATGGATCTATTTCTCACAATCGAACCCCTCGTTAAAAAAGACCCCGTGTTAAAGAAGTCCCTGTGATAAAGAGGGCACCGCTTTAAAGAGGGCCCCCTGTTAAAGAGACCCCCTCGTTAGTTTAACATAATATCGATTCTTTGTTATTCATGACACCATTGAGTCATATCCAAACGTATTATTTTGTTATTGGTTCATTTCATTAACTTGAGGTATGTTGAAAGTGTATCAGCAGAGAGAAAATCTGAGAAGGTCTTACCAAGGGAAGAGGGTAGTACTGGGGGGCCATGCGCGAGAATCATGCGGAAACGGGGGAGCGCGGCTATAAATTATCAACATCTCTTATGTTCTGTGCTATAAACGCCAAAAAAGAAATCAAACTGAGTTACATTGGCTAGAAATCGCCGGGTTTATAGGCAGAGATGTCTGGTCTTGAAATGACGTCAATGTATCCGTCATCATCTTCGTCATCTTCCTCGGCGTTTTCGTCCTCCTCGTCATGGTGACATTCCTGACACCCCGACACCATCTCGCCTCCAAGCGGGCTGCGGTCACTGGCTTCATAAAAACGTCCACCGACAACTGACCTTCTCTCAACGCTGCCGGACAGGGACGTCGGTTGACCGTGGGTGTGGTGGTGACTTCCGCTGCCTGGCGACGACGTAGATCTGTTCATCTTGGGATAGCACCCTAAGTCCTGTGGCTCGTATCGTGAATCCACCTTCCTATCGGAGGTTTTCAAAATGTCCGCCCCGTCTCGCTGTGTTTTCTTGGAGTCGCTGGTGCACACTCGAAGGCACTTGCAGACTACGGCCCCGGCCGTCTCTCCCTCAGGGCCCTCCTTCTTGTGCTTCACTCTCCGGTTCTGGAACCAGATTTTCACCTGTTTCTCGGAGAGATTCAGGCAGGTGGCGATCTCAATGCGCCTGAGACGCGACAGGTACATGTTGGTGCTGAACGCACGTTCCAGTTCTAGCAGCTGTGTGCTTGTGAAGGCGGTGCGCATGCGCTTGGAAGATGGCAGGTCATCCGATGGACCGTTGACACCTGATAGATGGACAGAGAAACATAATGGTCATTCGAATTACCACATCGTACAAAAGAGAGAGAGAATGAGAGAGAGAGAGAGAGAGAGAGAGAGAGAATGAGAGAGAGAGAGAGAGAAAGAGAGAGAGAGAGAGTTAAAGGAATTTTAGAGAGTGAATAATCTAAAACACAGAAAAAAAGAACCAAAAATAAAGGAAATATCGAGAGAGAGAGAGAGAGAGAGAGAGAGAGAGAGAGAGAGAGAGAGAGAGAGAGAGAGAGGGAGGGGGGAGAAAGATAGAGACAGACAGACAAAGAGAAAGAGATATGTAGATTAAGAAATGATGTCAATATGGATGCTTGAAAATCTGTTTGCTTGATATTTTCTTCGAAACAAACCGTGTACATTGCTAAAGTTTGTTTATTATCTTATTCAATCTTTCTTAATCATAACAACTAACTTATTGCATTCTTCTCACGAATAGTTTTATTTGTTTGTTCTATTCTTGTCTAACTTTCATTTGATCAGTGTGTATTAATTATTTGATTTTGTGACTCATTTCTTTAGCTAATTAGTTTCACGTGGGTGATTACAATATGCTGAATTAACTATGTCCTTACATAAGTTGATAAGTAAGTAGCAGCTAGATAACGAAGTCGATAGTGACCGCGACTCACATGCAAAGGGTACAGGATTCAATCCCTGGTAGAACCAAACAATATTCGCTGCTGACTTGCACAGGAATCTGGCGCCTATTTCTCCATTCTTTCCCCCAAACGGTATTTTTAAAAGAGGTAGAAATAAATAGATAATCTAACAAAATGCCCATATTCGCTTATATCTATAGCAATGATAATTTATAAAATGTGTGTATGTTATAATGAGTTATTTCGGTGTTTAAATTTTGGTTATTTTTTTTAATAGTTTTCTTTTAGTTCTTTTTTTTTAGCGTGGCTTAAATTTCTTATTTAGAATATTGAAACTTCATTTCTTACAGAATGACATCGTCCACGTGTTTATGCGCGCGCACATAATACAACAGAGCTTATATCTGTTTAGTTTAATATACCAATATGCTGTTACTTTGCGCACTAAAATTAGCAGCGATTATGGTAATCCATAACCAATTCAGAAATGATATTTTGTAGAATTAATCCTTAGCAGTATGTTAACTCTGTTGTTCAATGGTGTTGGTGGCTTTGAAAAGTTCCGGTAATTTTAACAGCTCGAATAATTAGAACTAAGAACGTTTATCCTCTTTATTAGTGTATATTTTTTTAATAAAAGATGCAAACAACTTTGATAGAGTAGGTATTGACGATTAAAAAAAAAACAACTGATATATATACTAAATAGTCCAAGTTTATTTTACAATCATTTGAACAGTAACACATTAGTTGAACTATATATAACTATAATTAATACCCCCCCGCCTTTATATTTGAATGTATGTGAAGTGTGGTTAAATACCCCAACTGGAGGAGAACATTTTAAATTCTTTTGGCAAAGAACGTTTTATAAGCATATTAAATGTGAAATGGGCGTCTTATGAATGTTAAATGGGTGTGTGGGCTTCTTATGAATGTGGAATGGGCGTCTTATGAATGTTAAATGGGCGTGTGGGCTTCATATGTACATTAGATTGGGTAAAGGCTTCGTATGGACATTTCATGGGGAAATGGTGGTAAATGCACTGATAATTTTTTTTTGTTGTAGATACAAATAAATGTGAGACTGCAGGTACAAAATATACTTTGAGAATAGTAGAGTATAAAGTGGACAAAAAGTGCATGTAAACAACGGTTCTCAATTTATTAGAGGTCTTTTTTTTTCTGTTGGCACTTTAAGTCTTTTCCGAGGGAATGACTTCAAAAGAAAGCCCGTTCATGGCAGTGTTAATATTTTAGAATATATATATATATATATATATATATATATATATATATATATATATATATATAAACAAATGACTATGCTACAGCTGTGTTTCCCAAAAGTATAAGTATGATATACGTTTTTAAAATAATTATGACAATTCAATTTGTTTCCGAATTATTCAAGCATATTGTGTGAACAGTTTAACAAATTAAAACTCCTTTATCGGGATTTTCCGATGACTCTCCACGCATTTTTCATTGTTAAGGAACGTTTAATGCTAGGCTCGTCATACAGTACGTATATTCTGTAGCGGGTTTTCTATTATTGAAATTGCAATACGTATAGTCTGCAGCGGGTTTTCTATTATTGAAATTTTAAAAACTGATTATAAATGCTAAATGCTAAATTTCTTTGTCGAAGATATACATTTTATTTCAAATCTATGACGGTGACAAAGAAATAACGCATAGATACTTACTTGGCTCGCATTTACTTCTTTTGCGCTGTAAGGCGGTAGGCACTGTGGGGGTGTTCTGTGCAGGGACATGCGTACTGGTTTGTTTCCCTGGAACTTCCGCCGGGTGAGCTTTCAATGGGGCGGCCGAGTTTCTGTCGTACTGGGTGGTATACGGTGACGTCATCGCCGGGGGTGACAGTGGCCTGTGGAGGCGCTGAGCCGCCAGGGAGGAGGGGGGCGTCATGTGTGACGCCATGACGTGGGCAGTGGACATGATGTGCGCGGAGGTCAGCCCGTGGGCAGTCAGGCTGTGGTGGGGCAGACCCGTGGACGGAGCGGACATGTGGACGCAGAGCGGGCAGCAGAACGCCCCGAACAGGTCCGCAGGGTGCCGACTGTAGCAGGTGATGCCGGGCGTGGGCACGGGGCTGATGTGGTGCTGGCTCGGCGGTTGGACGTGTCTAGATCGGCCGGTCAAGATGGAAGTGTGAGGGGTCAGCATTGGCTGGAGATGACTGGGCGGACTCCCAGCTGGCGGAGATTCTCTGTTGGGCGTCGTGGGCATTTTCACTATTAAAGAATCCACATAAAATGACCTTGACATTCTGAAAGTCTTTTATGGGCACACCAGTAAGCGTCGAATGCAAATTTAAAATGTCCTCTCGCTTTGAAGAAATGATCATGAACTTAAAACATTAGTTCAACATCCATCAATTTGGCCAAGTATACGATAATACGTACTTTCGAAATGACTTTTCTCATAAACAGTTTTATTTTTTTTTTCTCCAAGAATTTGTTTAATCATGAATTAGAAGAAAGCAAAGTAAAACTCTTATTAATATTTTCAAAACTCATTGAACACAAGTCGAAATTCACATTTAAAATGTTTTTTTTTATAAGTTGTTAAAATGTAATTAACAAGCTACAGTATTACACACTTATTAAGTTCACATGTTGTGTACAAACTAATGATAATGATATAAATGGGTCACATGTGACTGACATGAACTGTGACGTACTCACTCTGAGATATGTTTGTAATGTGAGAGACACGTTTTATAGAAGTTTGTCGCCCCGGCTCATGTGATGGTTCAGGGCGGTTGGGGGTGGGGGGTGGGGGGGGGTGATGATTAGCTTCATAAGGGTGAACAGGAAAGGAAGAAGATGAAGAAGAAAAAAAAAAGTGGGTGGGGTAAGTTCTAGCGTGGATCCCGGGTAGTCGGTTGGAGGATTGGGTGGGGCTTCGACTAAAAGAGATTTTGGTGAATGAGGGTGGTGCGGGGTTGGGGGGGTGGGGAGGGAGGGGGGCGCTAGAGAGAAGGGCAGAAGTAAACTGTGGTCATTATATTCCTGTCATTAAACGACTTTAGACCTGTTTCTGATTGGGCGAAATTAGCGATAGATTTATCGAAGGTATCAAGAGGCTGACTAGAGAGACTGGGTGTGCGGGCGGGGGGGGGGGAGGAGGAGAGAAGGACGGGGTGGGGTGGTTGAGCCATCAAAATGAAGAAGAGGGCACAATATTCTCGTAGGGTAGAGAATGGGGGAGGGGGGGGAAGAAGGGTCAGAAATTTCATTGACGTGACTATTTTACTACAATGGTGTGAGGGGGGGGGACGGGAAACTCGGGGCGGCATGGGTGTGGCAAACTCAGACAGAGCGCGCACCACACACGCTTCGCGGACACGCCTCGCTGAGCAGTCGGTCCCCCGCGACCAAACAGAATGCGTCGTTCATCGGGTAGGCGAGGACCTTCGTTAGTGGGGTGGGGGGGGCTAGGGGTTGGAGGAGGGTGGTGGGTAGCATTGTGTGGTGTTGGGGGGAGGGGGGGCGTATGGGGGGGTAGAAGGGTGAAGCGTGTCACTCTGGGATTTGAACTGGTCTTTACTTCACTTTTCGGGGTGAGCGCTACAACCGATATTAGCCACTCGCCTTCCTCTATCTTATTACACACACACACACCCTGTCCCCGTTCATATGCAGACTGAGTCCTTTTGTTTGAGATTCTTTCTCCCCCACTCCCCGCTCTCCAGTCTCCATTCATTCACACTTATACCAATTAGCCGTACGTGATTAGTCCAGACGGAACATAAAAACATCATGAAATCTTTTAATGGCTTGGGACCGTAGGTGATAAGCATTAGCGCATGAATACAAAGGATTCAGTACTATTTTATTCTTAGATTGGGATACAAAGTCATTAATACAAATGAAAAAAAAAACAACAATAAAATCTAGAATAATCATCATGATCTGTATTAATTAATTGTGATTCATTACAATAGACGTCATAATAACCAAAAAAAAATGATGGGTGATTTGAAGATAATCCTAAACTTTTTGTCAGATGAAATCCAGTTAGGATGTCAGTCGTACAAATGTGCAAATTAGACATTTGGAAAAAAAGCAATTAATTTAAAAACAAAACAAAAATAATAATAATAATAACATCAGCAGGAGCGAGAAATTTAGAATACGTTGACTGGAACAATTGTCGTTCATTAACAAAATAGACCAGACATTTATTTTTTTTTTTTGTGCAATGTTAATTCATTATTTCTGTTCCTTTATTATGGCGTTAGATGGTCATTACTGGATTCGAGTTACAGTTCACCTGGATTACGTCATCTGATGTTCACGGTATCGGGCGGACACTTGATGTTTTTGGATGAGAAGTTATCTTTTAATAATCCGGTATTAAGACCTTGACAATTCATTGTGACATCTACTTTGAGGTCAAGCTGATGTTTATTTCCCCTTTAACACGTAGGCACAATGAGATGGCTTATAAGTAAAAATTGGTCAAGGGAGTTAATCGGTTCACGGAGTAAATTTTGCCAAGGAAGTACATTTTATCAATTGGGTTTAAATTTTGTCAATGGAGTAAATTTTGTCAATAGAGTAAATTTTGTTAATGGAGTAAATTTTGTCAATGGATTAAATTTCCTCAATGAAGTAAACATTATAAATGGAGTAAATTTCGTCAGGGGTTAGAACTCATAACCTGTAACACACTGATCTGGATGCTAACAAAACATGGGCGTTAGGTAATATGTTTGTACCCGATTGCAGTTTTATTTTTATTTATTTTTTAATTATAGCCATAAAAATGTTCAAAATATGTTCCCTCATCCTTAACTCCTTTTATATGTTCCCTCATCCTTAACTCCTTTTATATGTTCCCTCATCCTTAACTCCTTTTATATGTTCCCTCATCCTTAACTCCTTTTATATGTTCCCTCATCCTTAACCCCTTTTATATGTTCCCCCATCCTTAACTCCTTTTATATGTTCCCTCATCCTTAACTCCTTTTATATGTTCCCTCATCCTTGACTCGTTTTATATGTTCCCTCATCCTTAACCCCTTTTATATGTTCCCTCATCCTTAACTCCTTTTATATGTTCCCTCATCCTTAACTCCTTTTATATGTTCCCTTATTCGTAACTCCTTTTATATGTTCCCCCATCCTTAACTCCTTTATATGTTCCCTCATCCTTAACCCCTTTTATATTTTCCCTCATCCTTAACTCCTTTTATATGTTCCCTCATCCTTGACTCCTTTATATGTTCCCTCATCCTTAACTCCTTTTCAACAAGGTTTTGTTTTTTAGTTTTTAATGTCCGAAAAATTTGTAAGCATTTAATTATTTTTTTTTTAAATAGAACACATTCATGGATATAATATGACAAGATTTAAAACCCCTCTGTCTATATGGCTATATGACAAGTTCCACTTTTCTAGTAAAACTAGTGACAAAAATACAGAGATGTGAGTTATCGCTGTATAGACATCACTCTTCAACTATTTCACTTTCAATCTCATACGTGACAATGTTCATTCTATGTTATTCGAGGACGAGAATATTTTCAAAATAAGCACCTGAGTCTCCACCACGGCTTAGTTTAGGTCAAAGTCTCTGCTCTTGGCACACACACACACACACATCCTCTAGTTAGCTCTTGTCCGCACCCATGGATTGCGTTTGGGGATTTAACGACTTCGCAAGGAAATCGGCCCAGTCATTCTCAGGCACGTTCTTAGATACGATATTGCTTTCTTCTATCGGCAGACATTTTTTTCTGTGGTTTTCATATGGATTTCAAGGCCAAACACAGAAGCAAAGATGAAGCCAAAACCAGGGCAGGTTACTTCCGTTGGTCCTGCCGGCCAAACACAGAAGCAAAGATGAGGCCAAAAACCAGGACAGGTTACTTCCGTTGGTCCTGCCGGCCAAACACAGAAGCAAACATGGAGCCAAAACCAGGACAGGGTACTTCCATTGGTCCTGCCGGAACACCATAACTATGTCAAAATGGCTGATAAGGACGAACTAGTTATGTTCTGTACATGAATACTGCCAACTGACCCTGACAGGCAGAGGTGTAACCAGGGCCAGTGTCTTGCGGGATGGACTCGAACAATGCCGGTCCAAACTTGTGTCAAAAATATTCATATGTTATAAAAAAAATTCACCCCCCCCCAGCTGACGGCTAAGAAAGTGCCGCCCTAGACTGATCGCCCCCACCCCCCCGCCCCCACCGCCCCTCCCTAGTCACGCCGCTGCCGATTGGGAGGAAGAACACTCAACCATACAGTGGATTCTAACTAACCTATTATAATAACTAAATCACCAATATGTTAGCGCAATATCTTTTTTTTTCTTCTCGTTTTGAGCTTAAAGGGTCATCCATGGGCGGGAAAATCCAAGGGGGGAGGGAGGGGTCATCACACGATTCTGTCATTTATTTAAAAAGTCATGAGAAAAAAACAAACAACAACAGCAATGCGAAGACTTGAGTTGCGAAACTGTTAATTGGATAGCACCCAGTCACGTGACCGTAGTTGCCTCGGACACAGCCCTGGCCAGGGACTCAGATTTCCAATTTGTTCATTTCCCACACGTGACCCAGGCGGCGGGCCCGAGAAACAAACAGACATCCAGGCTTGAATATTAATTGATCGTTTAATAAAAACAGAGACCGGAGCTAGAGCATTGAATTTAAATATTGTTAAATCTTTATTAGTAATAAATATTGTTACATCTTTATTTGTCAGTAAATATTGTTACATCTTTATTTGGTAGTAAGTATTGTTACATCTTTATTTGAAAGTAAATATTGTTTAATCTTTATTTGAAAGTAAACATTGTGTGATTCTTTTATTTGGTATTAAATATTTTTAGATTTTGGTTTTGTAATAAATATTGTTTAATCTTAAATTGGAAGATGGTATCTGCATTGTATCTGCATGGTATCTGCATTGTAAAGATATGTGTAAATCTCTTTGTAATACTACTGTTTGAGGGTCTCTCTCTCTCTCTCTCTCTCTCTCTCTCTCTATATATATATATATATATATATATATATATATATATATATATATATACATATAAGTTAAAGGAGTTAAAGGTTAGCAACATGTTTTTGCAAAATGTTTACTTTACTAGAGGTTGACAAAGCAAAGATATAATGTAATGGATAAAGTGAGAGATGGATAGAGAGACAGAGAGATGTATGAAAGATATATATATATATATATATATATATATATATATATATATATATTGATATATAATAGATAAATGAAAACATCGATATTATAAATATTGATTTTATTAATAAGAAGAGAATTTCACTCATTGAGCTTATATTAAAATAAATAACATTTTTTCCTCACAAAGTTTAAATAGTTAATCGCAGTTATATTTCTTAAAATTCGTTCGTCAAACAACAACATCTGAGTTGTTTATTTAGACTATTGGAACTGACAGAAATTCACTAGCCTAAATATTTGTTTTCTTCACTATTTCATGTTAAGACAAACCCTGTGTTAAAAAAAAAAAAACTCCCTTGTCCCTATTAGTCACTTATTTTTTTTTATGTCCGTGTCAATATGAGTACCATATAATCTTGGATCATCTCCACACTGTGGATCCACACCCACATCCCCCTCTAGACATGACTGACCTGTCATATAGCAGCCATCACTGGTCATGGCATTTAGCTGACACTCTTCCATCATGAGCACTTCATCATCTTCATCTAGACGATTTGACCCTCCCGTTTGTCCTGTTATCAGGCTTCAATCATCAGATTTGATTTGTCTGTGCGTGCGTGTGTGTGTGTGTCGTGGGGGTCAGCTTACATTGACCGTGACGAAGGTTGAGGAGGGGAGGGGGGAAGCAGTTTTGTGGGTCTAATTGGGTAAAGGGCGACTGTACGGACATGATGTCGTTATCTTGTCACTGCCAGAGGGCAGAGGTACGGTCCTGAGGTTGGGGGTGTGGGGGTTGGGGTGACAAGTTATTTGAGAAAGAGAAGTGTTAGGGTGTGGGATGTGTGTGTGAGTGGTGGAAAGATTGATTATATTAAACTATCGTGACTAGAAAAATCAATGCCTATTTGAGAACTCATATAAGTGCATTCTTTACTCAGATGTAAACTTTAAAAAAAAAAAAAAACGAATATTTTAATAAATATGAGTGTACAGCTAGAGACTTTGGCATAATTAGGCTCCTAGGCAAAAGCACTTTTCGGTGGCCACTTAAGCATCACATTTAATGGTGTTCCCTCTAAGCTGAGCGCGTGAGCGATCGCTCACACGAATTCAGAGCGTCGCTCATACTAAAAGTACGATCGCTCACTCCGAGGGACGACATCACTTAAATCGCTCACAAATTTTGGACTCTAAACAAAATGTCGCTCAGGGACAACATTTTTTGCTCACTTCATATTACACCTTAGAGTGAACATTTAATGGTGATTAGTACTCTTTGGCGAATGGAATACTGGGTAGTTGTTTAGGCTACCTATCCATACTATTGGCTCCGTCTGCAGCAACATGGACCATATCAAAAGTGAAGACTTGGGATGGGGGGGGGTACATTTATGTATGGCAATGTAAATTATCGTTGGAAGCCATATTACAGGAAAGGACGCGTTATATTTATTTAAATTTTCTAACAAAACATTCAGTGAAAAGTTAGTCGCACTTTTAGTATGAAACGCAATTAGATCATGTGTAGATGATTTTAAAGCGAGTTATTTATTTTGTAAAAAGTTATTAACGTTTGTTGTAAATAGAATCTTTCGCAAGAATTCACGCACCACGGGCAAAACATTGAAGCATCGAAGGTAATAGTAAGATTTTTACTTACTTAATCCTTTAGTTTTAATAGTTATCGCGACCTTTACTTACATCTTGACTAGAAGCTGAGACTGCAACGTCAACGGTTGTATTAAAACTGTAAAAAAAAGGTTTAAATTGCATGTTATACAGTGGTTATAAAGCTTTTGCGATTTGCAATTCATTAAAAAAAAACATGTTCGGTTTTCGCGAACTAAGAAAACTAAGAAAAAGAGATAAAAGCAAAAATCGCTCAAATTATTTATATACATCTAATATAATAGCGATTTGGGTTCTGCGTTAAATCGAAAGTAAGGAATTAATTCAACAGTATTCCAGTTTAAAAAACAATTATGAAAAAATCGAATCCGCTCGAAACCAAAAATAACCTAGCCTACCGATCAAGGGGATATAACTCTATGCAAAAGTTTTGCAGGGTACAGCTAGTATACATATATATATTCTCAATTAAGAAATTCTTAAAACATTTGGCGATTTACTTGAAATAAGCTCGCTAAAGGGTTGCCACTTGCCACTCACACTCTGAAAAAACTACTGATCTGAGTCATTCCAAGCGACAATCTCATGACGTCAGTTAGATGCGGTATAACATTCTTATTGAACATGTTGAACATGTAATCATTCAAAAAATTCTGCTTCATAGTATATGTTAAGTAACTGATAAATGTGTTTCGCCGTAGCTAATTATTTTATTGATTTCAGATTATAATTAAACAGGGATGAAATATAATGTTGCTGTTTGTGAGCTTCGTCCTTGTTCGTAAAATGTAATGTAGTTTAACTACATTCCAAAATAACTGTTAGTTATTTCTACATCGCTTTAGGGTTAGATGCCCGACTGAGATGAGGTGACATCGCAGGGGGGGGGGGTCATTTTTGCTATTCCAAATGTCGCTCACGTTTGTCTTTAAGCCTTTGTTGAGTAACACGGGTTTTAAAAGTCCAGTAAGAAGTCATCTTGTCCCCGGGTCATGCTATAACACTTGACTTCTCTCTCCCAGGGCCGGACATCGTACGAGAAAGAAAGAAAAACAAAATCGAAAAGAAACGAAAAAAAAAATACGACAAACAACAACGCAAAATTAAAATGGAAGAAAATAATGGGGTCGCACGCGAACTCCGGGAGCTCCGCCCATTTTAACCCATTAGTACCCAAGGGTACTTCAACAATGACTGATACTAAAAGACTTTTTTTTCCCTCCCCCTTCCCCCCTTACTGCCCGTTCCCTCTTGGGGGTCTATTATGGTCCGCACATTGAACACAATTTTTCCTCGATGCCTAAAACTGTATTTTTCATCCTTTTTCTCATCCGTGTTTCTCCATTGGCTAGCAGTACTACGTGATCGTCATACCAAGCTGTGTGTGCGTGTGCGTGTGCGCGTGTGTGCGTGTGCGCGCGCGTGTTTGTTTATCGAACATAACTCTCATTTATAATATTTTTTCTTTCACTTGTCATCTTTTTTTTTTTTTTAAGGACCCCCTACCTACCTTATTTCTCCCCCACTGACTCCGCCCATGGTTACGTTACATGCACCTCCATTATAATCGACCTGGTCGCCGTAGATTATTAGTTACTGCTGTCAGGGGCGGTGAGTCTACGGGTGGGTGGGTGTGTGGGGAAGGGGTGGGGGGGGGGACGAGAAGAAGGAGAGAGAGGGCATGGACGGGCGGACCCTGGGACTATTTCGGTAAAGGGAGACGACTGCGAACAGCTTGGGGTCCACGGTACGGTCTCGGAGGGTAATCGGAGCCCTCCTTACCCCATCGGTACTATCTGTAATTTACATACACCTTAGCGCGTCTTGGTACCTCATTATTGGCAGGCCGGTTCTTTAACAACAGTGAAAGGACCCCCCCCCCTCCCCCTCCCTCCCCTCAGTTAATTACAGAGCGAGTGCCCGTGTTAACTTTGAAATTCCCCAAACTTTATAACAACAATTATTGTTTATGTATACAGTTTCCAGTCCATAGTGGCCCATTTGTTGAAAGGTTTGGGGAAACATACTTTCATTGTTATCAAAATATGAACCAATATATATATATATATTTATATACATATATATATATATATATATATATATATATACATATATATATATATATATATATAGAGAGAGAGAGAGAGAGAGAAAGATAAATAGATATATATCTTAGTTGTTATCTAGCTGAAAGATGCGCTACATCCAGGTAGGTCGTCTATATGAGACTACCTTGTCTTTCTGCTTTATGTGTGTCTATTTAAGTCTTTCACCAACAGTGTATGACTCAAATCTTTACATAATTATCATTACTAGCAGTACCCAGCAAAACATTTGTATAAAGTTATATTCCCTTAGGTTTGATTACTAGGCTAGGCTATTTTTTTGGGTTTCGGGCAGATCCGATTTTTTCATGATTGTATTTTAAACTGGAATACTGTTGTATTAATTCTTTACTTTCGATTTAACGCAGAACCCACACCGCTATTATTTATATAGATATGTACCGATGAACCAACACAGTCACATGGTGTGCAACCCACGGAGCTCAAGTGACCAAGGAGTTCAATTCACAGTTCATTATATGGAGAGAAAAATATTCTCAATATGTGGGCTGTCTGTAACATGGCAACCTTCTGCAGTCCACAATATGTTGAACTTCATTGGCATTTTATCTTTGATGTTGCCTAGTAATGTATTTCTATACTAGATCCCAACACTACCACAACAACGGATTTTGTTTGGGGGGGGGGGGGTTGTGCGGCTTGGGGGGGGGGGGCTGTGCGGAGAGTTTTATATAAGAAAAAATTAGAACAAAATGATAAAGAAGTATATTTTATAGTAAAATTTGATTTTTAAGAATTAATTTTTTTTTTGGGCGGGGGGGAGGGGCTGCAGCCCCCCCTAGCCCCCCCTACCCCTGGCTATGGCCTTGATAACGGGTAAGGTGTTGGTTTTCAGTCACCACATTCTATATTTTTTCGATTTCTAGGTATTTATATTGGACAAGCTTTTCTATATGTCTGGTGGATGTGTTATCTGTCTGAAGGTAAAAAGCCATATCAATAAGCTAGCAAATCTTATATATATATATATATTTTTACGACGGTATTTGGCGTTGATTCTCCGGCCAGTATGAATCGCTCACTGAAGTGTAACCATGTCGTTCTCAAAGACTGGTTGTGTGGTTCAAGGTTATACCATCTGTCGGTGATATTAATTGAGAATTCCTCCCTGATTTGCCAGTGGGTGTGTAATCAATATAGATACAACTGTAGACACAATAAGCCTTTAGCGGAGCCACTGCCTTCTGTACTATCGAAGGCAATGGCTGAACCTGTAGCCTACATGTGCATCGGCTCACAACCAAAGAGCCACCAAGCCATCCCAATTAATTTTTCAAACCGCGGGCCACATTGGGTCCTTAAATTTAACAGAAGGGTCGGGCCAAGAAAAGATGGCGGGGGAGTTTTGATATTAAATAATTTAAAATAAAATGTTAACTTATTCATTTTCGGCTAGCAGAGGGTAGCAGGGAGTAGCAGAGGGTAGCAGAGAGTAGCAGAGGGTAGCAGAGAGTAGCAGAGGGTAGCAGAGAGTAGCAGAGAATAGCAGAGAGTAGCAGAGAGTATCAGAGCGCGGGGCGGGTCATACAGCCAGACGGGCCGTGAATGGCCAATGGGCCGAAGTTTGCCATTGTTTGTTTCAGGAGGTAGTTCTCAAATCATGGAATGCGACCCTCTGGTGGGTCGCTAACGAATTTTAGGTGTGTCTTTAAAAACAATAATTGATAGAAAGAGAAAATATAGGTGCATAATAACTTTTATCTTTGTTAATCTTTACAGTATGTTAATCTTTATAGTTAGTCAATCTTTAAAGTCTGTTAATCTTTACAGTTTGTTAATATTTACAATTTGCTAATCTTTACAGTTTGTTAATCTTTAAAGTTTGTTAATCTTTACAGTTTGTTAATCTTTACAGTTTGTTAATCTTTACAGTTTCTTAATCTTTAAAGTCTGTTAATCTTTACAGTTTGTTAATCTTTACAGTTTGTTAATCTTTACAGTTTGTTAATCTTTAAAGTCTGTTAATCTTTACAGTTTGCTAATCTTTACAGTTTGTTAATCTTTACATTTTGTTAATCTTTACAGTTTGTTAATCTTTACAGTTTGTTAATCTTTACAGTTTGTTAATCTTTACAGTTTGTTAATCGTAACAGCAATCATAGTGGGTCGCAAAGTGTGAAAGTTTGAGAATCACTGTTTTGGTGACTCTCTATTAGCAGGCTGGTAGTATTTGTTTTTGTTGATGTTCTAATGTAACAGTTTTCCCCGTAATGTTTATCTTTGTTTATTCCTGTGTCTACGTTTGTTTGTGTGTGTGTGTGTGTGTGTGTGTGCGCGTGTATCTCAACGTGAGTCTCACGAGAGATGTAATATTACGGGAAAGTGTTAAACCGAGTAAAAACAGTGAGCTACTTACTGCATGGGTAACAATGACGTCATATTCAGCAAGTTCAGAGATCGCTCAACCATATCAGGCATACCTGTCAATTGACCCCAAAAAAAAATTAATAATAATAATCACTTTCTTCAAATCAGGTGTAAAAAAAATAGTCTTTAAAAGCCCCCATCGGTTCCTCATGACTGGCCTTTTGTCAGCCAGTCTGTGGTATCTGTTAGCACCAGAGAACCAGAAGTATAAAAAAAACTACAATAATAATAATAATAATAATAATAGAAATTAAAAAATGTGGCCAAGAGAAGAACAGCTGTTCATGTATCTATCCCCCCCCCCCCCCCGTTTGGCCTCTTGTCTTCCAATTTTCTGTCATTCCATTATCATATTTGTCACATTGGCCATTCAAATTTCTTGAATCCGTTTAGCCCCCCGCCCCCCCCCCCGCCTTCCCCTCGCCATTCATGCATGCAATTACTCCATCTCTTTAACCCCCCTCCCCCCTTTCCCCCTACCCTTCCTTCCCTTTGCTGACAACTGCTTCTGTATCAGATTCTTCCTTAGTACCGTTACCCTCCCCCCAGTACTTTCTTCCCCCCCCCCCCTCTCCATCCCCTCGTTCCCAAATCAATGCGTGACACTGCTTCCAGTTGTGTATTCATATGACGTAAACTAGGCTAGAGTAATAAAAAAAAATAAACTATTCTACTTAATGCACAGCATGCGTTCAGTGGAGAACTCTTGCATGTAAGAATGAAAAAAACGGGTTAACTCTTGCATGTAAGAATGAAAAAAACGGGTTGACTCTTGCATGTAAGAATGAAAAAAACGGGTTAATTCTTGCATGTAAGAATGAAAAAAACGGGTTAACTCTTCCATGTAAGAATGTAAAAACGGGTTAACTCTTGCATGTAAGAATGAAAAAAACGGGTTAACTCTTGCATGTAAGAATAAAATACGCGTTAATTCCTGCATGTAAGAATGAAATACGTTAACTCTTGCATGTAAAAATTTAATATGGGTTAACTCTTGCATGTAAGAATGAAAAACGGGTTAACTCTTGCATGTAATAATGAAATACGGGTTTAACTATTGTATGCAAAAATGAAATGCAGGCTCTTTAAAGTTTATTCAATTGGATCATCTATCTATCTATCTATCTATCTATCTATCTATCTATCTATCTATCTATCTATCTATCTATCTATCTATCTATCTATCTATCTATCTATCTATCTATCTATCTATCTATCTATCTATCTATCTATCTATCTATCTATCTATCTATCTATCTCTCTATCTATCTGTCTATCTATCTATCTATCTATCTATCTATCTATCTGTCTGTCTGTCTGTCTGTCTGTCTGTCTGTCTGTCCGTCCGTCTGTCTGTCTGTCTGTCTGTCTGTCTGTCTGTCTGTCTGTCTGTCTGTCCGTCTGTCTGTCTGTCTGTCTGTCTATCAATCTATCTATCTTTCTCTCTATCTCTCTATCTAACTGTCTGTCTGTACGTCCGTACGTCTATATCTATCCATTTACTCTAATGCAGAAGCCAGTACAACTAGAGTAAACTAGTGCCTTTGAAATTCATCATTCGCGACAAATATGGTTTAAATAGTTGCTGATATATTTTAAATTATTTATTTCAAATTAATACAACCATTTGAGATTAATTCATTTTCTATAATTTGGAACTGGTCGGTATTTGAACCCCCCCCCCATCCCTTTACCTGGCCCCTATTACACAAACACATATACACTCACACACGATAACACCACTATTCAACCGCTTCTTACTGCCACTGTTACTAATAATTATACTGTTATGACTTACTTATTCAGTTTTAGGTATTATACCTTTAATATCACCAACCGCCATAATATGAGCGTAACTATATGTAATACCTTTGGGTAAAATAATTAACGAAAATCCCTTGAATGGATGGAGTATTAGGATAATCCATTTCAAATAAAATAACAAAGCTAATGCAAACATCAATTATTCCACCGTCTATGGCATGATTAATTGATTGATTTAGGAAAGATTATATTTTTTTCCGACATTGTTTCATTTATTGCTCCACCCCTTGGCTACAGGGCTGTCGCTATCCACACTTTGATAACCACTGTCGTAAGGTGATGTCTGTAGTAAAAAAAAATTTATAGTAGACATACAAAGATAACACTCTTGTGAATTAGACACCTGCTGCAGTCAAACACACACATTCATTCATCCAGTATCCAATCCTATATTTATATAATTCGGGATTAAACGTACTTTTATTTGAGAATGAAGGAAGTTGGTGATATCTGAAGGAAAAAAAAATATTACTTCAGTTTATTTTAACGAAGTGGCTACGGTACCATCAAGCGCCATTATATTAGGGTTAGGAATATGGCTGGTGCCCGTAATTTTTTTTTTCGGGTACCAGCAATTACATTAGGGTTAGGGATAGGGTTAGGGTTAGGGTGTGGAGCAATATCTATTGCTGGTACCTGGAGAAAAAAATACGGAGTCCCGCTTGATGATACCGTAGCCACTGCGTTGTTTTAAAATAAAAGAAAAAAATATTTCTGTGTCAAAAAAAAATATAATGTATTTAGTTTTATTTAAATTTTCATTGCCTTTTCAATCGAATCGGGGAAAGGGGGGGGGGGAGATAATGTTGAGGTCTTAACCCTATGGTCACTGCACTCCTGTCACGGGAATGTCCTTTTATGCATGCACATTGATAAATGTATATTAATTTAAATATAAAGAAATATGTATACATACATATTAAAAAAAAAGATTATAGTGAAATGAATGTTTCGAGTGGTACATATATGTGTATATTGCTCAGTTCAATATTGTCACCCCGTTGTTCACGCCATCTTGATATGTACGGATCACACAGATGAGCAGGGCTGCCTTCAGCTGTTGCCGGACAGAAAACTTCGGTCCACTTTCTCACTTGAATTAGTGCGAAACTTTTTAATAAAGATTAGCTAGATTTTAATTTTATTTTATGCCTAACTAATCGTTTAAAAAGATTTAGATGCTTAATCTTCCTTTATATAGGCAAGGTTTTCTTCCTGCATGGACACACTAGGACACAGAAGCGTACCTAGGGTGGGACAGGAGGGGTACATTTTCGAAAGTTACCCCGGGCCCCAGCTTGAGGGGGCCCCAAATTTTTTTTACATTAAATGTTTACATTATCTCATGTAATGGTATCGAATGTCAAAATGCAGGGACCCCCAAAGAGACCAATCCCCCCGGCCCCCAAAATCACTTGGTTTGGCACTGCTAGGACACTGGTGCGTACCAGCAAAGTGGCCCATAATATTGAGACGTGATATCACTCTTTGAACAGTTGGCATGTAAATCACCATCAAACTAGCTAGCATGAGGGCCCTAAATGCTAATAGGACGGACGTATATATATATATATATATATATATATATATATATATATATATATATATACATATATATATATACAATTATATTTTACCAAATCTACAACATTTCACTTAATCAAGACAAAAAATGTGATATTGATAACCAAGTGCAATTGTTAACTTGTGTATTTTTTGACGTAGTAAAAGATCTTGGAACAAATACAAAACTTTGATTTCAGAAGTTAAAAGTCAGGAAAGTGGACTAAGGATTAGGGATAGGTATTGAAAAACAAGTTTAGAAAAGTGAATAGTTTACTGACTGCTTTAAAACAAAAGAAAATTATTACAATGGCATCAGTAAACATGTTTATAGTTATGACATTGTATCAGTATTTTTGTTCATAATCATTACATGGCTTCAGTAAACATGTTTATAATCACTACATGGCTTCAGTAAACATGTTTATAATCACTACATGGCTTCAGTAAACATGTTTATAATCATTACATGGCTTCAGTAAACATGTTTATAATCATTACATGGCTTCAGTAAACATATTTATAATCATTGCATGGCTTCAGTAAACATGTTTATAATCATTACATGGCTTCAGTAAACAAGAATGTTTATAATCAAATATCTGTCTTCGACAGTTATAATAACAATAAAACACAAAAAGCCACTGTATATTTTTAAGAAAGTTTGTTTAGGCTGTTCGTTATTGACAGTGTCTTGTAAAAAAAAATAGTTTGTAAATTATTTATTAAACAATGCCAACAGTCCCGATAAATCTTTCCATAGTCACAACAATAAGTTATTCAATTAGAATATGATAGTATTTTGACAGTAGATATTAATTAAATAGAATTAAATCCCCTTAAAAAAAAATTACATTTCCCAAACGGCGAGACCGGGTTGATGTATTGTAGACGGTGAGGTACATCATGACATTCAATTGAACTTTGGTTGGTGACGTCTCAACAGACAGAGACCGATCGACGAGTCAGCTACAGCGTGAGCAGTGTCGGGGGAGGGGAGGGGGGGAAGGAAATTTGGTGAGCGGACACACAGCACACAATGTGACGCGAGAGGGAAAGAGAGGGCATTCATGCATGCAGCTTTGTGTGATTGCATTTAGGTCCGCCGCTTCATGGCAATCAGCATGCTCAATGGGCACACTGCGCATGTTTACATTCATGGAAGTTCCGGTGCTTTTGAAAATTATGGCGGGAAGCTGGAATGTTGAACACAGAGAAGACAAAATACGACACAAAAAAATGGAATAGTTCATCGCATGTACAGTGCTTTGCACCTAGAAAAATTATTGATCCATATAGCTAGGAAATTATACGCTAGTGTTTGGCTAATTATATCATATAGCAATGCTAAACAAATAGATGTAGAACCACCAAAACATTAATTGCTACAGAGTTTTATTCAAATCTGACGGTGAACAAGCGCTCCTTCTTTTCATAGAAGGATCCATCCTCTAACCCCCGACCCCCACATTTAGTACCTCACAAGCGAGAGGTCATAGTTCATCTAACTTGCTAATGGTATGACACGGGTATTAGAAAAGGAAAAGACCCTCCGCGTCAATAACACACACACACACATACACACACAAACAGACAGCCGCAGCAATAACTCTCCGCCGCCCTCCTGGAAAGACAGGCGATAATCAGGGTGGGTGGGGGGGGGGGACATCGGATTTCTTCAAGGGGGGAAAACGAGCGATACCCATTCTCGTCCCCTCCCCCCCCCCCACCACCCTCCCTCCCATTTCACCCCCTCCCCCTCCAACCGTCTCTCGCCCACGCCCATGTAACGATGAAGCTGCGTGAAGTGTTAATAGTAACTGTAGCTTTGCATTTATTACTAAACACCGTGACTTCTGTCTAATTTCTTTTTCTAAAATCTTTTAACCCCCTCTCTCCCCCCCCCCCCCATTCAGATGAAATCTTCTTTCATCGCCCATGGGGGCTATCTCGTTACTATCAGATGAAATCTTCTTTCATCGCCCATGGGGGCTATCTCGTTACTATCAGATGAAATCTTCTTTCATCGCCCATGGGGGCTATCTCGTTACTATCAGATGAAATCAAAATAGCTCAATGATAGTTGTTTTTTTTTTTTTTTTGTCATCACAGCCCCCCTCCCCCCCCCCCCCCCACCATTCCCCATCTTTGACTTAAAACTTACGAGATAATTAAGGCCGCCGAAGCCATCGTCGTTTCCTTTGAAGTTTCCACGAGCAATAATAATAATAATAATAATAATAATAATGAATGGCGATGACAATAATAATAATGAAGGCGATGATCATAAATGACATCGTCTTGTCAACTGCCTCATGTATGACGTAAAAAAAAAAATAGAAAAACAAAACACCAACGCAAAAATAAAAGAAATAAAACACAAGAACTCCTCCCTCCTTATACCCCCACCCACACACACACCTTACCCCACCGAGCACTAATAAGTTAGTGTAATCATATTTCACTCCATGCTGATGTAGAATTCTCTTTTTATTTTAAATTTCCTCCTTCCCCCCACATGCACACAAACTGTTTTTTTTTTATTTCATTTAACCCCCGTCTGCTCGTTAAACAAAGCAATCTTCAACTCATCTAGCTCGAAACAAAAAAAAAATAATGCTAGATGCAAAAAAAAAAAATAAATTGTGAGTACAAATTCTGTCCCTTGTGCTCAACATATTGTCCATCGTAAGAGGCCCTTTTTTCTTTATTTTGTCGTCTTCAGGCAGATTTTTTCTCAGATCGTTGGGTCATTATATCACTTCCTTCCTCCCCTCCCACCACCCCGCCGCCTCCACCTCCTTCTGTCTGCACACCCCTCACCCCCCATCACCCATCACCAACTTTATCTGAAACAACATCCCTTACCCCCCCCCCCCCCCCACCCGTCATCCTGTTAAGTCTGCTTTAACAGAAATGAATTATTCATGGCCTCCAATCTAACGGTACCTTGAAAGAGGACGATGATATAATACAAAAAAAAAAAAAGAATCACAATGTCTCCCTCTCTCTCTCTCTCTCTCTCTCTCTCTTAATGTTCTCTTTATACACATTCAAGACCATAATTTAATTTTTTTTGTCAAAGAAATTTAAATGAAGATCCTTTATTTCTATAAACTATTGTTTTCACAGTTGTGTTTTTTTTTAAATTTTATTATTATTAGTTATTTTTTTTTTATTAAAGTCGTTGATTCATCATTGTGTCCGCTCGTGGGCACCTTTTGAAACAAAACTCCCCCCCCCCTGTCAGAGGCAGGTTCAGTGCAAAATGCATTCATCCCGCTACACTGCTTATCTTCAAATTTCTACTCCCCACCACCCTCCACTCCCACCACCCACCCCCTAACGATCCACCCCATCTGCAGACAACAGCAGGTGATGTACACAGCTAGCATTTGGAGACATATTCAAATTGACATTTTTTTTTTTTAATTCCACACCCCCCCCCTCCTTTCCTTCATTTTTTTTTTTTCCTTTCTTCACTTTGTCTTCTAGAATATTATTTTGGGCACACTTGTGGGGGGGGGGGGAAGAGAAGGAGAAGGATAAAAACACAACATCACTCGGGTGAGCAGTGTTTTATTTGAGGAAAGGGCGGGGGGGGGAGGGCTAGAAGAAAACTTTGTCAAATGACATAAAGAGCTGAACATATATGGAGAGTGATCATGGCGCACGTGCATCTCAAAAGACGACTGGTTATGCACACCCCCTGCCCCCCCTCCTTCCCACCCCCCCCCCACCCTCAAGTCTCGTTGGTCCCCCAGTCCAGTCCCGTTAACAGCGCAAATTACGGTGTTTACCTCAATAGACGCTAATCTGGCTCTTGAATCCTGGACGTTTTTCGGGGATGTTGCATGAAGAAGATGTCGCCATAGGGAGAGCGGTAGTACAAGATGGAAGTACTTACGGTGAGCCACGCGCTGTTGGTTCGTTATTCTCTTAAGATCTTTGTTGGACTTGGGAGGGTGGGGGGGAAGAAGGGCATGGAGCGACTGCCACATCTATCAAAGACTTGCAGCGGACAACAACCCCCCCCCCGCCGACAGCATGGCCGTCGTACACAACGAGCGTCCGGCCGTCGTACACCGAGCATCCGGCTGTCGTACGTGAAAAAGCTGTTGAAGGCGCAGAGTCATCTTGAGCTGCATCCGTTATTGGCATGAGCCGACAAAAGGAAATCTTTTTGTTCATTTACATGCTATTTATGAAATGATTTATTTATTCCCCCCCCCCACCCTTCCCCGACATTTCGTCTTTTTTGTTTAGTTAAAAAAAACAATAAAAATTAAAATAAAAAAGTCGCCCCTTTTTCCAGAAGTTTGTGTAACTAGCCTTGTCTCAAGGTCATGACGAAACATGATCGCCTAACTCCACCAACATCCACACCACTCTCTCTCAAGGCCACCCACCCATACACACACACACACATTTTTTTTAATAGACAAAAACATGGCAAGCAAAGGTTTCTGCAAGACTCTATGCCCCCAACTCTTTCCCCCCCCCCACACATACACACAAATTCTCCTTTCTATTTACTTTATTCTCAGAACCGTTTCAAAAACCAATTGTAAATCTGAGTCACAGCCCCCCCCCTGCCCAACCCCCCCTCCCTCCCCACCAAAATGCCGCAAATGCACACAATAAAATAAAATACAATAAAATACACACAAAAAAAAAAAAAGAAAAAACGCTAATATGTCTGTCTGTATGTGCAGATTGTGACAGCTGTTGGAACCAAGTGCCAAACTGATTAGGCAAATGAGACAGTTTGTCTTTAATATTATGTGCCATTTAACGGCTGTATTCATGATGATTTTAAATGAATGTTCTCTTCTGTGTACTAAAGGGCAGTATGTGTTTTTGTTGTGTGTGTGTGTGTGCGTGTGTGTTGGGGGCAAAGGGCAGCTAACATGTGTTTGGGTATGTGAACGTTTGGTTGGGGGGGGGGGGAAGGAAGTCGTCACTATAGAAATTGTCTAGAAAAAAGAAAAAAAAAATGTATATATACAATGAAATAACGACTAAAAAAATTAAAATCATAATTATAATAATAATTAAGTTAAGATTTAAGCGGGAAAAAAATATAAACAATAATTTCGAAAAAAAAATTAATTGTTTCAAAAGTATAATTGGCGGTAATCAAAGATGTATTTTTTAAAAATGTTTTTATTGTTGGTGTTTCTATGTGTGTGATTATGCTAGTTTGATCTGAGTCTGGTTTATTTTGGTCCCCAATGGGCTGAGGCCGTGGGAATGGTTTGGAGCAGCTGTGAGTGAGTGTGTAAAGAAATGGATTACTGCTCATTTAGACAATGAGTAGATGAATGGCGATACTGTGTGTATTGAATTAACCAATGAATGGGCGAATCAGTGTATAGAACTAACCAATGAATGGGCGAATCAGTGTATTGAAGTAACCAATCACTGTTGAGTCTGTCTATTGTGTTGGTGGTGGTGATTTTTTTTTTGGTTCATTGTCCGTGTCTTTTATTGGTGTATATCTTTTTTTTGTAAGACTACTCAGTCGATTCTTCTTTTTTCTTCTTCTTACGATTTAGTGCATTTGATTATGTCTCTGCATGTGGTAATATCGACGCACTAATACATTCTCTACAGAGGTAAATAGAAATACATTCACACATGGTTTCTTTAGAAATAGGTCTGATAGTTTACTCATGGACGTACGCTACTCGGGGATATAATTTCTATTTTAAAAATGTTTAAAATTTGATTGTCTTTGGAACCCACATGTGTGTGAAGTCCCTGTAAGGATGAGATGAAATCTCTTAGATCCTATAAAACACTGATGAGACGGTTTTTATGGTGCCCTTTTTTCATCCCCACCATAGCCGATAGTGCAATGGCCATGGAGGCACCACGGGAGATATATCGGGAACTCGAGCCAAGATCTGAAAAATTTCTTCGGTCCTCACCGGAGATCGAACCAGGTACCTTCAGGTCGACTGTAGAGCGCTTTACCGCACGACCATCCGTCCCCTCTGGAACCCCGTATGAGAAGTATCGATCCTGCTCACACACCCCATCTCCTTATTTGGAAAACATGTGTTATTTTTTTTTAATATATATTTTTTGTGATAGAGTTTCAAATATTAATGTCTATCATAAAAAATATATTTCAAAAAACATTTTTCAGGAGTTATTTCTGGCATTGTCCTATAGGTTCGTACTTTGAGAGGTTAGGGCCCAATGTCTATTCTCTTTGCGGACACTGCAGAAAAGTTGAGGAAACCTTGGATTATGTGCTATTTGAGTACCTCGAGCTGGCGGACCACAGGGTTGACCAGTCGGGTAGCTTGCTGGCCATCGGCCTTTATGGCAGTTACCAAATATGGAGGAACAAAGCGAGTTTGATCTGACGGGCTCTACGAAACTAAGTCTCAGCCCACATTTATCACAGAGATAGTTCAAAGAGAGAGAGAGAGAGAGGGGGGGGGGTATTTCTGGCGGTTTCTCGGAGAATACTCAAAATCTGATAAACGACGACTAAAGTTATAGTCTGACTAGACAGTTGGTTGGTCAAGTCCTAATACTAAACAATATTAAAAAAGACTTGTAGAAATGATCGTAAAATATGCTGCTAGTCAACCATGCTGGACATTTCTGTGCGTGATTTTTGTCTGTAATATGAAACTCTGGAAATAAACCTAGATATAAATTGATAAATATGAGTTTTTTCGCGAAACAATTTTGTTTCGTGTTTCGAGGTATCTGTGATCCGACGTCAACTCCATTTAAAATAGCAACGAGACGATCTAAAGTGAAGTCTTTATAATACGTTAGAAAAATAAAATTAAAACATACATTTGTAAATGAAAAATTGTTAAATATGATAAGCTCTATTTATAAAAAAAAAGTCATGTAAAATAAGCTGAGATGGTAGCTACTAGTTGATACATTTTGGATATGGAGATGATTGCGTCAATTACAAGCCATTTTAAATTTTATTAAGCAATGGAAGTGAGATAAATTAGACAATATGTGTGTCTAAGCGCATGCATGCGATGACGAAGGAGGCACCAAGGAAGATTAATTAGTATGTGACTAAGTCACTAAGACAACGCCTTTACTTATCCACTAATCTCAGGTAGCTAATTGAAGTTGGGAAAATTGAGATTTTTGATATCAAGAACTTTAAAAGAAAATCCAATTTTTCTCAGTGGAATCAAACCAATAGGTTAGTCGTACGTTCCACGCCAACTACACTGCTCTACACCACTCTACACTACTCTACACCACTCTACACTGCTCTACACCACTCTACACCAACCACACTGCTCTACACCATTCTACACCACTCTATACTACTCTACACCAACCACACTGCTCTACACCATTCTACACCACTCTATTCTAATCTGCACTGCTCTACACCACTCTATACCAACCACACTGCTCTACACCATTCTACACCACTCTATACTACTTTACACTGCTCTACACCACTCTACACCAACCACACTGATCTACACCATTCTATACCATTCTACACCACTCTACACTCTCTACACAACTTCACACTGCTCTACACCACTCTATACTGTTCTACACCATTCTACACGACTTTAAACTGCTCTACACCATTCTACACCACTCTATATCACTCTACACTGCTCTACATCACTCTACACTGCTCTATACCATTCTACACCACTCTATATCACTCTACACTGCTCTACATCACTCTACCCTGCTCTATACCATTCTACACCAACCACACTGCTCTACACCACTCTACACTGCTCTACACCACTCTACACTGCTCTACACCAATCTACACTGCTCTACACCACTGTACACTGCTCTACACCACTCTACACCACTCTACACCACTCTACACTACTCAACACTGATCTACACCATTCTACTTTGCTCTACACAATACGCCCATGACTTTCTTTTTTTCCCCCCTAGTCCTTGAAAGGATAAATTTGTTACCTCTTAGATCTAAAAAAAAAACCGCTAATGTAGTTCCCTTCTTTCACTCCCACCGTAGCCAATAGTGCAATGGCCATGGAGGCACCACGGGAGACTGGGAACGGCCGGGAGTCGAACCTGTAACCCACAGTTAATGCTGCAGCATGAAGACAAATACCCCCAACAAAGCCCCACCTTTGTTTTCTTAACGTCATTCTTCTTGCATGTGCGGTTGTTCAAGTGCATGATTAGCTGTGACTGTTTTACACTGGCTGCTGTAAATCCTTGACCAAAGCTGATCTTTACTGACCAGTGTTGTTTACTTTATATATAAAAAAAAGTAATTTACTTAAAACCACGAACATAATATATAAACAAAAATAAAATTATAACATAGGAAGAGTAAATTTATTTAACAAAAAATATATTAAAGGTAAACAAAGAAAGAATTAGAAACATGAAATACATAATTCAAGGTCTATTCCAAGTCCGAATCGTACTAGAAATCGCCTCATCGATGTCATGATGATGCTGTATCGTGGGTGGGGCGGGGGGCGGGGTTAGGTTGGAGGGGGGTGAGTGAAAGGTTGGGGGGAGAAAGGGAAAGAAGATACAGACGGGGGGATTTTAAGGGGCGAGAGTCACCCAGGCATGTGGGGGTGGGGGTGGATGGAAAACGTTTGCGCCTCTTTGTTGACGTACATGGGATGAATATTTTACTCTGTAGTGTTCAACACACATGCACCTCGTCCAGTCGATTGGCTACGTTCTGTTTTTGTGTTGCAGTTTTTTGTTTTTGTTTAAGTATTACGGGGGTGGGGTGGTGGTAGGGGGAGGGGGGTTGTTCGAGTCGCGGAGGGTGTGTGTGGGGGGGGTGGGTGGTGGAAAATTGGTGTTATGGGAGTAGGGTTAGGGTTTTTTCGGATAATTAGGAGAGTGGATAGTGAGGGAGGTCATTTGTAAAACCGTTGCATTAATTTTGCAAAGCAGATGTTGGACGTTAGCATTTGGCTTTCATAACTGTTTTGTCATTGATATCAAATTGAAATAAAAAAAAAAACTAGCTTTAGCTTTTGTTATTTTAGTAAAACCTTTTTTTGTTTTGTGTTTTACATTTGCTTTTTTAAATTTCTTTTTTTTTTTTTTTTTAAAGTGAGTTTCATTTTCATGTAAATGGAATATATATATGGCTGATGCTCTCACCATATGCTGTTAATGGTTGAATACTGAATACACAAGGCCATGATTCGTTTTTTATGGAGACTGAAATATGCTTTACCGAAAAACAATTATCTGAAAAAAAAATGCTTACAACCAAGAACAGCAGGAGAAAAAAAAAACCACAATTTATTTCTCACCTTTTTTAAAAAAAAATACATTTATTTTCTTTCAATCTGTAGGTGCATAGTGAGCGTGTGCGGTTGTTACAGATGTCTGATTCTACTCACGCATGCTAGATTCAAAAGATAACATTGAACCGCCACCATTAACATAAACCTGCTTGTTTGTTGTTGTTTTTTTTTTTAAATTAAAAATTGAAACCGCATTTATAATTCTTCCTGGTGATACAAACATGTATCAACGGCTAGCGTGTGATGTCCCTGTAAGAATAAGATGAAATCTATTAGATCCTGTGATTGGGACAGTTTTTAGGGTGCCCTTCTTTCATAGCCGATAGTGCATAGGCCGAGGATGCAGCACGGGAGATAAAGTGGAGAACTTTCATCATGACCTGAAATTTCCATCGGTCCTCACCGGAGATCGAACCCAGAGACCTTCAGATCGACAGTCGAGCCCTTTAACGCACGACCATCCGTCCCCCTGTCAACAGTTCAGTTAGTATCGCTAAACTTTCTAATGCGATACTTGTGCACGTGGTTTGGCGATGAGTCACACAGCAAACTCGTGACACTCATCAAACTCTTGGTCGTTTTCAACGAACATAACATATCGCCGGTACTCCTGCATAACCCTTTATGGTATTTTTCGGGGTACGCATATTGCCGGTTGAGAACAAGGTTATTTATAGTCTAAGGTGAAGGGGTGATTTAGAAAATGAAAGTGATTTAGAAAATGGTTGAATAAAATAAGTATGAGGGGTGGGGAAAGGGAGAGAGAGAAAGAGGGAGAGAGAGAGAGAGGGAGAGAGAGAGGGAGAGAGAGAGGGAGAGAGAGAGAGGGGGGAGAGGGAGAGAGAGAGAGAGAGAGAGAGAGAGAGAGAGAGGGAGGCTATAAACAATGGACTGAATTATAATTTTACTGAAAAATGTCACCCAGTTATAAAAATCTAAACAAAAAATCAACCATTTTTTCTCGCTTAAGCCCCTTGGACAATTATATGAACCTTTTGTAGATAGATGATCGCATTTGCTTTGATCCTTATTAAACATATATTTTTTTCCTCCCATAAAATTTATAATCGATTAGCAAGATAAAACGCACCGTGTACCAAGCGTGGCAGTACACAGGACAGAATGATACCTATACGCCTACAGGCTGTGAGTTGATTTGTGAAATACATTTTTTTTACCCCTGTGACGGTCAGGTTTCCTCCCCTATAATGCACCCTGATCTAGTTGATGCTTTATAACTGGTTTCACATGTCAGCGATTACAGTTACTTCTGGTCTGCCGCGCATTGCAGCAAGGGATACACTTTTACTAACGTGCTGCCTTCATCTATAATACTTCAACTGCCCAAGGGCGTTGCACATGTTTAGAGGGTTAGGGGGCGTAGATAAACAAAATAAAAAAAACAAAACATAACAATTGTCCTCATTCAACTATGACGCGGTGTTAGAATGTTTGAACATCATTGGCCATTTTTTTTTAATGGTGTGATTTAATAATGGGTAAGGTCACTTTGTGTCTCTACACATTGTCGTTAATCCTATCATCATCACCTGTTAGATATCACTCACCCCCCTCCCCCCTCCCTCCCTCAACAAACACAACTAATTTGATGATATGTGTTTATAACAGTTTAAGTTAGTAAGTGGTTTAATCTGGCACCTAGATTTCATCAGTAAATGCCGGGGCATTATGTAAATATATATATATATATATATATATATATATATATATATATATATATATATCCCGGGTTCGATGCTCGGCGAGAAGAAAAATATTTTTTTTTAACCATGTGAAATTGGGTGTAAAGTCCCCCAAATACATCCAGCTTTAAATGGGTCACGTGACACGGTTAGGGAAGTAAAAGGCGGCTGGGCGTTGTGGCTAGCCATACACTCCCTTCACGTGCCGAGTTTACATCAACAGACGATCTCTTCACGTCGTCTGCCCCGATGGCCTCTTAGGCTAAGGGGAACTTTTACTTTTTAAAATATAAATAGATACTGGTATCTTAAACGAATCTCTTACAGTAGTGTTTTCAAACATTAACACATCGTAATCCCACTTTGACAATACTTGGGTTTTAGTAGTTTTTTTTTTCTCTGTGGGAGGGTCTAAATCAAACAATCTCAAAACATATTTAAAAGTGCTGACAGAAATTGCACATTTTGTGAAAGAAAGATGTGTTTTGACTGATGATCATGGGCGCAACCAATGTGCGGTTCGTGCGGGTCCGGACCCTACCAAAAATCAAGCCACTGGTTTTCGACCCTACCAAAATTTGGGGGCAGACATACCAATTTTCATATTCCCTAATATTTTGGACCCTACCAACTTCAGCATACTGGTTGCGACCCTGCTGATGATATATATATATATATATATATATATATATATATATATATATATATATACAGTCGATTCCGCTTAATTGGGACACATCGGGACCGAGGCTTTTTGTCCCAATTAAGCGGCTGTCCCAATTAAGCAGTGTCCCAATTAAGCGGCATCCACTGTTTATATATATATGACTAAATGATCAATAATTTATATAGGTATAATTTATAATTATATTTCTCAGTATATTATAAAACTTAAACAATTTACACAATTAATTTACACAATTAATTTACACAATTAATTTACAAAATTAATTTACACAGTTAATTTACACAGTTAATTTACACAATTAATTTACACAGTTAATTTACACAATTAATTTACACAGTTAATTTACACAGTTAATTTACACAATTAATTTACACAGTTAATTTACACAGTTAATTTACACAGTTAATTTACACAGTTAATTTACACAATTAATTTACACAATTAATTTACACAGTTAATTTACACAATTAATTTACACAATTAATTTACACAATTAATGACGCTTACATTCTCTTTCTTTTTTTATATCGTTTTTTTTTTTGTTTTTTGTTGCAGGTGGGACGTGAAACTAAAAATAAAAAAAAACCTGTTATCGAAAATGGGTAGTTTAACGAAAACAAGTTTGAGACCAATTGCCGTCTATGATGTTGGTAACATTTTACTAATGTAACTTTGCACCTTGAAGATCTGTTTTTATGAGAATAAGTTGGAGACAAAATATATATATATTAACATATTTTTTTTTTAAATTCTTAAAAATTAATTAAAAATGGCGACTGTGATTGAAAACAATAGAGAAGGGTGGGATGAAGAGGAAAGCTAAAAGATGTTAACATGAAGACCGGGTGTTTGTTATATAGGGGTTGAGGGGTTGTGGGGGGGGTAGGTTATGGAACTGATGAAGCAGACGTTAAAGACAAATGGTGATGACAAGGCAAACCCTTGAAGACGGAGGGATGGGGGTGAGATGGTAGTTTCAATTTCTGATGACTATCTTCAGGGAAACAGGCGCGTCATCGAATGTTTTCGTTTAACTAACTGAAAGATCCATTCCTTTGAGATAAAGTTTTATACGATCGCAATGAAATTAAGCAAATATGTTCCCCCCTCCCACCTCATCCCCTTACTCACAAGACGTTGGAGTTAATCAAGTGAGATCTTCTGTTTCATCTGATATTTTGTTATTCATTGCTTTCAAGGGACATAACTTTTTTTTTCAGCGGACCAATATATACGATGTCAATCTTAACAAAATTATCACCCCCCCCCCATCAATTCACCCCTGCTCTCCCCGTACAAGGGCCTATATATTTGTGAGGCCCAAAGGCTGATTTCACGGCGGCCCTTACATTACGACGTCTCTGAATATTATGTGTATTTACGTTTAACATTTCCGTGTAATATTCACAGTCAAAGTTTAATGGAAATACTACATGGTAGAAGATTTCTAAATACATCTATACCAGCGATAGTACTTGATAAAACAATGTATTAAATATATTAAAAACAAATGCTTTCAATTTTCAGTAACTTAGCGACATATTATGACACAATATACTTTTTTTAGTATTACATGTAATATTTTGCATGGCTTGTTTATCATTCGTGGATATATATATATATATATATATATATATATATATATATATATATATATAGTTCTGTATGTGCTAGGAATGACAGGTTTGAAAACAACAAGTTGCCAACTGCGACTGATACTTGGTGCCGGTCTACGCATAAATGTGATTGGTTTATAAAAGACGCACAACACCTTTTCTTGCTGCTCTTATGAAGGCCGATATTATTTTCTAAAAGGCAGCGTGAGGCTTAAATTGCTGCTTGGTATTTATTACTATTCACACTATAGACGAAAACTTGGCAGAACAGGTAAATATCAGACATCAGTGAAACTCGCATCATTTGTGCCCATGGTGGACTAAAAAAATGCCGCCCCGTTTAACCCCAGATCAAGAAATACTAAAGTGATGATAATGCCGTACCCATTTATCCCCAAACCAAGAAATACTAAAGTGATGAAAATGCCGTACCCATTTATCCCCAAACCAAGAAATACTAAAGTGATTAAATGCCGTACCCATTTATCCACAAACCAAGAAATACCAAAGTGATTAAAATGCCGTACCCATTTATCCACAAACCAAGAAATACTAAAGTGATTAAATTGCCGTACCCATTTATCCCCAAACCAAGAAATACTAAAGTGATTAAAATGCCGTACCCATTTATCCCCAAACCAAGAAATACTAAAGTGATTAAATGCCGTACCCATTTATCCACAAACCAAGAAATACCAAAGTGATTAAAATGCCGTACCCATTTATCCACAAACCAAGAAATACCAAAGTGATTAAAATGCCGTACCCATTTATCCACAAACCAAGAAATACCAAAGTGATTAAAATGCCGTACCCATTTATCCCCAAACCAAGAAATACTAAAGTGATGAAAATGCCGTACCCATTTATCCACAAACCAAGAAATACCAAAGTGATTAAAATGCCGTACCCATTTATCCACAAACCAAGAAATACCAAAGTGATTAAAATGCCGTACCCATTTATCCACAAACCAAGAAATACTAAAGTGATGATGCCGCCCTTAATGTTGACAGAGTGAATGCCGCACTAATTACGCCACTGGTACTAGACTAAACATTCAAAGCTAAGAGAGCAAATCAAACGAAATGTGTTAATGATGGAACATAATGACGGCATTTCATACTTTCTTTGTTCATGTGACTATTCATTAGTATCGAGTAGTTCGTTAAGTAATAAATAAAATAATGATACTTTTTGACCAATCACAAATCATCATTAGAGTAAACTATCCAATGGCAGATTGATTTGTTATGCAAGTTGGTTATGATTCATTCATGAAAGTCTTACATATCTTCAATTTTTACCTCCATTTCTTACCATAATCATAATAACTGATGGACACAAGCTATTCATTAAGCTAACACAAAATTGCATCACTGACTTTAGTTTCATTTAGCTAATAAATACATTCCGAAACGGCGCGTACCGTGATGACAACATTTTATATTTGGTTTGATTCTCCTCCAGTTTAATTCAAAGTTTATTAACTGCTAATGATCCAAAATCAAACAATGTACTCGTCACAAGTTGTATAAAAGAAAGATTAAATATTATCTAGGAACTCTACTATTTGTGTTACATTTACTCATATTTAACATGCCTATTTAGGTCATCTCTGTGAGAAAGAAAATATCGCGTTGACCAAACGTTCCAATTAATTTCCTTGTCCAGCAAACACATCTTGAACCCTCACTGGTATAGATAAATATTCAATAGAAAAATATTTTTTTCAATATATCTGATCATTCTGTCCTACCCTTAAACAGATCTTTTTTTTTTTTATTAAATGTACCAATGTGTCTCCCTCTGCCTTTATCACACAAAGTACTTTGTACTGAGGTCACTATTAAGGGGACACAACGCTGTAATATTTTTTTTTAAAAAGGGGAGTGAACTGAGTGAGATGGACAGCCCCGGGTTGTCTGTTTAGTACAGTGTCTGAAAACTAATGAAACATGGATGATGTGGGGGGATGGAGGGGGAAAAAAAACAAGAGAGGGGCAGGTCTGGGCAGTGGGACGAGGGCGTTGGCTGCTGGGGGAAGTTCTCCTGTTGAATTAAGTGAAGCAACAATAGCGCGGGTGGTGCTGTGAGCTACGGGAGAATGTGTGTGTGTGTGTGTGTGTGTGGTCGAGTTATTAACAGGCGAATGATAACCATGGACAAGAAACTAAAAGAAAATGAAAAATTGGATTTTTAAAACGGGTTCATAGGTTGAAGTTCAAGCGTATGTTGGTTTTTGTTTTGTTAATGGCGAAAAAAAAAATGACAGCGAAAAGAGAATGTTACAGCGTGTAAAAAAATGACTGTCCGTACAGTGAAAAGAGAATTTTACAGTGTGTAAAAAATGACTGCCCTTACAGCGAAGAGAGAATTTTACAATGTGTAAAAAAAATGATTAGTCCAGATAGCGAAGAGAGAATGTTACAATGTTTATGAACAATGACTATGTTCGGATAGCGAAGAGAGAATGTTACAATGTTTATGAACAATGACTATGTCCGGATAGCGAAGAGAGAATGTTACAATGTTTATGAACAATGACTATGTCCGGATAGTGAAGAGAAAATGTTACAATGTGTAAAAAAAATTGACCATTTATCAATCAATCGATCAATTAAAAGGATTATCTGTCTACCGATATGTTATAATCCATGAAGCTGATTATGTGTGTATCTATATGTCTCCGTTAATCTATCTACCTGTGTATATATTTTTATATAGGCTCACCCGTATACATCTTGTGTCTATAAATGCCTCTTAATAAAACTATCTGTCTGCCTGCAAATATATCCTTGTCTTTAAAAGATGTTAAGTCATTGTACTTTATTTCTAGTTAAAAGTAATATTTTAAAGTATATTCGTTCACTTTAAATGTATCACAAACTGAGTTCTATTGATGTATACAAGGCAATAAAAAGCTATCCTGTTTTTTTTTTACTCCCCCCCCCCTCCATTTATTAAAAAGAGGTTATAGTAGTAGCCAATTGAATAAGTAAAACGACTGCTATTCATACCATTAAATTCATCCATGTGTCCATACGGTATCTGACCAGTGTCAAATGATTAAACACTCACTCTGACCAGTGTCATATGATTAAACACTCACTCTTCATAGGAGCCTTTACACCTGAGTTGTTTTTTTTTAACTCACGCGTTGACCCTACGTACTGGTCCTTACTAGTTTTCTTTTTTTTTTTTAATCTTAAAGCAAAGTTAGTACCTCTACTCATTTTAGTGAGTTTAATGGACCGAACTGATAAGTTTTGTCAAGTGTCTAACGAACCATTAAATTGTCTCCCCTTTTCTATCCTTTTCCATGTAACATTTTTATTTTATAGAAAAATCTAACCCTTAGACATGATTAGCTCCCCTTTTTCTTTTTATGGCCCTTTTATGTTGCCAAATTTCTCAGGTCGTTCGTTATTCCAATGAAAAGAGTCCAACGCAGAATGCTTTCGGGACATCGTCCAGACATTCATAACATGGACAAGGCATGAAGAGAGATGAGAGTTCAAGATGCAGAAGATTTTTTTAAAACAATCATTTCAATTATGTTATAGAAAACAACGTTCTTCTTATTCTTGTTTTACACCATTCAAGTTTTTTTTAAAGATATTTTTCTCCTCTATAAAACAAAAAATCGACGCTTTGACAAAAGAAATTTGAGGATAAAAAATGCCCCCAAAAAATACCAGATGGTGTTTTAAAAAAAAAAAAGGTGACAACATGTTTTCTAATCATGTCTAAACACTTCGCCTGCAGGTATCTTTTGGGGGGCTTACTTGCCAACTATAAAACTGATTCATTCAGCGTCCATTTATGTGTGTGATAATTAATGACAAGAGGAAAAAATATGGAAGTCGAGCAGAAAAAAGCATTCACAGTAAAAGTTTAATGGAAATACTACACGGGGGACGTCTAAATATCTATAGCAGTGATATTGCTTGATAAAACAATATATTAAAAATATTTAAAAAAAACGAATTCTTTCAATTTTCTGTAACTTAACGACATATTATGACACGATATACTTTTTCGGTATTACATTCATTAAAGCGTAATCAACCATTCATTCATACGTTTTAAGCCAGAGCTCATTACAGGTAGACAGACCAAACAAATCATCTGTTGACCAGTGAGTTGGTTTAAACTATATTTGACAAGACCATAGTTTTTTTTATTATTTATTTTGCCATACTATTCAAGCAATGTCTTGTAAGACGAGAAATATTTTAAAATTCCAAATTGAATAAACAAGCGAGGTCTTACAGCACGTGCAGTTTGTATTTTTTTTTTCCGCTGTGCTTTATGTGATCAATTTTTTTTTAAAAAGGGAAAACAATTTTTAAAAAAAAAAGGAAAACACATCGAGTATAAAGTAAAAGTGTTTGAGCAGGGGGGTGGGGTAATAGATGTCAACTAATGACCGACGGTAAAACAAAGAGATACACACATAGTCTGACTCGCTGGTTGATTTAGAAAGATAGAAGCTTACAACTTTATATACAGTCGATTCCGCTTAATTGGGACACATCGGGACCGAGGGGTTTTGTCCCAATTAAGCGGCTGTCCCAATAAAACACAAATTTACCATTGGCCTCTTGATTTGGTTTCTTTGAGATTTGTCCCAAATAAGCGGCTGTCCCAATTTAACGGTGTCCCAATTAAGCGGAATCTCTTGTAATCATTTGAATATAGCGGTGAAGAGCGCTTGGGCTGTACACCAGAGAATACCGGGTTTGAAGAAAAAGATTTTTTTCACGTGAAATTGTTGATAATTCCCCCAAGTCCACCCAGATTTAAATGGATACCTGAAATTAGTTAGGGAGATGAAGGCAGGGGATGGGTGTTGTGCTAACCACACAAATCCTACACGTGCCGAGTTTACATCAAAAGAGGATATTTACACTCAGCCCCGTAGCGTGAAAATTCTACATCAGGGGCCAGGCAATAGCGGGAGGGGGGGAGCAGGTAATACATTTTACTAAGTAGAACAAATAAGAAGAGGGGGCTAGACAAAACGCAGGGGGCCCGGGCCCATGCCCCCCCCGCACGCTACGGGCCTGTTGACACTTCAACTGCCTCGATGGCCTGGCATTAGGCAGATACAGGATAGATAAAAGTATTTTAAACGAATATCTTACAACAGTGGTGTTCAAACTTTTACTCTTCGCTACCCCCATGTCAACATTTGGGTTTCGAGATCAGTTGTTGTAGATCCACCAGCAATAAAAGAAAGAGAATCAACGCGTCATTCATTGTATAATATACACACACACACACACACACACACATATATATATATATATATATATATATATATATATATATATACAGATTTTCTCACTAAATGTTTCAGATCTTCAAACGTTCATAGTTATACTATTTAAAGAAATAGCGTAGTAATTTTGCACAGATAGATTTTTTGATCCTTTTAATTACATTATTATTTTTTTTTCACGACACACATGAAATTCGCCCGCCACCCACCAATAGGAAAGGACCCCCATACTTTGAGAATCACTGTATTAAAGAAGTGTATGAATGATGACCATTTCTAAATATTAACAAGTATCAACTTAAACAACTTTATTGCAGCCTGGTTTTTTTTAAAAAAACTATCTGTGTAGTTTGAACTAATTACAATTTTAATAAACATTATGTCAACTCTTATTAACGCTATCTATAATTATAGTTGAAATTCAAATTCTGGTCTAATTCCTTTCACCCCCACGCAGTAGCATTGGTCTGACACAACATTTAAGACAATTAGATAATAACAAATCCCTTGAGCTGCAAAAAGCAAAAAAAAATTGAACGTTCGCAATATGACGTTTTATTTCACTCATCATCAGTAACTTGTACCTTTGGTTGGATGTGAACTATTTTAAAAGCTTATGACGCAATCAGAGCATGGCAGAATGAATGGTTGGTGTTTTGCCCCACGTACATAAAAAAAAAAACAATAATTGTGTCGACGACGCACGCTCGGTTGAGCTAAGTCCCTGTTAGCAACTGAAGTGAGCAATTCGTATTGAGTGTTGAAGTTTAGAATACAACACCATCATCTGTACGGCGATACCCTAACGCAGTGCTTCTCAAAAGAGTGCGAGTCTCGAGCTGATTTTAAGTGGGGGGGGGGGGGGGGTCACTGAAATTTTTATGTAAAAAATGCTTAATCAAGAATATAGTTAACTAGCTGTACCCTGCAAAACCTTTGCAGAGAGTTATATTCCCTTAGGTTTGATCAGTAGGCTAGATTATTTTTGGTTTCGGACAGATCCGATTTTTATCATAATTTTATTACAATATAAAGACGCAATATGTTGAAGATATACAATAGAAATAATATATATATATATATATATATATATATATATATATATATATAATGGAATTATTTCACATTTTGGCCTTTCGGTTTCATGTTTGAAAACCTCAGAAACTATTCAAAACTGTGGATCTTAAAAAAAAAAAAAACATTAATCGAATCGAGACGCCAGCAAGAAGCCATTTTAAATTCTTGACTTCCACTTTCGATATAACGCAGAAGCGAGACCGCTATTATTATATTAGATAATTTAAAACTTTTATGAATTTTCAGGACTGATATCACTTTACGGGTGGGTCACGAAAACCGGACACATTTATTCCTAGGTCGGAAGTCGCAATAATTCGAGAACCACTGCCCTAACACTAACGAGTTGAAATGTGTCAGAGAAATTAAATGGCTACCGCAAGATAACGAAAACAACACGGCTCGTTAAAGGGATAGTATTTTACCATAACAGATGTTCTTATAGGCAAGTGCGTTTATTAAGTTTTTTTTCTAGTGTTTTTTTTTTTTCTGTCGTTGGTTTTTTTTTAATTAATTGCGTAATGCACATCATTAATTGCAGCATAAAGTTTTGCCACATGATTTGGCTCAATAAAACAAAAATGGCTGAAATAAAAAAAATGTGGTCTTTATTGAAAAAACCATATTGCTTGCCCAATAAACCTATTATAGATACCTCATCATTGACAAGCTTTTGTTGGTATTTTTTTTACAGACAGCAGAGACAAAGAGAGTACAGGCGCCATGAGTAACCATGGCTACTTAATTTGTCGCTTCATCTGCATTTTAACTGGATTACAATCTGTCAGACACTGAACGTTTCATTATAAACAGAAGTTATTTCAGTCGTGCCACACACACACACACACACACACACACACACACACATATATATATATATATACGTATCAAAAAAGAAGTCTGTATTTTCTTTTCGAAGAATATTTAAATCTTTTTGGTATTAAGCTAAATTGAGGTAGAAGCAGAGCCGTTGCTAGCTATTGTGGCGCCCTGTGCCAGTTATATTTTTTGAGCGCCCTCCCGATCTGAAAAGTGCCAAAACATTTAACAGCGCCATTACAGCGCCCTGTGCGTCCGCATTACCCACAGCACCCTTCCTACGCTACTGGGTAGGTGGTGTGTTGAATACTTTAAGTATTTAGAGCGCTCTAAAATGCAAACGAACCAGCCAAAGACTCCCCGTGGCGCCCCCACGCCGTTGCACAATCGCCTATAAAGTGGATGAAAGAAGGGTACTAACAAAAACAAAAATAAAAAAAAAAATATCCCGTCGGTGATTTATATTATGTAAAAGAAAAAAAGAAAAAAATTTTTGATACTATTTTTATCCGGCAACCGGCTACGTGAGCCCTAATGACGACCCCCCGGCCCATTTAACCAAAAACTTAAATCATGATATATATTTTATGTATAGGCGAAAAAAAAAAGAAATAACAGGATGGGAGCCTCGTTAGCAGTGAGGGTGGGGGTGGACGAGGCGGCTACTTAGTTTACGTCAGAACGGTCTTAAAGCCCTGAGGGTGGGGGTGATGTGGGGTGGGGGGGTTACAGGCATAGATCTCAAAGAGTGTAAAGGAGTTGTGAGGCAGGCCAGAGCCAGAAGTGTCTCTAGCAGAACGCGGTGCCCAGCAGAGAAAGAGTTGTTTGCGGGGCCCAGTGTGTAGTTTACGTTAGGCCTGAAACAAACGTTCAGTTTCACGACAATTAAGCTATAAAAAAAATAATCTCCTAGCGTGGGTCCTTCATTGGGCGCTAACCATGAAGGCCGCATACTGCCAGAGCCCTTACATTAGAGAATGGAAGGAATTCTACACAAACAATCAAACAGAAAATATTACATATATTTAACAGATTATAGTCAGAGAGACATAGATACATATAGATAAATAAACAACTTATACAATGTAATAACTCTTACATATGTTTTAATGCATTGTATATTTTTTCTTGTTTATTACGAATTGAACACATCAATTAGATATACACAGTACAAAGTAGAAGACAAACAACTCCTATTTAAAAAAAAAATAAAATTAATGGATTTTTCTAAAGGCTATTAGCTTGACCTCGGACAGGTCATGAGTGCGACCAGCGCGTGCGAGTAGGCTAATCCTTTATTCGGCTGAATAGTAATATTGGTTTGCTCCGCCTACGGACTGTGTTCACAGTATCTAAATATAGCTTCATCGGTGAACTCTTCATCAATAGTACCGGGCTTTTCAAAATCATATCCCCCCATAATCTTAATGGGTGTGCGTGTGTGAGGGCGGGGCGGGGCGGGGGTGGTGGTGAGGGTGAGCCACCCTGGTGACAATGGCATGTCAATCTGACTTTTTGCACCGTCTGACCTCTGGCCATGTTCTGTGGTGCCCGGATGTTTTATTAGGTTGGCCAGTGGGTTGGCAGCCCCGTGTTTTTTTCATAAAATTACAGCGGGCCGGACTAGACATCCTCCCCCCCACCCACCCCCACCGTCCACCAATGGCTAATTAGGACCCGTGTACAAATAAATAGCCGCTTGTCAATGTTATATGAGTTGATTTACTTTGCTAGTTTAAAAAAAAAATACAACTTAAATAAACCAAGGTTTCATCTGGGGTTTTAGAGGTCTGACAGCTTCTATTGTAAAGGTGGAGAGGTTAGGTGGTTTTTAAGGGGTGATTAGGTGCCGCTGAGTGATTTTGAGTCCTGTCCGACTGGTGCAGATTGTTGGTTTAAATCCAAGCTCTTCCGTTTTCATGTGTCCTTCTGGTTGCATTAGATGGGCCATTACAAATATGTCACAAGTTAGATACAGTTTTAGACTTGTTGATGTAAAATGCTAAAACTCAATGGAAGAGAAATTTCCCAAAGTAGACATTGTGTTTAATAAAAAAAAAACTTTAAACTTTTTTTTCAAGTGTTGTTTCTATTATTATCGATTGGAAGTTGTTTGGCTGGGTTAATGAAACAAGCAATTTAAGTCTTTTCCGTTTCGGACAAAGGACATTTTAGAGCATTTTTCGTGTACGCAGTGGCTACGGTTACGAAGGACGAAATCCGTATTTTTTTTCCGGGTTACAGCCATAGATATTGCTCCACGCGTATGGGTTTTGATAAATAGAGAGGGAAGTAATCATGTTGAATAACTATTACAAAAATAAATAATGATTACGCCCCTTTGATTAGCTTTTATTATTTATATTTAAAATATAAGCAAAAACGGTACATAAAAAACTCTTATATTCGGCCCTGAGAGGTCAGATCGCGAAATGGACTTTTGATGTATACTTGGCAGGCCAAGACCTACAAAATGATATATACATCATGGGTCTAGGACTTATGGTTGCTGAGATATAGGGTAATGACGGACAGACAGACAGACAGACAGACAAAACGGGGACAATAGAGCGTTTTTTTTTTTCGAAAATGCTCTAGAAATATGACATAAGTATCAATTTTAGACGCTGGCAATTCAGAGATCAAACTATAATTAGAGCAGTTTGTACAGGTTAGGGCAACTAGACAACCAACCCAGGGATCCCTGCTGCCTACTGGAAGTATTAATTTCTATTTAATCTGTTGCAAATAAGGCACTCAGTTATCTTTGCATGGCTCCCAATTATTTCTCAAATTCTCTGTCAGGGCCGTAAAATTATTTCTTGAAGTTTCTGACTAGGGCCCCCTATTTTTTCTTGAAGAATCTACCCAGGGCCCTCAATTATCTCTGGAAGTCTCTGCCCAGGGACCCCCTATTATTTCTTGAAGAATCTGCACAGGCCCTCAATCATCTCTGGAAGTTTCTGCCCATGGCCCCCTATTATTTCTTGAAGAATCTACAAAAGGCCCCCAATCATCTCTGGAAATCTCTGCCCAGGGCCGCCTATTATTTCTTGAAGAATCTACACAGGGGCCCCAATCATCTCTGGAAGTCTCTGCCCAGGGCCCCAATAATTTCTTGGAGAATCTACACAGGGGCCCCAATCATCTCTGTAAGTCTCTGCCCAGGGCCCCAATTATTTCTTAAAGAATCTACACAGGGCCCCCAATTTTTTCTTGAAGAATCTACACAGGGCCCCAATTATTTCTTGAAGAATCTACCCAGGGCCCCCTAATCATCTCTGGAAGTCTCTGCATAGTACCCCCTATTATTTCTTGAAGAATCTGCATAGGGCCCCTACTAAACACCTATTAACGATCCTGCCTGTAATGATACAACTAGCAACCAAAGAGACTGTTGATATAAATACACGCACCTGACTTGTCCAGTTATTGTGATCGCTGACTTAGACCAGGTTTTTTTTTATTATTTAAACTTGGCGGCAAGTCTGGGACAACATAGCAGATGATCACTGCCACGTGACTTGAACATTGTCACGTGACCACCCGATGAGTGTCAGGCGGGACTGGCCCACACTAGCGCTCACCAACCAATATTAGTTTTTTTTACAAGCTGGTGGGGGGGGGGGGAAGGGTGAGTGGCGGGGGTAGGGAAGGGAGGCACACTTTCAACTTCTGCGTCACCAACAAACTCTCCTACTTGCCCGCCTATTTTCTATACGAGTACTTTTAGATTAATTTTTTTTTTTCCGAACTGTGAGTTTAACGGAGGAGTGGTTCATGGTTATTATGATAACCAAGGGTTTAGTGTTAAAAAAAAAACAACTCAATTAATTCTTGTAAACCCATTTCAAAAACTCAACTTATTTGATGTAAACCCATTTAAAAAACTCAACTTATTTGATGTAAACCCATTTCAGAAACTCAACTTATTTGATGTAAACCCATTTCAAAAACTCAACTTATTTGATGTAAACCCATTTCAAAAACTCAACTTATTTGATGCAAATCCATTTAAAAAAACTCAACTTATTTGATGCAAACCCATTTCAAATCCTCAACTTATTTGATGCAAACCCATTTCAAATCCTCAACTTATTTGATGTAAACCCATTTCAGAAACTCAAGCAATAAACACGTTCTTTTCTCTACATAGTTGATCATAAAACTTTTAAAGTCCCACAGAAGACAAACTTTAATATTGTCACTATCCATGTTTGTTTGATTTTTTTTTTTGTTAAAAGTGGGGGCCAATAAGTTTGTTATGCCCCTTGAGTGTTGACTTTGTAAAAGCCCCACAAAATACCAACTTTACTTTTGTAATGACCTAATTATTTTCACTGTGCCTTTTTTTTAAAGGGGGGAGCCCGAAAGTTCCGATTTTTGCCCGGGACCTCAACCAACCTTAATCCACCACTGCTTGGAAGTAAGACATAATGTTACTTACATTGGTAAACCCCTTCAACTACAGCTAGAATACTTTCGGTCCCTAACAACATCAATTGAAAGGCTGGTGTGTAAGCAGGCCCACCGACAGAAATTTCGGGCCCCTGGGCAGGGCTGTCACGGGACCCCCCGTGCTGATAATAACATTTTGAAAAGTTGATTGGTCAGCTCAGTCCGGGCCCCTAAATTTCGCCGGGCCCCTGGGCATTTGCCCCCTCCCCTCGTCGGCACTGTGTGTATGTGTGTATGTCTGTAAGTGAGTATGTCTGTAAGTGTGTATGTTGGAGTGATGGGGAAGAAGGGCTACATCTTCACCTCATAAGACGACACTCAAAGTTTCTGAGGTCACAGGGATTTAAACTCTTAGCCTACACTGATCCTGTCCCCAGCCGAGCCAAAATTTATAAATAGGTTCCGTATTTTTCAGAGATTTATAAATCTAAGTCAAACATCAGGAGTTTTATTATGCATCTCGTGTCGAGTCTGAATTTTTAGCTTCCTTGAACAATAGGCTGCGGTCTATTACAGATTACACAGAAAATATTTTTGATTCACACTAAATTAATTTCTTTTTATTTCAAAGAGCTTCCCAGACATCTGCGGCAAGTAGGATAATTTTTTTTCTTTTTAAAGTTCTAAATATAACCATCAGTTGTCAACTAGCCTCCGACATTTTCGTGTGTGGATGACAATCAATAATTAGCCCTGGTGATATCAAAAAAGCCACACCCACATAACCTTTGCCCCCATAAAGTCACCCGTATTTAGACATGGGAGGGACACCTCAACGCCGAGGTGTGAAAAAAAAAAAAACAAACGTTGGTCATGGCATGTAGCCAGCAGACACGGTTCAAACAAGAGACTTTAGGATTGAAACTAAATCTACTCAACATACAAATAGCTGATTTATTTAAAATGTGAAATTTTCTTAGGATTATAGCAAAGTGCGACACTTTCACCAATTTAGTTTTTTGGCACAGAAAGGGGGTGGTATTTTTAGACTCACTGACGCTACTTACGTTAATTATGCTTTTGAAGTGTTTGGGAAGATTTTAATACCAATTTCCCCTTTATGTAGAGATGAAATTTTAAATCATTAAACACAGTTTTTTTGACACAGTTCGGTAATAGATTCGTTTTTTATAAAGTCGTTGTATTTTTTTATAAGTTATCAAACAGTTGCAAACAAAATATTACTGTAAACCCGTTTTATATAGTTGACTCCTGTTTGTCCAGGTAACTAAGTGTGTCGACTTGTTCGACTCAAAGGCTCTGTGTCCCCGTTTGTCGACTAGTTTGACTCATTTGTGTCCCTGTTTGTCGACTAGTTTGACTCAAAAACTTCGAATCCATGTTTGTCGACTAGTTTGACTCATTTGTGTCCCTGTTTGTCGACTAGTTTGATTCATTTGTGTCCCTGTTTGTCGACTAGTTTGACTCATTTGTGTCCCTGTTTGTCGACTAGTTTGACGCAAAGACTCCGGGTATCGAAACATGTCAGGCCTAGTTTTGAACTGAATTGTTTTTCAATCACATCACATTGCACGTGCTTAAGTGACGAGACAATCAGCCCTCGACACAGATCTCGTTGATCTGTCATGTACACAACGTCACTGTTTGACGCACGGCCAACAACAAAGTTTATTGCTAATGTGGCAAATATTACAATGTGTGTGTCTGGGGGGAAAACTACAACTATACGGGTTGACATCCCCCTCTCCCCTCCATTTTTTCAAATTTCACTTTCAGTTACACCCACATTACAATTTGTACATTGTCCGCTTTTGTTTCTATTTTTTTCACTCTCTCCCCCTCCTTCCCCTTTCTTCTTCTTCTTCTCTCGTATAAACTATGGGCGTCGCCGGAAGCAACAAAAGATGTTGACACCGCCCCACAACATCACCACGCCCACTTGTCCATCATTCTTTCCTATCTCCACATTTATTTTTTTCTTGACGAGTTCAACTCCCCCTCCTCCCCCCCCCCCCACCGCCGCCGACCCCAATCCCTATTATTTGTCCAGCTGCAAATATTTGTTTCTTTCTCCTTCATCATCAATGTCTTCTGTTCCCCCTCCCCCCCCCACCCACCCTTCCCCTTTAATTTCGTCACGTGATCAATGCCTCATATGAAAACTGCACATCGCCCCCTCCCCCCCCCCCGTTCCTGGCAGGTTGCAAAATTTCCTGTGAATTAATCTGACGCGCCTCGTTCTATATGACGTACGGCCACCGATGTCCAATATTCCACACTGGACACACAGGGCGCCCCGCAGTGGGGGAAGCTCATCTTATGGTCATTAATAAAACAATGATGCCAGACCACACACTTCCTTGACCACTCCATGCAAGATTTGTCCCCCCGTTATTGTAATCATGAAAACGAGATCTGACCTGTCAAGTGTCCCCCCTAATTGCCTGTCCCTTCAGACCCCCCTGAACCCCCTCCCCCCGCGGGCCACCCTTAAATATTCATCAACTCTCCAATGTCTCAAGCGCCCCTTCCCCCTTCTTTTCCCATATTCCAATCATTTTTACACCCCTGATTCTCCTCTGTTTTTCGCACCCCCTCTCTGCTACCGACCACTGATCGCGAATCATAAATGTTGCATGCTATTTTGTTTCATTCCTTTTTTTTTTTTGAGAGGGCGTCAACGGAAATCCGAAATTTCAATTGCTAACAAAGTCAATTTTGAATGGGGAAGACTCCTTCACGATGTGACTGCAAGGGGTAAAAAAAAAAATTCGTCGATGTTTTTCTTAAAGAGCTAGATTTAAAAAAATTTTAAAAAACGGGCTTTGTTACAATAAAGTGTGTGAACAAATCGATGGGAAAATATTTGTGTGTTCCTGACGTTAAGGGGTATTGTGAAATGTGATGCATGAAATTTTAAATAGATGGGATAATAGGCTGTCTGTCGGTCGCTGAAACCACTCTCGAGATTACGTTTGTGTCATGAAGTGTAACATCAGTTTCTAGATTGCGTTTATGTCATTAAGTGTAACATGATAATATTCTGGCCGGTCTTTCGCGATTGACATTTTTTTTTTCAATCAATCAATCAATGGCCCTCCACTGCCGTTTTGATGTCGATTCTATGGTCAGAGACGTTCTTAAGTTTATGGGGGAGGGGGGGGATCTGGTGATGTAAAAATGCTGGCCCGATGCAAAGACGAAACAAATAACGATGCTTGAATCGTTTAAAATCGGTGAACTATTCCAAACAAGCAATTAAGCCTGTTCCATTCTAGACACAGGACGTGTTAGAGCATTTTCGTATTATGTATCAGTATGTATGCTATCTTTCAGTAAATATTTGTAAATTTTGTAAATGTTTATAAATTCAATTGTGTAATGCATATATCTGAAAAAAGATATTAAAAAGACGTTTCTTTATATTTGAAAACAAAATTATTTTCTCTTAAATCTAACTACAAGTGGTTTGTGGTCAAAGAAATAGGACTCATAATTGAAACATTCTAAATTGTAGTCATTTAATCGTCCTAAAACTCCGTCAATTGTTGCATAGCTCTGATACTTTCAATTAAACTCAGAACACAAGCTTACGATTTCATTTGATGAGTTTCTTAATAAATCTTGGTGAAACTACGTGCTGCAGTATTTCGCACCAAATGAATGGGTTATTGAACGTACAAGGTGTATATATATAATATATAAGCCCCTTAGGAGCCCTGAAGCCCGGCCCTCAGAGGTCCTATCGCGAAATGGACTTTTGATGTACACATGGCAGGCCAAGACCTACAAAATGATATATACATCATGGGTCTAGGACTTATGGTTGTTGAGATATAGGCGCTCTTTATTAATATAGCTTATATAGCAAAAAACGGTACTAAGCCCCCTTTTACGGCCCTCAGAGGTCAGATCGCGAAATGGAAAAAAGTCATTTCCTGGAAGGCCAAGACCTACAAAATGATATATACATCATGGGTCTAGGACTTATGGTTGTTGAGATCTAGGGTGATGACAGACAGACAAAACGGGGACAAATGCTCTAAAAATTAAATGATTTTCATCCAATACTCTGAAGAAGGCTTATATCGCCCTAACCGGTGAATGTCAAAATAAAAGAATCGAAAAATGCCCCCCCCCCACTCCGAAAAAAAAAACATAAGAACGGCTCTGCTATTAAAGACCCTTCCTGTCTGCTATTAAAGACCCTTCCTGTCTGCTATTAAAGACCCTTCCTGTCTGCTATTAAAGACCCTTCCTGTCTGCTATTAAAGACCCTTCGTGTCTGCTATTAAAGACCCTTCCTGTCTGCTATTAAAGACCCTTCCTGTCTGCTATTAAAGACCCTTCCTGTCTGCTATCCACGACTCATCCTGTCTGCTATTCACGACTCATCCTGTCTGCTATCCACGACGCCTCTCGTCTGCTATCCACGACTCATCCTGTCTGCTATCCACGACACCTCTCGTCTGCTATTCACGACGCCTCCTGTCTGCTATCCACGACTCATGCTGTCTAATATCCACGACTCATGCTGCCTAATATCCACGACATATATATATATATATATATATATATATATATATATATATATATATAACATTGTTGATATGAGCTACAATGTTAAATTACATTTAAACCTTTTACTGATGCATTAAAAAAAATCATTTATTACATTCTAACCGTTAGAATACAATGACAGTTTTAATTGGTACTTCAGATAATGAGTAAAAAAAAATAATCAAAGACTCCAATCGTTCATTTTGACCTTTTATTTTCGTGGTGCAAGTTGGCCATTCTAATGCCATGAAAATTAACTTAAAATACCGTCCTTAAGAAAACACAATGTTAGCTCTCTGTCCACCAGACAAAAAAACCCAGAAAGCAAGAGAAAGTTGGACTCAGTCGACTCCCTCTCTCCCCCCCCCCCCTTACTTTCCTGTCCGGGTATTTAATCAGTTGCCCGGATGTGTCGACAACTGACGCGTTCATGATTTTGAAAAGGGTATGGCCCGGGGGTGATGACGGCGGGATAAAGAAAGAAAAAAAAGAGAGAGAGAGAGAGAGAGAAGAAAAAATGAAAATGAAAAAAAAAAAGAAAGCCAAGACTTGTTACAAAGCTTCAAGTGCGACTACCGGCCCGCTGCCCAGAAACCGCGGAATGCAAACGGCGGGTCTAGCCAGTGTTCAGTACAAGTTTTGATAAACAAGTCGAGCAGCGGGTCTCGGGGAGGTTGTGTGAAGCGAGTTGTCCAAGTGCGGGGTGCACGCTCGCTTTTTTACTCTAATTAAAGCGTTCGATAAACAGTACTAAACAAGGAACAAATAATCCACGCTTTGGAATAACAAAAAAACAAAACAAAATGAACCCAAAAAAAAAAAAGAACTTAATATGCGCAGAAAGTTACCAGAAAATTTGGAAACATTGCCATTTCTCAAGTTGAAGCTGACGCAAATAATGCAAACTTCAGCGTTACGTTTCCATCATTAATTCCGTATTTAGCGAAATGTCAGTTGAGTTACAGCAAAAATTCCTCGTTGACAGAAGAGATTGCTGGCATGTCTCTCAAGCGATTATTATAGTCTCAAGTACAAGGTTGGAGTACCGATGTAAGCACACATGATGTGAATGAAATCTTTTATTTGCAAACCTTTTTTTTTCCGTCGCCCGAAGGAGTTTAGAAATATTGTATACAATGTTCTGTTTGGAAATTTGTTTGCTTTCTTTAAAACAGAGTAAAATACGCGCATTTTATACGTCAAAGTGTTGATCTATCTTTACTCTGTACACAAAAACTTTAGAATTAAAAGTCAATATACATGTAGCCAGCATACAATACAATATTCACATATAATAGTCACATACAATAGTTATATACAATTGTAAAGACGTTCCCTTTATCTTCACAAGGAAAACATAAAAATAAACATAAAACCTGTATTTCAAAGAGATATGCTCGACAGCATTCAAGATGAACCTACGTCCACCAATGACATTATCGTCTGGTGTTTGCCTCGTTCTACAATCAGCAGACATTCAAAGAGCATCAAATTAAATTTTAAATTTCGTTCAGATATTTTTAGCTAGCTACAAATCAAAGCAAAAAATTAAAAAAAAATGTACAATAGATTAGATATAACACAAAAGAATATTTAAACATACCAATAGAATCCATATATTTGTAAACACAAACACACACATGTGCAAAAATAAATGCATACACAAAAAAACACATATTGTTTAAAACGCACACACGTTGAAACATATTCACAAACATACAAACACACAAGCATACAATTATTTAAACATAAGAACAAACAAAAAGCACAGTTTCTCATGATAGCAAACGTACCACAATATAACAACTATAAGAACTATATAACAACAATATAACACCAATATAACACCAATATAACAACAATATAACACCAATATAACAACAATATAACACCAATATAACATCAATATAACACCAATATAACACCAATATAACATCGATATAACACCCATATAACACCAATATAACAACAATATAACAACAATATAACACCCATATAACAACAATATATCACCAATATAACACCAATATAACACCCATATAACAACAATATATCACCAATATAACAAAAATATAACACCCATATAACAACAATATAACACCAATATAACAACAATATAACAAAATATAACAACAATATAACAACAATATAACACCAATATAACAACAATGTAACATCAATATAACAGCAATTTAACACCAATATAACACCCATATAACAACAATATGACAACAATATAACACCAATATAACAACAATATAACAACAATATAACATCAATATAACAACAATATAGCATCAATATAACAACAATATAACATCAATATAACAACAATATAACACCAATATAACAACAATATAACATCAATATAACATCAATATAACATCAATATAACAACAATATAACATCAATATAACATCAATATAACAACAATATAACAACAATATAACATCAATATAACAACAATATAACACCAATATAACATCAATATAACAACAATATAACAACAATATAACATCAATATAACATCAATATAACATCAATATAACATCAATATAACAACAATATAACAACAATAAAACAACAATATAACAACAATATAACATCAATATAACATCAATATAACATCAATATAACAACAATATAACAACAATATAACAACAATAAAACAACAATATAACAACAATATAACAACAATATAACAACAATATAACAACAATATAACAACAATATAACAGTCGCTTCGTTTGATTCCCCCTCCCCAGCCCCGTAGCGTGAAAATTCTACAGCAAGGGCCAGGCAATAGCAGGGGGGCTATGTAATACATTTTACTAAGTAGAACAAATAAGCAGAAGGGAGCCAGACAAAACGCAGGGGGGGCCGGCCCCCCTTCCCTCCCCCCCCCGCACGCTACGGGCCTGCCCCCCACCCTCCACCCTATTGACGAAGGCCAGTGTGTTGAAATGAAAATTACCTATATTGAAAGGCGTGCACGCACACACACACACACACACGCACGCACACACAGAGACTGTTTATTTTTACTATTGAAAAAAAATCAACTACTTGAGATCTAAGAACTTTCCACACACCTAAGTAAGTGAAGATTGTGTCGCGATACCAGTGTCTGTAACAAGGGAAATATTAACCATAAGACCAATTCTTTACTCCGTAAGTCAAACGCCACAGTCTGGTGCCGACAAAAGTTGTTTCTCCAGTTTATATGAACATGTCTATCTGTGCAATGAAAAACTTTAGACCTACCCCCCCCACGCCCCCCACACCCCACCCCAAAGAAAAAAAACTTTCTGTGTGTGTGTAGGGGGCTACCTTAGTTGAACACTTTAGAAAGTAAATCTCTTGCGTCTAAATAAGTTTGTGTGTGTGACTACCTCAGTTGAACACTTCAGAAAGTAAATCTCTTGCGTCTAAATAAGTTTGTGTGTGGCAACCTCAGTTGAACACTTTAGAAAGTAAAGCTCTTGCGTATAAATAAGTTTGTGTGTGTGGCTACCTTAGATGAACACTTCAGAAAGTAAAGCTCTTGCGTCTAAATAAGTTTGTGTGTGTGACTACCTTAGTTGAACACTTCACAAAGTAAAGCTCTTGCGTCAAAATAAGTTTGTGCGGTTTTCAGGGGCTAAAAGAATACAGCGCTCATCCACAATTAAACATTTAGCGAGAATAACGACAGATATGCATCCATTTCTTTTTCTTTCATTTTAAATTGTAAAAAAAACATAATTTTGGTAACAGTATCTCACTGGTAACAGTATCTCACTGGTAACAGTACTTCTATGGTAACAGTATCACACTGGTAACAGTACCTTACTGGTAACAGTACTCCAATAATTTTCCAAATTGTCATCTTAGAGGTAAACATTAATTTATCTATGACCCGCCGATTCTTCAGATTTCTACCGAGACAATATTGGGCTCCTTTTTTCAGGGTCTTCATTATGGGGGTGTGTCCAATATAAAACCAGTCAAAGCAAAGCACCTTGAACGGTACGTAATCTCTTTGAATTCTTATGTCATGGTTTATAAAAATAAAAAAAAAAATGTAAATAGTCGATAGACCCCTCCCCCCCTCCTTCCTTTTCCAGTAATTTAGACCTCATAGCTATCATTCCGGTCTTTCTCTACAATTTACTGACAGTGGTAGAACCGACTCGCAGCAGTCTCGTGGACGATTCAGAATATCACCATGGCAACCTCACATCATCCACATAATCTGCCATCCAAATAATCTATTATTTATATAGTCTGTCAGCCGAATTTCTGTCATCCAGATAATATTTCATCCACCTAATCTATCATCCACATAATCTATTATCCACATAATCTATTATCCACATAATCTATCATCCACATAAACTGTAATCCCAAAAATGTATCAGTAATATAGTCTGTCAGCCAAAATTTATGTCATCAATATAATCTTTCATTCACAAAATCTATCATCCACAAAGTATATCATCCACATAATCTATCATCCACAAAATCCATTATCCACACTACTGTTATAACTGTTACGTAAACTGGCAGCGACCTTAAGCAATATGAAATGTGGGGCTACTAAGAGCGAGCGTCAAAAGATGGGGGGCCGTATAGATCGTACCCCTTTCAAAGGCTCGGGGCCTGCGGCGCCACCCCCCAAGGCAGCTACTGTGTAAGCTCTATAGTTGATGCAGGGTATGGGTGGTCGTGAGGTGTAGAGCGCTCGACTGTCCACCGGAGAACCTTGGGATTTTTTTTTCAGGTCATATTGTAGGTCTCTCAAGTTCACCCAACTTTAAATGGTCACCTGACTTTAAGTCGGGGGAGTAAAGGCGGCTGGGCGTTGTGCTAACCACATAATCCTTTTTCAATGCTGAGATAACTTCATCTGTCCCAATGAGCCTTAAAAGTGGCTTAATGGACATTTTTTTTTCTAGTTTGATGCCGGCACAATTAACCCAACTATTTCTTTGTGTGATCGTTTGTCTTTTTTTCTTCGCTATTTTATGCGCATGTACCTGCATTCATATCTATTAAGTTTCCTTTAATACATAGAGCATTAGATTAATTGTTACCACATTTTGGGCCATTAGCCCTGTTTAGCCGACCACTGATCTACAAAATTAAGAGACAATGCCCCGTCTACCAGGGTTGTTAGTATCGAAGTATCGGTATCGGCCAATACAGTATCGGCGATACTTTTTCAGTATTGGTTGCTGTATTGCCGATCCTTTTTGTATCAAGTATTGATTAGTGTATCGCCGATACATTTTAAACGAAAAATTTTCGATACTCGATACCAATACTTTTCTGTTGGCACTATTAGCTAATTGCAGAATAACAATATCGATTTTAATAGATTATTTTAAAAGTAATCTTCATAAATTCAATCACTGCTTGTAATGATAACCATCAACCCTACCACTATTAACACCACCCACCTCCCCAACAAAAAAAAACTTGGATCACAAGGCTGAAGTTGAACAAACCTTATTGCGGGCCTGCAGTGCACTGAGTGCAGTTCCAACTCAACTTACTTTGCAGGGTGTTGCAGCTTCTATACAGTCAGCAGTACAGTTTTACTGCACGGCGGCAGAACCGGCTTAATAGTAACATTTCTGCTGAAGTAGACAGATATCTTGAAGATAACTCATCAGAAATGCTGTCAATAGCACCCTACCCAAGCATTAAGAAACTTTATTGCTGAGTTGATCGGCTAGTGAAGGAATTGAGTGGTTAGCATAACGCCCAGCCGCCTTTACTTCCCCAGCTTAAAGTCGGGTACTATTTAAAACTGGGTGAACTTGTGGAAAAATTCCCATTGTTATCACCGAGGATCGAACCCATGACTCTGAAGTCGACAGTCGAGTATCTACACCACTTGGCCATCCGTCAAGTACTAAAGTGTTTAGCTTTAAATTTGTGCTTTGACATTGTATTTTATTGTTTTCACTTTTTTTTTACAGATGACACATGTACATTACAGATGAAACACGTACATTACTTGAAAAACTTGCACTCATTATATTTAAAATAAAAATAGTTTGTTGTTCTCAAAAGTATCGGTATTGTATCGGTATCGATTTTGGCAATACATTTTTACTTAAGTATTTGTATTGGTATTGGCGATACTATTTTCATGAAGTATTGGTATCGGTATTGACGATACAATTTAAGAGTATTGTTAACAACCCTGCGCCGTCTACACGGAAACCTGGTTGGATCAATGCACGCGTATTATAGATTTAAAAAAAAATTACAATAAGATGGCATGGGGATTTGCCTAATTATTTAAATTACACATTTTTTTATCCATTGTTCGACTAGTTTATATATATATATATATATATATATATATATATATATATATATATATATATATAATTTTCTGTAGCCTAGTGCTAGCACTGAAAAAAAAACCGTCCGATTATTGCTTTTTATAGAATTCAAGAGATAAACAATTCATCCTCTCAAATACTTTACAAATATGTACATAGTGAACTTTGCGGAACCAACTGGGGTGTTGTGGGGGCACCTATAGAAAAGTATCTACCAGGGCCCTCTCAGTAAAAGACTTAATAGGCATTAGTACTTGAAGGGGCTCTATTTATAGTGAGGCCCTAGACAGTTACTTAGTTTTCCTTTCCGAAAGAACGTTCATGGGCTAGTGCCACATCGCTGCCAGTCAATAAACAAATTTTATGTAGATTAATTATATACAGGCATGGAGTCCAGAAAACATATTAATCATCCCCGGGTCCATGTTCAAGTATCTGTTGGTCATTTTCAGTAGTATCAGTTGGCCATTTGTTAGTAGAATAACTTGGCCATTTTCAGTAGAATCAGATGGCCATTTTCAGTATTATATTTTGGCCTTTTGTCAGTAGTAACAGTTGGCCATTTGTCAGTAGCATCTGTTGGCCATTAATAGCTGGCCATGGTCAAACATTGTCGTGTCATGCTTGGATGTTTTACGACTTCTTACATTTTTTAAATTTATTTGTGTGTGCGTGTGTGTGTATCTGTGCTACTTGCGGGCGCCTCAAAGCTGATATTCTTTTTTCAATTCTACGTATCGTCAAATCCTTGAATGAAAGCCTCACGGCTGATTCTTGAACTAACAGTTTTGATTGAAGGCTGCTATCGCCTACACTCTTATCACTACATTACAAATCTCTGAGGAGCCCGCCCCCTCCCTCCCCTCTGCCCCTCACAAAGTTTAATTTTTTTCTCCAATCATACGCTTACCTCCCCCTCCCCCACCCTCACCCCCCCCCCCCCAAACCCACCCACTGACCATTCCTTTCCGCCATATCAGCCCCTCTCCACCATTGATATTTTCTTCATTGAATTTTTATCATTCCCCCCCCCCCCCAAAAAAAAAAAAAACCAACAAAAATAAAAACCTTTACGGTTTGAGAAAAACTAACTCTCCACCCCCCCCCCCTTACCCACGGGCCTATCCATCCACACTACACCCCCTTCCTCCTCCTCATTCCTTTTCTTGGCCAACCTTCCAGGTAGTGTAGTCCTGTGCCCAGAAACCTCAATACCTCGTTACTCCAATACGATGTCTGATAAGAAAATACAATGCAGACTTTTTTTTATATTTTTGGGCACGAGGGGGGGGGGGGGCTAGTCGGAATCAGAAAATAGAAAGTATTTGATTAAGTTTTTTTGAGAACTTTATACATGCACAAAGACCGCGTTGAAGTTGAGGTGTGGAGGAGGTGGGGTGTGAGGGGGTTAGGTTGAAAGGTAAAATGAGGTTCCTTTTTTTTTATTTTTATAGTTTGAATGTCCTCAAAACGTGTCGTCCCCGCTTGTGATATTGTAACATTGATACTTGTTATCTTTCAGTCTCTTTTTATTTATTTTCAAAAGTTCTCTCTCGGTTACCTGTGTGATACATTATGCGCATTCTTATTGATGGATACATTTTATTATTTATTTAAAAAAAAATTGGATATGATTTACGTTTATTTTGATAAAAAAATATAAATATACATTTTACAGGTTTGTATTTAAGGTTGTAAGCCAATGCAATAAATAAAATAGTGTTAATTTTAAAGTAATTTTTTTTTAAAGAATACACGTACATTTACAAGTTGAAAATCATTTAAAGGAATAGAGCTAAAAAAAAACAACATAATAATATAATTATTGTTTTAGTGTGTAGGTGATATTGTTACAATTGCACCTAATGTCTTGATTCATCAAAGATTTTTTTCATTTATTACATAATATGATTGTTTTCAATTATTACTTAATGATTGTTTTCGTTGCTCGTTCCTCTTTCTTCCAACCATCAGTTAGCATCCAGCAGTTCTCATTTAACGTTTTATTGGTTTTTAGGGCTTTTTTTTTAAAATTACCCGGATCACCGCATCTCTTTGGCACCGAAAGCAATCAAACCATCGCCCGGGTCTTGAGCCCTTCCGCGAGGACCCACGTCCATGACCATCGTCTGAGCCTCCGTCCTGAGTACGACCGGCCTTTTATTTTCTTTCACTCTTTCTTTTTCTTCTTGTTTCCGTCTTTCGTTCATTAAACTTGGCGTCTTGTCGCGTTAACCTGAGGACAAATGTAGCAATTTATAAAGCATCATGTTGAAGACGCGTGGACTTGCCGGGGTTGTGGGGGTGGGTCGGGGAGGGGGGGGCTGGCCCAAATATTTATTACCTCGATACTTGGCCGATAAGGATTAGAGAATAGACAGTGGAGTTCGGACGATGACTTGAAGCCCCCTATCCCCTCCCCCGGCCCTTATAGCACTTGAAGATTTCTTGCCTGGGGGAAAACAGTTCAATGGTGATTCGTTTCAGATTCCTCTGGTGGTCTGTGATTATTGTTCATTGTTTTGTAGACGTTAAGGAAGGAAATAATTAGTTGATTGAAAATTGTGGTTTTTTTTTACTGACTGCACATTTGAATGTTACTACATTATCGATATTGTTTATGTGGTAATGATCAAACTGTTAATACATTTCCTGTTTTTTATTTATGCCAGTGTTGTAAAATAAAAAAATGTGCAAGTTTTCATATTATGATTTAAAAAAAAAAAAGAAGCAACAAATCTGTACGATAGTTTCGACTCGGTAATTTAGTCGGTAATTTGAACAAGAAATAATTAGTACAGTACTGCACTAAAGCAAAATTGAAAGTAGGTCATTTTTGTTGACGTACTCAATTTCTCAGCTCATAATTTCAAGTCATTTTGGGATCGTAAATAATTGAAAAAATGAAACAAAAAAATCAAAGAATAAATCATAATGATAATTCATTTATTTATGGCAATCAAATGATCATAATCAACTTATTATCGAAGATTTATTTCCCTATATCGATGTCCTGAGATAGCCTTAGGTACCGAGATTTAAATATAACACTTTTTATTGTCTGTTAATTTTGTTTGTTTTTTTTTAAATAAATTTCTTTGAGTTATGGACACATTAAAATGAAGGCACAGATCAGTCAGACCTCATTTACAAACACATAAATATATTGATACTTTCTTAAATTATTTTTTTCTTAACTGAGTAAAAAAAAATGACTCCGGTAGGATAATAACATCAAAGAGTTTCATATGCGATAGAAGAAGCTAATCACAGAGTTTGATTGTTGATATAAAAATGACAATTGTAGAATGAATAATTTAAGATTTATAATAATTTTTAATAAAATTAAAAAAAAAAAGAAAGAAATGTTTATTTCAATATTAATTGATATTTGAAAAAAAAAACAAAAGCGAAAAAATAAGGCAAAAATAACCAAAACTTTTAATAACTGTCTTCAATTATTCAAAACGTAAAAAAACAGAGTAATTTGTTAATTTTTTTTTTGTTAATAAAAATTATAGTTCCATCACTAATAATTATTGTTTTTAATTTGTCAGTTCTCGGATATAGAAACATACACATACCTGTCTGTAAAACTATTCAAGAGTTTGGCAGAAATAGCTTCTAGATTAAAAAAATTAACAAGTGGAAAGGAAAAAAAGACAAATGAACATAAATATGAAACCAAAATAGTTTAAGAATAGTTTTGTAATTTCTAACTTAATCTATGTAGATGAGAGCAAATAAAAAGTATCATGTTTCAAGATAAATAATAATCATCAACACTGATTAAGTCCATAATGAACACAAAGATCAAGAGTTCAACTCTGGAACAGAATTAGACTTAATCATTCATAAAATTCATATAATTCGATTCTTCGTAATTAAATAATTCATTTTTTTAATGCAACTAAACTATATGAAGACAACTTCAGCTCTGAATTGTCTTAAAACAACCGAATCTGTAGCATATAATTATCCTAAAACATTTAATGATAATTAATCTAAAATCTTAAAAAGACAATTAACAAGGATTGTGTAAGTAAAAAAAAAATAATAATAATTCAGCATTTCAATGGAGTCGGATTGCAGCTCATATATATATATATATAGGCTAGTGTCGTTATTTACCACAACATAGTCCTGTAAATAACAATTACATACATTTTACATTTTAACCTATATAGCGCCCAGCATTTTTTAACGAAAATGCCTCTAGAATGTTGCATAAAATGGCCGCGAATGAGCATTGCTACCCCCCCCCCCCCACCTAATATTTTATAATTTTAAGCATAAATATAATAGATATCATATTAAGTTTGGTATAATTTTATAGCTAAAGTTATATTTGTGTTGTTACAAACTATTTATGTAGCTATTTTTCAGGTAATACGAAACAATATTTATAATGCATTCACCGTTAAAAAAAACATTACATTTATTACTGAAATTAAATGTTTTTCAAATCAAATTTTTACTTTGAAATAAATTATGTACCCAAAGTAATTAAATTTAAATTATTTCATATTCTATCGATTGCTTTTTTTTTTAAATATTATTTCTCTAACATATTTTAAATTATTACTATTAATATAGAATATGTTTTTGAAAATTTTAACATTTTTTTTTAGTTACAAAACAAAACTGGAAAATTAGTAAATAATTTAACTTCACATAGTATAACAATAGTCTATAATCTGTGTAGTATGACATCAACACACAGTCGTGGATGTATTTTACGTGTGAAAATAGGACATGGCAGTGAAATATATTCTTATAATGTTTACCGAATTGGAACAAATTCTTGACGGCTGTATCATTCCTTACTTTAAATAATGTTACTCACTGATGTTTTCACTTACACTTTAAATTTTAAATCTCCAATAAGTCACTTTTCGACACATAAACCCAAATATTTATGTGTAAAACAAAAGGCACATTCATTTCAATGAATTCATCGGAATCTTCTATGAAAAAGTCCCACACTTATATATAATATTTCCAGTGATTCTCAAAGAGTTAAGGTGGTTCCATGCCTGTTACAATGGATGGGCATGCCCATTTTTATCCTGCCTCGATATACCCGAGGGACTTTGGCAGCTCTTTAGATGGGAATGGTCATCATTCTCACGCCTTCATTTCGTCACAGCCGCCCGCTTGCTATTACGCATGCGGTCAGGGCCAGGGGGGCTTTGGTGGTCAGGCCATGTCCGTGGTGGAGCAGGAGCCTCAGCACATGGACAGCGTCCATCCTGCGTTTTCGCCTCATCACCACCACCACCACCAGCCCCAGCTGCATCCTTTGAGCCATCATCACCAGCCCAGGTGTTACGGCAGGGCCCAGGACAGCCATTCGCCCTCCGGGCTCCTCCATCACCCGTGCACCCCCATTCAGCAGGCACACCATAACTCACCCTTGCAGCCGCCGCAGCACTCCCACCTCACCGGCGCACATCACCAGCATCCGACTAACGTGGACCCCGAGCCCCGAGAGGCCGCTCACAGCAAGGTGCCATCGTTGGCCCCCCTGGATCCCCTCAGCGCCACACCGGTGCCGGCACACCTCAACCACCCGGCAGGCTCGGTGTCGGCCTCACTCTTGGACCGCCACGGATTAAAGGCCACCATGCACCCCAACGAGCCCCCGCCTGCACACAGTCAGGGGATAGGACCTACCTCGCCGGCGGCTTCAATTCATGATTCGGATATTAACCAACAACAGCAGCAGCAGCAGCACCACAACCATCACCAGCAGCACCAGCAGCCATTACCTTTCCCGTGGATGAAGACCACAAAGTCTCATGCTCATCAATGGAAAGCCCAGTGGCCAGGTAACTTTCTTTTTTTTTTGTCTTCTGTAAATAATAATTTTCAATGTACGACAAGGATGGGGCTATAGGCCTGGGGTAGGCAAACTTTTTGAACCGCGGGCCACAACGTGTACTTATTTTTTTTAAAAAGAGGTACAAGAACACATTGATTGAGTGCCTACATCAATCAATATAAATTGAATGCAAATGCCAGTGATGTAAATGAGCAGAGAAGAGTGAAGCGCGTGGGGCAGATAAAATAGCTTAAACGGGTCATACTTGGCCCGCGGGCAATAGTTTGCCTATGTCTGCTACAGGACCTATACAACAATAGTTAATACAAAAAAAAACTTCATAGTTTATTAATTTTCAAGACAAGTTCCCTGTCAATAAAGTTGTACACTTTTACTATCTACATCTGTTTTTTGTATAAATATTATAAACAGTTTATTATTTTTTTTATTCTTTGTGTATGTCAAAGTAAGCGATAGATTATTTTTTTTTTGTTTGTGCAATTCTAAATTTTCTCAAACATCTCAAACAAAATCGCACGCAATCATCTCATGTATTGTGTTGTTCTTTGTTTCTTGCATAATCCATTCATATTAAGATTATATGTAACAATACAATTATCTCTTTTTATTTATTGCTCTTTATTTTTATTTGTTTATTTTGAAATTGGTCCAATTACTTTATGCTTAAAAACGATAAAATTACAGGAACAAAAGAAATCAAGAAAAATGAGAATTTATGGAAGATATATTATTTTGAATCAATTATATGGTACATATACATATTCAATAGAAAAAACAACTTAGAATATGTTTCATTTTTTTTTAGTTTTCATTTTTAAATAACTTTATTTTCAAATCAACTGTCCAACATACCACAACGTGCATAGCTCAATTTTTTTCTATTGTATTAATTTATTCTCATACTTGTCATTAGCACACATACGCATACACACTCACACACACACACACTTATACAACTGATAACAAATATTATTAATATTCAAATAGCCAACCTGTGGAGCTTGTATTTGTAATAAAAAATGTCGACATAGTATATTTCTGTTGTTTGCAAGGATTATTAATAAAACAATTGTTGGAATAAAGAATGTCTCATACATGCATTATGCCTAGACAATATGAAACAAATGACCCAAACAAGTGCACCATCATACGGTACTAGTTGTAACTAGTGCACTATTGTAGCCGAAAATTAAAATATATACACACGTAATTGCTATTAAGTAGTATCTGTGATATTACAAATTTATTGTTATGTTTATACATGTATTTTTATTTACATAATGCATGTTTATAATTTTATTGTTACAAAGCTATTTTTGATGTTATAATAATCATGAGCAGAAAAGGTAGGTGTTTACATAAAGAATACTTATTCTGTTTTTGCTATTGCTTTCACAAAATCTAAAGGTTTATTTCTTACCGTTTACTTCAAACTTTATGAATCAATCTCTTTATACACACACTCTCTCTCACACACACGCACATTTACACACACACACGGTAAATTGTGGTGCCATCCCTCCCCCCCCCCAACACTAATAATTAAAAAAAAAACTAACTTACCGCATCGAATTAAAACGAAAATCTTACGAAAAAAAAAAAGGAATAAGCGAAAATATGCATACATTGTTAACAAATACAGCGCCTATAAAATCCTATATTATATTTTATTTAACTAAGCACCCTCGCGAAGCGCGGGAGCACGTCTTTTGCGTATGCGTTGTATTCTTTCTTTCTTTCTTACACACCGTCCTTATATATATATAGTGATACTGTAGCTAAATTGAGAGACTGTGTATTTGAATTTTTTTTTCTCTCAATGGATGTTAGAATATCACATACACATACTTAATTTTATGCGTACATAAATAGGATTATATACCAACTGTACCTTTCTGTGTGTTTATCAAAACTTTGGAATGAAACTCACCGGTGGAGATGTCTTCATTGTTAGTTCATACAAAATGATAACGCTGTAAATGCAGTTTTAACTCCAACGGAATATATTACTTCACTTTATTCTCATAATTTTTTCTTCTTATGTAATAACCAATGAAAGAATTCGGTTTTTAAATAGTCTTCCACAGTTCGATATGTACTGTAACTGGATTTTGAACTCATATGTGTATGTTTGTTTCTGATAAATTAAAAAAGCCAGTACATGTACTTATAATAATAAATACCTCACATAACTAGTTGAGTGATTTGGGGGTGAGGGAGGGGGGGCGATCAGATAGACCTGGGTGGGGACGGTACGGTCTGTCCACTGCACCCAAAATTAATGAAAATAAAATCTAATAATATAATAGCGATTCGGTTTCCGCGATAAATCTAAACTAAAGAATTAATACAACAGTATTCCAGTTTAAAATATAATCATAAACAAAAAATCGGATTTGCCCGAAACAAAAAAAAAATAACTTAGACTACCGATCCAGCCTAAGTGAATATAACTATATGCAATGGTTTTTGCAGGGTACAGCTAGTAAAATAATAATAGAAATGTTGCTTTCTCAGTCTGACCAACCCTGAATCCTAGGAATATCTTTCTTCTGTATTCTGCAATAATCTCTAGTTATTTGGATCAACAACCGACATGGTGAGTGACAGTTTTGTGTAAACAGAAAAAAAAAATTATTAAGAAAACATAAAACCAAACAACTAAATAAGTAAAAATCACATACTGCACAGTCATCTGTAAGTTTCGAGCTCATCATTTGGGAAAAGAGTGTTAACATTTTTTTTCATGGGTGTGAGAGGGTGGAGGAGGAGGAGGAGATGGTTAACAAAAGAAATTTATGATCCCAGTATAATCTTATGTCAACCCATTTCTAGCTTACCACCAGATATTAGGGGCAGGAGAGTAATATTGACCACTCGATTCCGTTAAGGGCACTGGCGTTAGAGGTTTGAAGTGGAGTTTGGTGCGACATTGGTGCGATATTGGTGCGACATTTGTTCGACAGTGGTGCGACATTAGTGCGACATTGGTGCGACACTGGTGCGACATTAGGGCGATATTGGTGTGACACTGGTGCGACATTGGTGTGACGTTGGTGCGAAGATATACTTTGACCCAAAAAAATACAGTCAAAAAAAAACCAACAACTTTTGTCTTGGACTTGCAATGTGGAATGACAAAATCGACGCCCACCACGGGCAGCAAAATTTCACAGTAGCGCCCCATGTAGGCGAAGAAGCAAGCCAGTGGCTACAAGGAACAGGTGAGAAGGGTTTCCACCTGCGCTGATTAAAAATAAGATATCATTGTGATCCTTACTTTTCTTATAAAAAGTTTAAAAATTATGGTCAGCTGTTTCACTTAATACTTGGTGGGTGGGGGGGGGAGAGAAAGGGGGGGGATGTGGGGAATCTTGCAAAATATATGAGGGGTGTAGCTTCTAAAAACAAGAAATTGCCCCTTTCATGCGCCCCATTATAACGAAAAAGCCATTGCTTACGGTGATATATATTATATTGTAAGGAATCGGATGATTTAGAGAGCCAAGCATGAATATAATTTCCTGCTGGAGATAAAAACAAAAATAAATACGGTGATGTTTATGGAAATACTACCCCGACATTTTAGAACAATAATACAACTCTGTTCTTGTGTAAGCCACCGCACATCGACCAAGGAGCGGACTTAATCCATGCGGATTACCGTTTCCCGTGGTACACCTAGTGTACCTGCTGAGTCGGAAAGCGGTTCCCCTGTGACACACGCACGAACGCACAATGCCGCAAGATATCGAAAAGCAATTATCATGATTATCTTGTTCAAAAGAGGGGGCAGTCTTCAGGCCCGTCGCAAAAGATGGAGGAGGGTGGGTAACATTTTTCTGTGGCCGTTGAGTCCTTGGGGGGGGGCCCACAACGCCTTCCATGAATTGCTGTAAAATGATTTGGCAGTTGGAATGAAAAGTTCCACGTCTTGTAGACTGTCGGTGGCCCGCTTAGACTCGAGGACTTTCAAGAGTCGGCCATGCGATCATGTTAAATCTGTCTCCAATCATTCAAATGTTTTGATGTTTGATATTTCAAGTTTTGGATAAGTTGGATAATATTTCAAATACAAAACAAACTTTCTTTTCTCATTATTAAAGTTGGCAAGCCTTTTAAAGCATTTCGTTTAATGTCGGACAAAATTGTGTAATCTGTGGCCTAATAGTTTTGTGTGTGTTTGTGTGTGAATGTTATCTTTGTGAAATACATTGTATGTCTAAAAACTAACACTTCATTGTAACAACTACAATTATAGACAAAAAAAAGTATATTAACAGATAGTAGAAAACAGAAGAGAATGTAAAAGCCATGGACCCTGCAAAACGTCAACTCTACACAAGTAACATTATTTCCCCAAATCTCGCTTTTCTTCAAAGCATTCTCCTCTGTACATGAGCCACTTCTCAGCTTGATTCAGCTCTGAATACAAGTCAAAATATAGTAAAAAAAAATAAATATTGTTTTTAATATTTTAAAAATAATCTGAATTTAATGTATGAAAAAAAATCATTCAATGTGCCTCATTTAGTTCACTGTACTTTATAGTAATTAAGGTTAAATTATTGTTTACATTAGACTCTTATTTAACATCACTAGAAGAAAAAATTACACTTTTTAATTTTATTTGAATGAAATCTTTCATTTACGTAGTACATCAATTATGCGGCTCTTTGTGTGGATAAATATGGCTCTTTGTTTGTTTGGTTGGTTAAATGCGGCTCTTTGTGTGGTTTAATGTGTCTCTTTGTTTGGATAAATGTGTCTCTTTGTTTGGTTACATGCGATTGCCAAAAAATCATCATTTCTGGTTCAGATTACTACGTGTGGATCACTAACGTATGTATTTACCATATCTATGTACACATATGTAAACACAGAGTTAGGCTGACGTTGGCACCTTAATTGACCACCACTGCAAGATGCATGAAACATTGCTAATGACCCATGCTTGTTATCATCTAATTGATTTAAACCAGTGACTCTCAAAGGCTGCGTCGCAAATAATTCATTAGATAAAATTCTATATTTCTCTCTATATATATATAGTAAGTATGTCTGTCAGCAAAGTAAAAAGGGGCAAAAGTTACACTGAAAATTTTGTTCTCTTTATTTTTTATTTCTACTGGTGGGTCTCGAAAACAAAAAAAAACAGTTTTCATTGTGGGTGGCTCAGAGTTAAAAGTTTGAGAATCATACATTTGTACAATAGTGGAGATTGAAACGTGGAAAAAGACTTACGTGAATTATTTTGATAGAATTAAGTTAATCTACTTATTAGCTTTTTTAAAAAAATACATCTAAGTCCGACAGATCCATGACATAGAAGAATTATTTAATCAACAGCAAGGGGGAAAAAAACAACATTATATGAATAAGGGTATGTGTGGAATGAATATAAATCTATGTGTGTGAGGGAGAGGGAGGAAGAGAGAGAGAGAGAGAGAGAGAGAGAGAGAGAGAGAGAGAGAGAGAGAGAGAGAGAAAGAGTAAGAAAGAGAGAGAGAAGAAGAAGAAGAAGAAATGTCTGTGTTTTATTTGAAAGTCAATACAGGGCATAACATTCATGTGTGTTATTGTTTGTATGTGCGTGTTTCTCTTCTTTCACTAAATCGGAATGTGATGGACCACGGGGGAGGGGGGGTTAGGTGCCACATGCAGGGCCTACGTGTGTGATTTTTTTTTTACAGGTAAGATGCTAATTATTAACTCTATTTACAAGTGGCTTCGAATCATCTCAAAAATAAACACTCGTTTTAATGACCCTATCGTGCACACGATTACATTTACAGAAAACTATTGTTGTACGATAATAACTCATGCTTCCTTACAGATGAACCGCTTGAGCTTTTGGCGTCCCGGGAGGGGAATTAAGCGCCCTCCCCCCCCCCCAACCCCCAACCTGACCACCTCTTGACGAAATTAAAAATGGATTTTTTTATCAATTGTGAAACATCGGTGTTGACGCCCTAACCCATGTCCCCTACTTTGGCTCTGTCACTTGTCTCAAAAGGAAGAATGTTTACAAAATTTAAGCTACAAAAAAAATGGGTTGAATGGCATTACAAAGTCTTATTCAAATACTTTAAGTCGAAATTATCCGTCAACAAGAGAAAATGTTATGGGTGTTTTGAATCTCTGCGGGGAGACACAGAAGATGAAACAGAGCAACAAAAACCCACAATTTAATATTTTAAACAGAAATGTCCAAATAGTATTACGCCGAAATTGTTATCTAAGATTGGTTTCTGTCATGCTGGTCAAAATGTCCATGTTGGAGATTATTTGTATCCATCTCCCCCCTCCCGCCCTGGTCCTGATAATGTATTCGATGAGTTGGTGAACTCAAGCTTTATTTACATACAAAAGACAGATTGATAGACAGATAGATTGATAGACAGAAAGATTGATAGATTGATAGACAGATAGATTGATAAGCAGATAGATAGATAGACAAATAGATTGATAGATAGAGCTACAGTTTTAGAGCCATATGATATACATCACACCTCCCCCCCACCCAAATCCCCTATTGTGTGTGCATGCGTGTGTAAGTGTGTGTGTTTGCGCGTGTATGTTTGTGCACATGGTATACGTGATCTGTCATTGTTCTGTCTAAGTAAAGTTAAACTTATAATGTTCGAGGGCTATACGCAAAAATTAACCTATTCGCGCTTATTTTATTTCAAAACTTACGTAGCTTAGAAAGATTCTGATGTTCTGAAATATGAATTGAAGTGTGTTCAAAGCCGCCATGTTTATATTTGAAGATTTTAAAGGTCATAATGACCTATAGTCAAAAATTCTTCTATTTTTCCACATGATTTTGATGATACAATTTATTAGAATTAAGTAAGAGAAGTAATGATGAATTTAACATTTCATATATTACGAAGTTTATTTCTTAAAAGATTATGACTTTAATTTGAAATTATTGGAGTAGCAAATGGGCTAAACAATGAGAACTGCTTCAAAATATCACGTAACAAACTTACGTAACACAGCTTTCTAAAAAAAATCATTCCTTCAAATGTATTTATATCCTTTTGTGATTAAATATGTGTTAAACAAAAATAAACTTTCATGGTATTTCCTTTAAATTTTCGCCATACATGTACTTGTATACTTCGTATTAATAATGAATAAAATGTCACATCTTTAGCAGTTAAATATTGTATTAATTATAACGAAGGACAGCGAAAGGAAAATATTTCTGCTATAAAAATTGTTCACGTTTTAATGTACCTACCATAAATGAATTATTGTATCCAAGGAGGACTCAATTTATAAAACAAAATGTGAGGGAAATAAACACACAACTCATACACACAATAACATATCAGAATTCTCTTTTATTGGGAAATTCATTTCGCCACATCTCGTACAACTTCCGTTTATTAATTAAGATCAACACTGGTGACACATCACACCAGTGTTGATTGGTTCAGTTGTTATCATACCCCATCCTGATGCGCACCATCTCCTTCAGGACGATAGGCTGAACTTTCCCGTTCTGCGATTCTGGAAGCTTCTCGAAAAAGAGAAACTCGAGAAAATCTTGGATCGCTCCGTTTTTATACTGAGTGACGTCCAGCATGGAGTGGGGCTTGGTGAAGTACTGGTAGCAGTGTTTCTCGATGTATTCTTTGCTCAGCCGCGCCCCGGTGATGGGCACGATGCACGCGTAGAACTTTTCTTTCCCGCTCTTGTCCTTGACGGTGACGACGTAGTTCCTCTGCACGTCCGGGCACTGGTACAGGATCTCCCGGATGTGGCTGGCGTAGAAGACCTCGGAGCCCACCCTGAGCGTGTCGCCGCCCCTGCCGTAGCAGTACAGGCTGCCGTGGTCGTCCAGGTAGCCCCGGTCGCTCGTCCTGAAGAAACTGTCGGCGGTGAACATGTTGGCGGGCGTCGACTGGTGGTAGTAGCCCTTGGTGACGGTGGGTGCTGAAAGTAGAGAGGCAGCACGGTGTGACACGAAAGGCAATGGTGTGGCCTTACGCGGGCGTTTAGTATGCGGAGCCCTAGGGTAGTATGATATACGAGTTTAGTTTTGTTACAGCTACGTTTTTTTAAAAAAAGGATCCCCCACAGAGAGGCCATCTGTAATGTGCGGGGCATTTTTCAGTTTCTCTAGTCAATCATTCTGTTTGAAATGTGTCTACCAGTCTATTCCCCCGTATGTCCATCAATCAGCTGCTATTCGTACGTATGTAAGATTGTATGTTTGGGGTTTCCCATTAGCTATGCTTTGGTCCTCTGAGAATAATCCCCAACACCCACCATTGGTTGTCATTTTTATTTAGAAGAATATGGTAACGAAAGGCACTCTAAATGCAGGGACCCCACCGTGTATGCAGGTAGCCCTCTTCTTGCAGATCTCAGATTAAAGGTATGCTCTACGTTCAGTAGCTGTGGTATATGCATGTCAGATTTCTATATGTTCATTAATTTACCCTTATATTATATACAGCGTTATGAATTCTATTATTCTATCGGTCTGTCTCTTATGCTTCTGTTTATATATATCTATGTCACCAAAAAATCATCTTACATTTTACACTGATATTACAACAAGTCTATTTCATATATCACATAGAAATCACCCACAAGTCCCTTACATTTCACATAGATATCACCAAAAAGTCTCTTACATTTCACATAGATATCACCAAAAAGTCCTTTACATTTCACATAGATATCACCAAAAAGTCTCTTACATTTCACATAGATATCACCAAAAAGTCCCTTACATTTCACATAGATATCACCAACAAGTCTCTTACATTTCACATAGATATCACCAAAAAGTCCCTTACATTTCACATAGATATCACCAACAAGTCTCTTACATTTCACATAGATATCACCAACAAGTCTCTTACATTTCACATAGATATCACCAACAAGTCTCTTACATTTCACATAGATATCCCCCACGACAAAGGGCGGGGCGGCCTCGCCCTCTTCATTTAGTATCTGTATCTGGACAGACTTGATGGGCGTCCCGCTGTAGTACTGCTTCATCTCGCCCTTGTTCGACTGGACCACGTTCCCGGAACTGATCAGACCCGCCTCCGTGCTGATGTAAATGACCTTGATGATGTCAGTGAACAGGCCAACGGCACCAGTCACCGTCTGAAAAATCAAAGGTCACACTTTAGTGTATTTCTAAAAATAGAAAAACAAAATTAAAGACTCTAAAAGTTTTAGTAAAAGATGGTCACTGACTAATAGATTGTGCAACTGAACAGCTTTAAGTAAAGTCCAGATCAGACAAGGTCGTGTCATCGGTTTGAACTTTCACCACTGCAGTCCGGCTCACACACCACAACCCCATCACAATGTGGCCAACAACATTTTCAGATATTGAAGATCCTAAGACAATAAAGAACCCCCCCCCCCCACCCCAATGAGAATTACAAACTTCCCAAATGAGTGTGTAGTTTGTCCATTCAGACTGTAGCGACCGTTTGTTCTCCTTCCTTTGGCTCTACAGCCCATTTAGGGCTCTGACCTGCCATACTACTCTATTGCTATGTATTAAATTATCCCATTTAGATTTTTGAGACACACACACACACACCACTATTCATTATGTAAAGACACCGTTTACACCGTAAAAGCCCGATTTACACTATAAAGATCCCCATCATTAGAGAGAAAAGACACCCCCCCCCACCAAAGTCGGAACGTATTTTTTTTATTTCATTGTATGCTTATTCTGCAGTGTACATTTATAGTTTAATGTACGATTTATTACAATTTTATTTCTATTTATTAGCATTGTGATCTTTTTAATCTGTTCTAACCAGTATGCTTTTGTTGTTGTTGTTGTTGTTGTTGATGCCGGTGATCGAACGGTAGGACAGAGCCGCAAATGAAATAATTTTCAAGCCCCTGACAAACAACGGCTAATGAAGGGGGGGGGTCCCCTCTGAATCATTTCCCCCCTCCCCCCTACCCAAATTTCGCCGCTAAATGAAAAGATTAATTTCGAAAGAATGAATGCATGAGGCTCCTTGAAAAAAATGTTGGACAGCCCTGAATGGCGTCGATCAGGGGCCAGCTGTCGCCGCACGCTTAAATCAGCGGCGCACCTGTAGGATGGGTTGGCCACCCGTGATCACCATCTGAACTTTGAAACGGGGCTTGTTGTCCCTCATAATGTGTATCAGCTCCGACACAGCCTGTGGGATCAGGAACGCCACGTGACACTTCTCCCTGCTGATGACACTCCACAGGTCACGGTATGAGACTTTCGTGTTCAATTCATAGTAATCCTGAGAAACAGAATATATATATATATATATATATATATATGTATGTATGTATATATATACAGTCGATTCCGCTTAATTGGGACACATCGGGACCGAGACTTTTTGTCCCAATTAAGCGGCTGTCCCGATTAAACATACACATTTACTATTGGCTTCTTGGTTTGGTTTCTTTGAGATTTGTCTCAAATAAGCGGCTGTCCCAATTAAGCGGTGTCCCAATTAAGCGGAATCCACTGTATATATATATATATATACCACGTTGTCATTAAAGCGATAAATAACAGGTACTTTTTGCTTAAACCTCTCCCCCCCCTCCCCATATATAGGCAATGGCTATATCCACATTGACCTAAATTAAGCTCTGCAGGTAAGTCTCAGTCAGGCTATATGTAACCAGTCTAGGACTGATCAGAGGTTAATGATAATGGGAGCTATTTATTTTAGCGTTAAATAAACTTTGCCAAATAAATCAAATTACATAAAAGTGTGCAAAAGAATAAAAACATTTAATTTATTTAAAAACTAAACGTATGTATATATATTTTTAAATTCTTGTCAAAAAATACACTCTTTTATAAAGGAATAAAATTTTTAAAAAAAAAAGTAAATTTAAAAAACTCATGGTATCATGAAAATATTATACAAATTATCTTTACCATTATTAGAAATTTGAATGTTTTCAATATGCTCACATAAATATGTCTTTACATTTTTGTTTATAATTTGCAACATTTTTCTCCATGCAATTTATTTTATAATGTTGAAATTTTAAATGTATTCCCCCTTCATCTAAACATTTAAAAATATTTTTTTATATATGACGGAATAATCAACCACCTTTTATTAGTTTCCTTCCCAGAATGAGGGTGTTTAGAGATTAATATCTCTAGAAAAAATGTAATTATGCTTTTAAGTGCTATTTTTTTTAGTAATAAGTACATTTAAAAAAATAAAGGCAATGACGTTCAAATGTTAACATTAATATGTGTACTTCTTTTGAAAAAAAAATTGTGTTCGACACACCAATGAAATATTTGAACTAAACTGTGCACTTTCTTACCAACAAAACTCTTGTATAAACAGGGTACAGAAACTCAAACGGGAAGCCGATGATCCAGCCTAGGGGCGCGTCAAGGAAGAAACTGCCGGCCTTCACCTTGTCGTACATTTTACCGAGGAGCATCAACTCTGAGTGGGACCTGGGGATAAGGTAGCAGGATCCCCTGGACCCCGTCGTGAGGAACAGGGCGGCCAGGTCATCGGGGCTAGGGGTGGCGAAGAACCCTTCCTCCTCATCCTCCTCTAGGCTGTCCAGAAGCGAGCTGTCCCCCTCACTATCCCGGTGGCAGAAGACCAGCTTGTACAGACTAGGCGCGTGGTCTACGCTCACCGGTGCGTCGCCCGATGTCTGCGCCGGGTCCGGCATGTGGGGCTTGAACAGCTGAAACGCCTGGCTGTCCTGCCGCGTGGTCAGGATGACCCCCTTGCATTCGGCTTGACGGGCAATAGTCCATAAGTATTCCGAAAAACCTTCAGTGACCTGGAGATGAATGTGGAATATGAAGAAACGGAAGCCCATCTAATAATCATATTAATCTCAAAATTCAAATTTTGTCCCGAAATCCTATCTAAAAATCTAATTGAAAAGGGGACTAGATGTTTCAAGGAATGGAATCAATATACCAGTATTTTATACTAGCTGTACTCTGCAAAACCTTTGCATAGAGTTATATACCCTTAGGCTTGATCAGTAGACTAGATTTTTTGTTTTTGTTTCGGCAGATCCGATTTTTTCATGATTCTAATTTAAACTGGAATACTGTTGTATTAATTCTTTACTTTCGATTTAACGCAGAACCCCAATCGCTATTATTTTTATAGGTAATTTAGAAAGGGGCGGACGAGGCCGAATAGGAATTAGAACTAATTTGAATAAGTAATGACTTTAAAGAACAGAACAGATCAACCCTAGTTTCTTTATTAGCACGCAGACACACACACAGAGCTGATCTTATGCTTTCTGTGGTGTGGAATCCTGTACAGATAGGATCTGATTTTAGTTCAGTTTGGGTCCCCGGTACAGAAGAGAAAAATTGATCCCCTGTAAAAGAAAAAAAAAAGATAGAGAGAATGTAATAATGATGTAAATATGTTAGACATCTGGTATAGAGCGCAAAACTTCAAATTTATAAATACACTCTTTAGAGATATGTGGGAGTGAGTCATTGGCAATAGTACCCTTCGCATCAGAATTGTTTGAAATGAGTGCTGGGAGAGAGCCCTAATCTGTCTGTCCATAACATACGGCCCTGCACTCGGCTCGGACTTTATTGCGTGTAATCCACCTACCCACCCTTCCCCCCTCCCCCCTTCCCCCCCTTCCCCCCCCCCCAACCAGTACCAATAGTCACCTCACAGTCCAGGGTCACACAGCCTGCCAAAATGATCCCCAGGTCGGTGACGAGTCTCTCGGGCGAGTTCGGGATGCTGTTCCCTATGACGTCACCGTCCGTGAAGCCGTACTGCCTCAGCCTGGCGGCGAACTTGCCGGCCTGGTCCCGGACGTACGAGGGGGTGAGCGAGGCGTACGGCTCGTTGACGCCCACAAACCTGAAGGCCTCGTCGCCCGGGAAGTTCAGCGCCCAGGCGTTGATGGCAGCCACCAGGGTAAGGCCGGGTTTCTCGGCCCGATCCATTCTGTAGGAGTGCGTGAAGGCCCTGTAAAGGATGAGATGAGATCTTTAAGATCCTGTAAACAACCAATGGGACGGACGGTTTTTTTTATGGTGCCCATCTCTCACCCCACCCCCCCCCCCACCATAACCGATAATGCAATGGCCATGGAGGCACCACGGGAGATATAGCTTGGGCTTTTACAACGACCTGTACAAATACTTGGTCCTCACCGGAAATCGAACCAGTGGCCCTCACGTCGACAGACGAGCGCTTTATATCGCACGACCATGTGTCTGCTGAATATAGCACACGTTGACACATACAATTTACATTAAGATATGACATTTTAGTATGTCTATGCGGCGTGCCCGCACACAGGCCCACCGACAGAAATTTCGGGCCCCTGGGCAGGGCTGTCATGGGCCCCCCCTGTGCACACACACACACAGACACAAACACACACTCCTTCAGTGACTGACCTAACCGTTTAGACAGACGCAAACATCAGTCTCTAAATGTCCGGCGTCATATGCCTACGCCCCCTTCCACATCCCCCTCCCCACACACGCACCGTATAAAATACATGTAGTCTTCAACATTAACAGCGAATTCGTTATAAAAATCCAAACATCGTGGTTTAAAAAAGAAATAAAATGTTGCGATCTGTTGATTTGGGATGGGAGGGGGGGAGGGAGGGGATGGGGCATATTAATGTGCCTGCATATGACCTTCAAAGAATATTACGCCGGCCCTGGTTTCATTAGTGCAATGATGACTGACTGACTGACTGACTGACGAATAAATGAACTATTTTTTTTACGTCATTTAATGAGTAAAAGTGTGGATGTAACGTCCATCCCAGAACACAACACTGACCTACTGACGATCGCTGTGTGTATGTGTGTGTATATATGAGTTTATTGCGTGGAGGGGGGTTTGTTTTCGGTTCGCACTTAAATGTTAAGTTGATACGACATTACAGAGTTGTACACAAAGGAAAGGTCGACGAGACTTGTTCCAAACACAGAGTTTTGTTCTTCTGAGTGTAATGACAAAGGAATCGTGTGCTAATATTACTTCCGTTTTTTTAAAACCATTATTATGTCGATATCGTAATTGGTTTCTAGTTTTTTTTTTCCTTCGTCTGTTCAGTTTAATTAATATCTTATTTACATAAATATATAATGTTATTTATGCGATGTTTTTTTTCCGCTGGTTTTTTTTTTTTTTACGCCTTACTGCATAAAATAATTTGTCAACGCCTTATTCTCAATAACCAATTAAACAAAAGTAAAAAAAAAAAAAAGTAAATCACGTAAATTAAAAAAAAAAAAACTTTAGCCAATACTTTTACAGAATAATTTTTGTAATTACTTTTTGTTATGTTATTTTTATTTTTTTAGTTCAAGTGTGTGAGTTGGTTTATGGTCACAACCTAATCAAACATTAACTTTGGCAAACATCACGGTAAACAAAAAAAAAATCCTCGTTGATCTGTGTAGTGATGGGTAAGGTGGGTTGGGAGTCGTTTATTATTTATTTTATGTTTTATTTTTGCTAATATCAACAACTTAGTGTTATTTAACAAAATGGGTTCAGGTGCTCTATGATGAACCTCAGAAATTGAGTATAAACCATCCAATGCCCACAGACCAGTTAACGACCTGTTGCACAAAGATTAACTCGCCTTTTCATATTGTGAAACAAAAAAAAAACACAATATGTAGGCCTAGTAATATTTTTTTATTCAGATACGTGTAGTTCCAACTAAGCTCATTTTATAACTACAAATTATTTTTTTTTAAATATTATTTAAATTAAGACCATTTTTACAAACAAAATAGAATACTTATAAAATTAGAGCTTTTAGAATTTATTACGCCCCCCATAACGTTTGTAAGCATATAGTTATTGGGTGAAATTACACACAACTAAATCGACGTCGTAGCAGAAAGTACTGATGGTAGTGAAGTAGACCACTCTCCACATTACTGTTTGGGCTGGGGTCACTATGTATTAATGGTACATATTCGGTCAACTTAAGACAGAACAACAGTCTAGACATCACGTGACATTTCAGCCAATCTCTTAGTGGTGCATTATGCAAACATTTGACAAAACATGTATAATATTAAATGGTGATTTAAAAAGAAAGTTAAGTGGGATAATTAGAAATTGAAAACTCGGATAATTAAATCAATTTTAATATCAACGCAATATTAATTCAAAATATAAAAACTCACAAATAAAGTATCTCAATTGATTATGAAAGCTGGAAACTAGACATAATAAATATATTGTGTTTCACGAACGGTGCCAGCCGGAAACATAAACAGTTTAAATCTGCGATCGAAAGTGCGCAATAGTTTGTTAATATTTTAACCTCATTCCTTTCTAATTATAATTTTAATATTTTAATTCACAATTATTCAAAAAAACTCATATACTGTTAGACATTATATGTTTTACCTCTGTTCGACGATAAGGCGAGGAGGTACTGTTGACTAGGTTAGCTACGTCCGTCTAACAATCTATTTATCTACCAATCATTCTATTTTTTTTAATTTACTTAAAGTGCATTTATTTATCTTATGCAGGGCCTAAAACTAGCAAAGAAAAAGAAATGGAGTAATTTGCGAACAAATCGATTATACGTATTACATGTGAACTATATTAGGCCTTTTTTACATTTAACATACCAGGCATTGTGGGAATATAAAAGATGCAATGATTCAGCTGTTTTCTTGTAAGAAGTTTGCAATGAAAAATCTCGCAGAATGTTTTAGAATCTAATAACTAAGGGCCGATGAGTCACCACTATAAAGTATCTTTTACCATCTACTGTTTTCTTGTTTGCTTGAATTTGACAAATAAAAATACAGCTACTGAATTATTATTATTATTATGTTGGTTTATTACGAACCATCGGGATTAATGTAATAATAAACTAATATAACAGATTTATAAATATATGTGTCTTTATTCATACGGATAGACTTGTTTTTGTTTTCAAATAGGTTGGGGGGGGGGGGTAAAGAATTAATCTGAAGCCAAGCTGGTTTTAAATAAATAAAACTAGGTAACTAGCAAAACTATTAATAGGAAAACCGAAGTCAATAATTTCCAATAGGGACAACCCAGATTAAGAGTTCGCAATCATATTGAAATTATGTCCCTTTGCTCCTAAAACAAATCTCGCAGTTAACCATTAACTTTATTCTGTACACATTAGAAATGTATTATTTTAGTATTTGCATTTATTACCACAAAATATAAATTGATTTTTTCGGAAATATTTGTGTGTTAGTATTATTTTAAAATTGTCTAAATGTAGACAGTTGTTCTAAGAAATAAAACTAAACTAAAACAACTTAAACTACCTAGGGCACGAGATAGGTAAATTAGGAAACTACCTAGAGTGCCAGATAGGTGAATTAGGAAACTACCTAGAGTGCCAGATAGGTGAATTAGGAAACTACCTAGAGTGCCAGATAGGTGAATTAGGAAACTACCTAGAGTGCTAGATAGGTAGGTGAATTAGGAAACTACCTAGGGTACCAGATAGGTAAATTAGGAATCTACCTAGGGTACCAGATAGGTAAATTAGGAAACTACCTAGGGTTACAGATAGGTGAATTAGGAAACTTCCTAGGTTACCAGATAGGTAAATTAGGAATCTACCTAGGGTACCAGATAGGTAAATTAGGAATCTAGCTAGGGTACCAGATAGGTAAATTAGGGAACTATCTAGGGTACCAGATAGGTAAATAAGGCAACTATCTAGGTTACCAGATAGGTAAATTAGGCAACTATCTAGGGTACCAGATAGGTAAATTAGGCAACTATCTAGGTTACCAAATAGGTGAATTAGGAAACTACCTAGGTTACCAGATAGGTAAATTAGGCAACTATCTAGGTTACCAGATAGGTAAATTAGGAAACTACCTAGGGTACCAGATAGGTAAATTAGGAATCTACCTAGGGTACCAGATAGGTAAATTAGGCAGGCAACTACCTAGATTTTCAGACTGCTAAAGAAGCTCCTTGTCATTACGTTTAATTTTTCTTTCGTAATTCAATAAACAATTTGTTTATAATGTTTTTTTTTAAAAGAGAACTAATGTAGCAAGTTATATTCATTAGATGTACAGAGATGGTGTGGATAAATTTCACATCCTGTCTGACATTGCTAACATTTAGGCCCGCTGCATCTAAGCATTAGTAGCCCCCCCCCCACACACACACAACTAGCTCGACAAGCCCAAGATTTTTTTCTTAGGGCTCACAACTTAATCTTCCAAGAGAGCCCCCCACCCCCCCCCACACGTTGAATTTACATAGGCCCCAGAAATTAATGTACCTGCAAATTATTCTGCCCATGGCCCGAAATTGTATCTGTCTAGCCCCCCCCCCCTTAATGTTGCATTGCCTAGGGCCACCAAAAACAGTAAATGTGGCCCCCAACCGCCACATACATTCAACGAGTTTGACTGAAGTTTCGATCAATTAATTTTTTTTTTTGTTATATAACTTACTTTGGCCTTTTTATAAAAAAATAGGTTTAAAACAAAAGCTCAAACTTTGATACCAAATGATGGAAAAAAGTTCAAACCCATTATAGTTTCTGAGTCTATCATCTATTAAGGTTATTATTTTTTGAGTCTATCATCTATTGAATCTATTATCTATTCAGTCTATCATCTATTGAGTCTATCATCTATTAAGACTATTATTTATTGCGTCTATCATATATTGAGTCTATTATCTATTGAGTCTATCATCTATTGAGTCTATCATCTATTGAGTCTATCATCTATTGAGCCTATCAGCTATTGAGTCTATCATCTATTGAGTCTATCATCTATTGAGTCTATCATCTATCGAGCCTATCATCTATTGAGTCTATCATCTATTGAGTCTATCATCTATTGAGTCTATCATCTATTGAGCCTATCAGCTATTGAGTCTATCATCTATTGAGTCTATCATCTATTGAGTCTATCATCTATCGAGCCTATCATCTATTGAGTCTATCATCTATTGAGTCTATCATCTATTGAGTCTATCATCTATCGAGTCTATCAGCTATTGAGTCTATCATCTATTGAGTCTATCATTTATTCTTTTCCTTCATAAAAAATGTGCAAAATAAAACAATAAAAACACAGACTCCAATCATTACTAAATTACCATTTTTTTTATGTTTTCAATAAAGTACATATAATATTATATTTACAAGGAATATAAGAATAAAACCTAAGAATATCACACACATAAAATGATGATATGATCTAAATAATAATGTATAATCCATAGATCTCGTTAATATAAATAAACAAAAAAATATGATTTATGTGTTTGAAGGCCACAGTCTGTTTAAATATTTATTTGTTTGTTGTCATACAAATTTAGATAATTGTTATACAATATTTATGTTAATTATTTATCAACTAACTAGTGCAGGTTTTTGAATATAATATATGATATTGCTAAAAATGACAAGATAGTTAAATGTTTTATTCTGATTAGAAAAAAAAATATGTATTAAAAAAAAAACTTAGATGTACAATATAAAAAAAATTACCCATAGATAAAATATCAGGAGATCAATAGATAAAATGTTAGCACAATGATAAAAACATAAAAGCACAGTACTATAGATTAAAATGTTAGAAGTAATGCAGAGACTAGAGATGAGGAATCAATAAATCAAATAGTACATTCCTGAATAAAATAGTGGTATTTAGTTAAAATAACAATCAACATTTAGATTTAACTTTATGGACATCACATTAAAAAAAATATTAAAAAAAAGCAAACGATATAACATTAACAAAAGTGCACATTTTATTAGAATCTGCATAATACACTCTGTAATATATGTGCTTCAGACATATGGTGAGCATAACACTGACAGCTTATTTAATTGCCACCACTGTTAATTCATATTACTTCATATTAAAAACAAACCCCTTACAGCCAGCACTAGGTCCAGCCCTTCTGTCCAAGGTAGTAGGGACCACCTGTGGCCTACAATTATAAGAGTAGCCCACCTTTAAGCACAAGAGGTGTGTTTCATCAGCAGTAATTGGTTCACTCAGTAGATGTACGAGGACATGTTTTATATACTACACATTTCCTTTCACAGGCAGGCTATAATACAGAACAAACAAACAAACAAACACAGCTGTGTGTTTCTTTACACCCAGACGGTAAAGACAGTTTTCTTTTGTTTCCTAGGCCATCCACGCCACGGTACCCTAACTATTTAAACTGTGAGACCCTTCTACAGGGAAAAAGAAATTGTATCAAATTAAGCCTCTTAAAAATTCGTATTGTTTAACAAGTAACCCGTAACTAAAAAATATGTTTCAGTTAATGGTCAACAAGTTCCTGTAATAGACCATGTGGGGGTATCGTTATGGAACATAGCTTTTGCTAACAGTAATTTATATGTATACCAACCACTACAACAGAGACATAAAGCTAGCGGTGATGTGCATTGTTCGTGAACAACAACATGACCAACAAGCAAGTGACATTCTGCATCCAGCCAACATCAACCCTCATTCAATACATCCCTTTAGCTTAAGCTGCTTCATGACCAGATCCTTCAGCTTCGGTTTGCTGACCTTCCCCGTGAAAGTCTCCAAATTGTTCAAACATAAATATATCCACCTCAGCTCGGGCTTGAACCCCTCTGACCCGGCTTGATTTCCACATGAAGGAGGCGTGGTAAAAAAGTCCAACAGAGCCTCCTTGGTGACATCGCTGCCGGGTCGCGGCACCACGCATGCGTAGAGGCCGTCGGTCTTGACTTGGTTCGGTATGACCAGCACAGTGACGTCGGCCACATCCGGGCATTTGGCGAGCACCTCCTCGGGCCAGCTCGTGTAGACGAGGAACGCTCCCTGAGAAATGACGTCGCCGGACCTGCCGAAACAGTACAGGTTACCGCCATCGTCCAGCATGCCCCGGTCACCTGTCTTGAAGTAGCCGTCCGGCGTGAAGATGGACGAAGCGTGCACGGGTGGGTAGTAGTTGGTCAGCATGTACGGTGCTGAAAGTATTATTTCATTTTAAACAAAACTCGAATTCGGTTTAACATTGTTAAAAGAAAAATGAAAAGACATTTTGAAAATGTTCACTAAAGTACATAAAAATATGTGTTCAAGTGATGAAGAGTGGTAAGAAAAAAAGTCATCACAAAGTTATAAGTCTAATAATTCACTAATTAAATAAAAAATAAAGTACTAAATAATTTAATAGTGTCAAAACGTTTAAAACCCCAGAATATAGATTATACAGATTGCGCATCATGAATTTAAATTAGTGTTTCCGAAAACGGCCATATTTGTGTATTATCCTATTGCGTATCAATATTTAGTCGCTACACTGTTAAAAAAGTAAAATAATACAAATGACGGAGTTTATTTTACTATTTGGTAGCGAACTTTTCAAACAGTCATGCGCTTTCCGTGTGGTGTATATATATATTAAGTTGTTCAGTACGGTTCAATGAAGCACCAACTCAAGGTTGAAACAATTTTATTATCAATGTTGATTCCGCTGTTCTACACAGATTTATTTTCGTTGTTTTGCGTCAGTACTTTTGTTGAGGAAGCCACATGAATGACAAATTAACAACTCTATTGTATTAAATAGCAGCACTCAACAAGTCTGCCTTTTATACCGTCAAGTATTTCTTTTTAAATTAACAACAAAACTGTATCTTTTAACCAGGCCAACAGGGATGTTATTTTGAGAGGGGAAGCCATGGAGTAGTTCAATTTGTCTACGTCTCGTTTAGAAATGTTCTTTTCTTTTTTTTTAAAGATACCCTACAGACTTTCTTTCTATCCACTACCAGTCTGCTGAGATTTTTCGAAAAGATAAAATGGATATACTGTATCAGATCACAAGTGAATGCGCAGAATATATATTTTTCAAAGGCTTTAATCGTCTTTGAAATATTTTTTTTCAGACTTGGGGTAGGGCTTAAGTTGGGGGCGAATGGTAACGAGGAGTCCCAAAATATTCCTGAAATTATTGACTGGTGCCATGCAGTGGCGTGGTAAGGAAGGGGGCGCAGATGGCGGTCCTACACGGTCGACTCTTACTTTGCTACCGACAAGGGACGACAAGTTCAAACCATTTGGTTACGGGGAAAGGGCCTGTTTATTTTAAGTCCTTTCCACTCGCCATCGAATCTAGCTACACTCCTAAGTGCATGAGCTTCGAAATGGAGAATCAAATTCGATGTGAAATGGTGCAGGGCACAATTGAAGGCATTTAGTTCCGATATGTGCTAAGTCCATAACATATTTAATGAGTTGAATCATAGGTAATAGTTCAATCTATTATTTAGATACGGCCATGTGTCGTAAATAATAGTCCAATACATACAATATTAATGACATTGATGCCAGCAGGTATCGATTTCATTTTAAGCCATGGTTTAAACGCTCTATTTACTAAATAAACATAACACTGATACAGCACACTCAAAACAGCTATTTTCAGATGTTTTAAAAATGGGCTACGCAGCTATTGGGACCGTGGCCTTTTTTTTTTTATTTCAAAATATCTCATTTGTTTCAACTGAGAAAGTGTTCCAGTGCTGTCTATCGACAAATTCGTCACTGCTGTAAAAGTATCTAAAAATATAATAGCGATTTGGGTTATGCGTTAAATCGAAAGTAAAGAATTAATACAACAGTATTCCAGTTTTAAATACAATCATGAAAAAATCGGATCTGCCCGAAACCAAAAAATAACCTAGCCTACCGATCAAACCTAAGGGGACAAAACTCTATGCGAAGGTTTTGCAGGGTACAGCTAGTACAATATATAAAAGAAATAAACAATAGGTAAAAAGCACTCGAACTGTTTTGACGAGTTACTTTGATCGTCAGAAAACGTCTACATGAATAGACAAAGTTTGTAAAAATGGAAATAAAATATAAAATACCACAAATGACACGCACATTTCAGTAAAATAAAACCCGTCTGATTGGAAGCCAGTTGACGTCCACTATCGTCCACTATTTTGACTGAGATATCTTTCCCCGGCTGGCCACCGCAGTTGTCCTTCATCTGGTCGGCAGAAGTGACCATCCCGGCGCTGACCATGGCACATTCCGTGGAGGAGTATGACACCACCAAAGCATTGGTCAGTAGTCCAATGGCGTCAGCCAGACTCTGGACACGATATATTAATTTTTTTTAATGATTTAAAAATATACAAGATAATGTATTTCATATTTCATAAGGCAATTTTTGCTAAGACATGAAACTGGGCAGCAAATCAATACCTTAACCCAATTTAGACTTTATACAATATACAACACAAAACAATTCTTTGACCCAATTTGGCCTATATATATATATATATACAGTCGATTCCGTTAATTGGGACACATCGGGACCGAGGCTTTTCGTCCCAATTAAGCGGCTGTCTCAATTAAACATACAAATTTACTGTTGGCTTCTTGGTTTGGTTTCTTTAATATTTGTCCCAAATAAGCGGCTGTCCCAATTAAGCGGTGTCTCAATTAAACGGAACACTGTATATATATATATATATATATATATAGGTTTACAAGTAGTATTTTTATTACACCCACCCATACATACAAAGCCAGCTGTCAAACGAATTAGTCTGGGTCAAACTTTATGTCCATCAAACCCTCCACTCTTTTTATGTATCTTTATCTCCCCCCCCCCCACCCCCAACCATCAATGTGTACCATTGAATCAGTCAAATTAATCTGTCCACCCAGATATTGGATAGTTCTAGAAAGGAAAGATGACACCATTTCTCAAAACGTATTCATTTTATCTTTTTTTTTATTTATACAATCTTTGTCTTAGTCTGCAAATTCCAGATATACACACACGCGCACACACACGCGCACACACACACACACACAAACACAAGGCTCGTGCGCGCAACATTAAAAAAAAAGAGCTAAAAATCCGAAACAAAATATTCCACCATATTGGTTACAAAAACAAAACAACGAATGTCTGTCTAGATGTATGTTTCAACAAATAAAGAGGACATGTATTACCTTTTTAATAGGCTGGCCGCCAGTAACAATGAAAGGGATCTTGTAGTCAGGTCTTGTGTGTCTGAAGACCTGAATCAGATCCAGCAGAGTTAGGGGCAAGATGGCGGCACCGGTACATTTTTGTCTGCTGATCATCTCCCATAATTCCGCGCTTGTCACCGACGAGTCGTAAAATTTGTCCTGTGATTGAAATAGTCATCGGACAGCACAATGACAAAGATAGAGTTTCCATACAATAGACTGTCTGTTAGTTCGTCTGTCTAGATGGTTATATTTTTTGTAAGAGAGAAAGAACAACATTAATTGCTAAATAGGTCAATAACATTTAATGCATTTGTGCTTTTCAGTGATCGTCTTAATTCGTTGGCGATTGTGTTGCTGAATTTATTTTTATTTACCCCGTTTTTACAACATTTAGTTTCCATATTAGCTTCCGGTTAATAATCCATTTGTTATGGAAAGCGTTTAGAAATGCTCAATTAGAGCTAAAATAACTAACAACTAAATAAAAAAAACATATGCACGTTAAAAGCAGCGGTACTCAACCTTTTTCACCACTGTACCCCAAAGGATTTGAAAGTAGGTCAGCAGGTACTCGTCACACGTAAGTTTGCGAGTAAATGTACTTATTTTCATTGAGGAATGTTTTTACCTTTCTAACACGATAATTGGGCATGTGATTGGGCGATGAGTCACGCAGCAAACTGGCGACATTGTTCAAAACCCTTGGTTATATCTGGTTAAATGAAACGAAAATTATGACGTTTTGTGCTCCTTCATAATCTTTCCTGTACCCCTTTGGGATACGCGTACCACCGTTTAAGAACAGCTGTTCTACAGTGGAAATATACTACAACAGCCGGAGTGCATATACCACTACAGTGGAAATATACTACAACAGCCGGAGTGCATATACCACTACAGCTATGCTTACCACCGTTTGAGAGCTGCGGTTCTACAGTGGAAATATACTACAACAGCCGGAGTGCATATACCACTACAGGTATGCTTACCATATGTTGAGAGCCGCGGGTTAACGGCGATTTAAGAAATCTGTTGACTTAATTACTTGCGATTTTCAAAGATCATTTTCACGAAACAAAAATTACTTTACTTCAATGAAATAAATAATAAACATAAAAATAGCGACAATCTACCTACCTGTAACACTCGATGCGAGCAGTACGCCAGGTAATCGAACGGGAAACCTCCCATCCAACCGAACGGTCGGTCGGAGAAATATTTCCCGCTCTTCCCGCCCTGGAAAGACCTGCCCGCTAGAAGTATCTGCTCGTGGCTTCTGGGCACCAGCTTGCAGAACCCGGATGTCCCCGAAGTGGTGAACAAAACTGCGAGGTCGGAGGGCGAGACTTCGGCCGTGTACCCCTCTTCCTCCTCCCCCTCCTCCTCTCCCAGCGACAGGCTCTGCATGAGGTCAGTGGCGTTATCACTGTCGTCGCGGCTGCACACCAGCACCTTGGTCAGGGTCGGCGACTGGGGGACGTGGATATCGGTCATCTCCGCGCCGCCGTCTCCAATCAGAGGCTGGAAATGTTTGTAGGCCGAGTGGTCAGTCCGATTGGGCAGTATGACTGCCCTGCACCGTGCGTAGTTCACAGTGTTGTAAAAGTCAGACCCGTCCGAATGAAGAACCTGGGGGGTCACAGAAAGTACATTATGAGTATTTTGTTAGTTAACCGACAGAGGATAATATCTACGGTTATTGCCAACAATAATTTTAATTATTTATTTATAAGTAGACTATAGGGGAGCATTTATGTTTATCCCAGATTTCGGACGACCTTTACGACTGAGAAAACAAAAATGATTGAATTATGATGTCACACGAGCATTCACATGCCCGGGGTTAAAAGTCCCCGACCCCTGTGTCATGTCTATCGGGCCTTACAGCCAGAGAATTCCCAAATATCGATCAAGTATCTAAAGTAAAAGTCAGAGTACAAATACAAGCAAACATTTTTTTATTTAAATTGCAAGTAAGACGATGAGTAAAAAAAAAACATCCAAAGTGCAAGTATGAGTACATGTACCCAGGGTGGAAGTACGAGTACACATATAATTTACTCCAAAAACGTACTCGAATACAGGTACTTGATAAGACAAGCACCATGCACCACATCTTTGCTTACAATCTCACCACCACATTTCCACCTTTTTTTTTTCTTCTTTGAATGCCATAAGATATACCCCCAACCACTCACCCACCGCAAACCATGGCCAACAACACATATGATATAGTACCGTACTTCCCTATGTATAAGCACCTCCCCCCCCCCTTTGTATAAGCCACACCCCGCCACCCCAATTTTTAAAAAAAAATATTTTATTAGAGAAACAAGTTATAAAGAAAGAAAATTTGCAAAGAAATAAAATTCAAGATTCATAATAATCACTCATACACTCCACCCACCCACCCTACTTTTTGGGCTTGAAAATTTTGGAAAAAATGGGTGGCTTATACATGGGGAATTACGGTAATTGCATGCAGTGACTATACACACCTGTGCATTCACCATGACGCAACCAGCCAAGATGACGCCGAAGTCGGTGATGAGCCTCTCGGGCGAGTTCGGGATGGCATTGGCGATGACGTCACCCTGCCCGAACCCATAACGCCCCCGCAGTCGAGCGGCGAACCGGGCAGCCCTGCGGTAGACGTCCAAGGGCGTTAACTCCAGGTGGACGCCTCGCTTGTTGACAAAGGTGAACACGACAGCGTCGGGGCTGGTGTCCGCCCATGCCTTCATGACCGACACGATTGTGTCCTCCATAGTTCCAGTTCATCAAACGTTCTGTCACAAAACTACCAAGAAATGAAATAAATACATACGTGTGTTAAGAATCTGGCAATTAAAATAGAACAAACAAAAAAAAAAAACCCGTTAAAGTAATCTTTTGAAGCTAAGATGTGTTGAATCGGTCGTTAGAAGGCATAACTGGTCTTTAAGTTATGTGAAAGGTCGAACATATAATAAATGAATAAAATATTGTAATGTTTCACACAAAAATAGTATTTATTTTCTTGTTTTTATAAATTAAACTTTTTTTTTAATAAAACTCATTTCCCAACTCAAAGGACCCACAACTGATGCGCTACCACTTCGACCTATAATAACATCACGCCCCTGCATTATGTTATTTGTACGTTTATTGCGCCAGGAACATTATCTGACGTGCCAGGTTTGGCCATGTATTATCTATCATCCCTGATTACAAGCAACTTTATACTAGAATAACAAATTCTATGCACCTTTGATCAACATACCGATTACGTACATTTACCTTATGACTGTTAACCAATAACTAAATATTGAGATCAATACCTATCTAACCATAGATATACACGATCTATGTATCTAACTATCATAATCTCAAACACGATTCTGCCCTTCAGTTTATTAACATTACATTCATTTATTTTCCATCATTACTGGGAAAATCCTTTCCATGGTGCGTACGGTCACATCTCCGCGGTCATTCCGAGAAAAAAAAAGATTTTCATTGCATACTTTTTAGTTTAAGATAATTAAATTCATTGGGCGATTCTATATAAAGATGAAATAAAGAAGGGCTGGGTGACCCCTCAATCAGCCACTTATATCACCTCTCAGTGACTCCCGTCTGTCATGTATAGTAATTACATTTCCTTATCACACACCCAGAGGGACGGCAAATAAAAGCTCAAATCTTTAAACTGGTTTGAGGGGGGCGGATGGTCGTGCGGTGTAATAAATGTATAGTTTGTTGCAAGTAACAGGTTCGAGTCTCGGTGAATCCAGTCATATAGTCCTGCACGAAGTCCGTTATTGTCTGACTGCTAACGTCCAAGTAAAATCAACACTTCTTAAAACACGCAGGGCATACATAATGCAGATTGAATAAAGAAGCTCAAAACGAAAACCCGTAAAATAACTGTAAGATAAAGGAAGAGCAAGATTCAAGGGATAAAGATCCAAATATAAACAGGGTTTAGGTTATAATGATATCGAAGTTAATGTATTATAATGAGCAACAAAAAAATGACATAGCTGTTGTAACAATGTAATAAAGTTATTTCAGACTTCCAGTGTTTTCATGGAAAGTTGAGGGCATTTATTAATCAAGGTCTTAATTAACTAAATATATATTTATTGAGCAAATTAATGTCCCCCCCCCCATCTCACTGTATCAGACATACAATCATTAAACAACTAACCTTCCCAATGACAACTTTTTATAAAATAGCAATTTCAAGGCGTCTTTTATAAATGTATCTAATATATACACGATAAAAAATCACTAATGAAAATGTAAAAAAAAAGTAAATACTTTTAACCTAATCGTGTGTGTGAAGTCCCATGTAAGGATACGCTTCTTTCATCCCCACCACAGCCAACAGTGCAATGGCCATGGAGGTACCACGGGAAATTTATCGGAAACTTCAACCCCGTGTTCTGAAAATCCAGTGACCCCCTCAGGTCGACAGTCGAGCGCTTTACCACACGACCATACGTCCACCGCAGATGAAGTGCAGAATTAAATATGTCTCTGTAACCTCCGCATATGAAGGGATTGTGTTGTTAGGACAACGCCCAGCCCAGCCCAGTCCCAGCTTATGCCAGGTACCAGTTTAAAGCTGGATAAACTTGGAGGAACTTCATCTGTAAAAAAAAAATTCTTTGGTTCACACCGCGGATCGAACCCAGGACTCTCATGCCGACAGTCAAGTTCTCTACACAGCTCAGTCCACCCTTTAATAATGTATACCATGATAAACATTTGTAATAGTTACATTATACAGGGAAAACTATATTGCGACAGCATTAAGACAATACAAACAGCAACACAAGAAGTAGTTCAAGGCTTTTAACCAAATTAAAAAAAAAATTCTTATAATGGAATATAAAAAGGAATAAAAAAAAATAACACTGGGCTATTTTCTTTTGACTTTTAAAAAAAAATGCTATTTTAACATTGTAGACTAGGGAGACTGCGTCTGTTCGGTCAATCTAAATTAGGAAATAGACAAGAGAGAAAACTCAGAGTGGTGGATGCGAACCCCGCCGTCTCACAGCAGGAAGTCATTGAAAAACTCTCTCTCTCTCCCTGGACGTTTAATCTCAGCACTGAGAGGAAAACATTATTTTTTTAAGACCTGTGGCTGTCTGTATGTAACAGAAACAGAGAGAGACTGGCGATGTACATGAAAATATTAACAAACACCAACATATTGTTTTAGGTTGTAAAGGAATAACTTATGTTCCACATATTCATATTTATTTTTTTTTGTTTGATTTAAAGTTGTTTGTAAAAATCAATGAAATGCGATAGTTAATCATAAATATAATCATTACTACAGGACTGTGTTTTCTGTTATGACTTTTTTACAAAATCAAAGATTACGATATAATAAATCGTATTTTTTTTAAATGGTGTTTATTTAAAAAAAAATAAATTACTGAAATATTTTGTATATATCGGGGGGCAGAATCAAATATTATAATCACGCTTTCATTGTATCGTTAGTTTATTTAGAAAGTCAAATTTGGTTAATATTTGAAACTATATATTTTTTTGTCTTGGATTGTTTCGTTAGATTTATTGTACTGTTATGTTTACTAATGCTATATTTTATTTTTTTTCGTTTAGAAAGGTAGAATTTTTTTAAGTTCGTATATTAAGTATCATTATAAAGTTCAAAGGTAAACATAACACAACTATTCCCATGTGTTAGGATAAACCGCTTTCCATTGATTTACCAATTATTTATTTTTATATCAAAACAAGAAGTTAACTGTAGTGGATAATGGCGAAACCGAAAAAGTCAATTCTAGACTTGGAGAAAATATGAAGAGTGTAATAAATAATAATCTATTCTGACTCTGACTTAGACAAGTTTTTAAAGCCAGGCAACAACAATATACACATCATGTTCCCTATGTCTGTGTTGTAGGCAACAATATACACATCATGTTCCCTATGTCTGTGTTGTAGGCAACAATATACACATCATGTTCCCTATGTCTGTGTTGTAGGCAACAATATACACATCATGTTCCCTATGTCTGTGCTGCAGGCAACAATATACACATCATGTTCCCTATGTCTGTGTTGTAGGAAACAATATACACATCATGTTCCCTATGTCTGTGTTGTAGGAAACAATATACACATCATGTTCCCTATGTCTGTGTTGCACCATTTTTTTTTTGTGTGAGACTGTTTGCTGTAAAATGTAAACAGTATAATGTAAACAGTATAAAACCTCCGATTTCTATACGTAGATGTTTCCAGTTAGATTAGCTTCACTATAATCTACAAGGAAGCCAGTAGTTTATCATAAAAAACCATCCAGGTGTATGGACTTTATTTAAACATGTGATCCACTCGGGTGAACATAAACAAACGGATGACGCAGACACACCCCGTACTGAATATAGCAGGGCTTCTTAAACTGGGGTCGCGTAGCAAAATTCTGGGGTCGCGAGAGATAAAAATACAATTTAACAGAAAATGTTTTTTAACTTGTAAAATATTAATTTATTTTTCTTCTATATTTGTATGGGGTCGTCAAGAAACTCGCAATCATAAATGGGGTCGTGAATTACAAAAGTTTAAGAAGCCCTGGAATATAGCAATAGAAAAGAAATGAACATGCACACAATCACATACAGAAAACAATATCTACAAATAAATCAGAGGAATCTAACAACCATGGTCAACGTCTAAGATAATATTTCACAATTGGCAGTGTATATATTATAAAATATTGTTTCGTGCCGGTAAACCTGATGTCGTATTATTTTAACAACAGCCATTACAATATTTAGTGACGCCTTTACATCGACAAGTGGCTCTACTAATCACACAATCGGCGGTTAGGGGCCCCCCACTGATAATATTCACCAACTGGGGCCCATCTGATCACACCCCCACTAATTGCCAAGTCATTTTATAGCATAGACTACCTGATCTGCAGGGGGACCTGAGTGTATGGGCCCCTTGTAATGTGATCGAGATGTACTCTTCTAGCAGCGCCCCTGACATTAGGTTACACACAGGCTCACCGAAAGAAATTTCGGGCCCCTGTGCAGGGCTGTCACGGGCCCCACCCCCTTGTTGATAATAATATTTTAAAAAGTTGATTCGCCAGCTCAGTCCGGGCCCCCTAAAACTTCCCAGGACATTTGCCCACCCCCCTCTCGGTGGCACTGGTTACACATAATTGGTTTGTTGTCGTAAGTTATATCTCTATCTCTCCATCTTCAAAAGAAAACTTAAATATTTTGAAATATTTTATTGAGATCGATAAGTTATATTTCTGTAAATAATGGAACTTTATTTTTTTTTATCTCTTATTTATCTTTATGTTATGTTTAGATAATTTTGTTTTTAATTTTTAAACATTTTATAAGTATGGAAAACTTACGTTACTTCACACAATGTAGCGTTGAACTGCCAAGTCCTATCCGAAATATACTCCACACGAGATAGAAACACTTGTGTCTTATCTCAGTTCCATCATGCAAAGTAAATTACAACTTACTACAACAACCCTGCATCATAGAGGTTCACTTTAACAGACGCAGTATGGCTCACAGTGGAACATCACAAGGGACTTAAAACACCTTTTCCACACTAACAGTATAGGCGTACTACTAACAATATAGGTATGCAATACTTAGACTATCAAGAAATCACACAATAAGTTCATTCTGTCTATTAAAAAAAACAAGGGGAAAAAAAGTGTAAATTGTAAAGGTGCTGTTTCCCATTTAAACTTCCACACACATTGGTTTGTTTCCCCTTTATTCAAACACACCCCCTCCCCCCTCCCTCCACCCCACCTTCCCCTTCTTTAACTTATACTGAGTTTGCAACCTGGGATAGTTTATTTTTTTGTGTTCAATTTTTTTTTCGTACAACAGAAGGGTCTCCGTGGTGTGTCACTGTGCTATCATGTGTACGCATACAGAGTCTAATCTTTCCTTGTGTGTGTGTGTGTGTGTGTGTATATCGGGGAAAAAAGTGTTACACGCTAGCGCATTATCATAAATAGGTCAGATTAATAAATGGGTCAGCACACAATAAAGAAAATACCATCCCCCCCGGGGACTAAAAAATGAAAATTCAGAGGTGCAACTTTAGTGTGTGTGAGTGTCTGTCTATGCGGCGGTCTATATGTTTGTCTATTTGTCTGTCTACATGTCTGTGTGTCTATGTGTCTGTCTATATGTCTGACTAATTTGACTGTATATATGTCTGTCTATGTGTCTGTCTATGTGTCTGTCTATATGTCTACCTATATGTCTGACCTTGTGTCTGTCTATATGTCTGACTAATGTGTCTGTCTATATGTCTACCTATGTCTGACCTTGTGTCTGTCTATATGTCTGACTGTGATTTTAAGGGGTGGGGAGTGGTAAGGGCTATCTTCAAGTGGTGGCATGACGTCATAAGGCCCATACACTCAACCACTGTACAATATTAACCTCCTCTATTTGGGTGAGGTACTATTCATTTGTCCGAACCATCTCTTAGGGATCGGCCAAAATAAATAATATATAAAAATAAAAAACACACACGCTAAGGCTAAGACGTGTGAAGCTATCAAGACAGAGGGTCGATACTTTAAAGGTGTTGGTTTAAGAATGACTTTCTATTATATTACATACTATATATATACATACATGCACACACACACACACAAACACACACACATATATATATATATATATGTATATATATATATATAATTAAAACTTTAAGATAATATATAAACGATATGCACTAAAAAAAATTAAATGTCCTGTCATAAATATATTTATATACATTATTATTACTAAAAATAAAAGCGGGGGGTGTTTTTATGGGCCACCTTCGGTACAGTGAAATGCTCCCTGGTTGTAGTTGTGGCTAGAGAGGGGCCAATTTGGTGGAGTTGATCGAAATCCACTGGAGAGACCGTGAGAGTGAGGGAGCGATTCAGCTGTCAGATAGTCTCTAGTAGGTGGATATAATCATGACCCAATAACATCTGGTGGGAGTGAGAGAGAGAGATAGAGGGAGAGATAATGTTGTCATATTTGGCAGATGACGATGTGATTGATTTTCGTTCTCTGTTGATTGTTGTTTCTAGAAATAATTTCTCTCGCTGCTAAAATCGATGCGCATTTCAAGTCACACGGGGCTGTAGCTCAAGTGGTAGAGCGCTCGCTTAGCATGTGAGAGGTACAGGGATCGATACCCTGCTGCTCCACAATTTTTTTTTTTTTTTTTTTTAAATCTCACACCATGGAATTCTTGTCAATACAGAAATGTGAAATGTTTTAAGACAGAACAAGACACAGGCGACAGATAGATAACCTGCAGCTAACGGCCTTATTCATAACACCGCTAGAGGGCTAGCTAGTGATGCATATCATTCACTTCCTGTTGTGAGTAACTACATAATGTATGGTACTACTGCTGACTTAACAGAACCAACATTTTTAAAGCATTGTTTCTTTATTTACATTTAATTCTTTATTTTAAAAAAAAATGTAACATACTTTACTAACTTTGTCTGTTTTAAGTGTCGACTGTCTATTGTACAAATATAAGACTCGTTTAGTACAATTTTCACTACTATTTTTTACAAAAAATAATTTACAACTATTGAACAGATTATTCATTAAATAATAAATATTTTGAGTTATTTCGCTATTTTGTTTTTTTTTTCTGTACATTTCCTTTATACAAGATTGCATAAGATGTTCTTGAAAATTACATGTAGCACTGTTAAAATAGATGAGAAAACCTTAGAGGTTTCATTCCCGGGAATGTGGTGGATATAATATACAGGCACGCAGAGAGGGTCATGGCCAGGGGGCCCGCATCTGTAAGGGGGCTCGGCCGCCCCGACCATGTCAATTTTTTCACGACTCATTGTTTATTAAGGGGCCCGCAATGATGTCCTGCCCTGGGGCCCTTGTTGGCTCTCGGCTCCCTTGGATAGATAATTGATTTAGTGACAATGTACTGTATACTTAATCAAGTAAAATCTGTAAACTGAAGTTACCTACGTATTTTAAAATCGATGACACTCAGATCAGTCTCTAATTGAATGGTTTTCTTTAGACAATTTAATTCAACATTTGTGTAATAATTTGTTAACAAAAACGTTCCTGTTAAAATGTTCATCTTAGTTTAATCATGAAAGTGAAATCTAATTTGTTTGATTGTTAAGTAGTGCGTATTTCTCGAGTTGCATCCCTTGTATTTAAATTAATGGCTGTGTCGCAGTCCGCCTAGTTAGGGGCCTGGTTGAAATTCAGTCCTGCTGTTCATTCGACTCTTGGTTTACACTGTGGTAAGTAAACGTCAAATTGACTTTTTGTGGTAGATAGTCGCTCTAATTACTCTAGCATGAATATTGAAATTTACGCATCGATAGAATGTAATGCATTTAAACTTGTCTGTTAGGAATCTATTCTAAAATATTTCAGAAATATTGCTTCATACAAAAACAAAGAATCTCGCTAGTTCAGCTACTTCATAACTTTATGATACATTTTTGTAGTCAATCTCTCGTGGTATGATTGTGATGGGGGGGGGAGGTGGCATTTACATCTCATTAAGTACTGTTCTTAGGTACATTTTACCCGAGGCAGAAACTTAACAAACATGTATAATCGGCTAAATACAGAGGACGATATTGAACTTGACTCACATGCAAATGGTACAGGGTTCTATCCCCGGTAAATGCGAAAATATTCGTCGCTTACTTGGAGAGAAGATGTGCGCCACCAAGTCTATTAGCCCACAGAGATGTGCGCCACCAAGTCTATTAGCCCACAGAGATGTGCGCCACCAAGTCTATTAGCCCACAGAGATGTGCGCCACCAAGTCTATTAGCCCACAAAGATGTGCGCCACCAAGTCTATTAGCCCACAGAGATGTGCGCCACCAAGTTTATTATGTGCGCCACCAAGTCTATTAGCCCACAGAGATGTGCGCCACCAAGTTTATTATGTGCGCCACCAAGTCTATTAGCCCACAGAGATGTGCGCCACCAAGTCTATTAGCCCACAGAGATGTGCGCCACCAAGTTTATTAGCCCACAGAGATGTGCGCCACCAAGTCTATTAGCCCACAGAGATATGCGCCACCAAGTCTATTAGCCCACAGAGATGTGCGCCACCAAGTCTATTAGCCCACAGAGATGTGCGCCACCAAGTTTATTAGCCCACAGAGATGTGCGCCACTAAGTTTATTAGCCCACAGAGATGTGTGCCACCAAGTCTATTAGCCCACAGAGATGTGTGCCACCAAGTCTATTAGCCCACAGAGATGTGCGCCACCAAGTTTATTAGCCCACAGAGATGTGCGCCACTAAGTTTATTAGCCCACAGAGATGTGTGCCACCAAGTCTATTAGCCCACAGAGATGTGCAACACCAAGTCTGCCCATAGATATGACGTATGAAAGCTTAAGTTCTCCCAATATGACGTATGAGAGCTTAAGTTCCTCCAATAGGACGTATGAGAGCTTACCCCAAACGACCATATCGGTTAAGGTTAAAAGTAAAAAAAAAAGTACTCGATTACTTTGTAGTTATAGCCCAAGTTGCAATGTACTTTGGGTACAAGTACTCGCACTTGTAAGTACATGGTCAGTACTTGGAATATCTCTGCGTATCGTTTGGTTGTTGTAATTATAAAATGTTTAATGTAAACTTAGCGCTGTCTCAATGTTTCCTTCCTCACTCTCCAGCACATGTCCCGGGGGGGAGTCAACATGTATAGAAGTCTTATTCTATATTTATTACATATATTTTATTTCATTTGACTGATTGGTTTGGGGAAGGGGGAGGGGCATATAGAACAGTAGATTATATTGCAGGGAGGCGGGGTGTATTATTGTTGGGAGGCGGGGTGTATTATTGTTGGGAGGCGGGGTGTATTATTGTTGGGAGGCGGGGTGTATTATTGTTGGGAGGCGGGGTGTATTATTGTTGGGAGGCGGGGTGTATTATTGTTGGGAGGCGGGGTGTATTATTGTTGGGAGGCGGGGTGTATTATTGTTGGGAGGCGGGGTGTATTATTGTTGGGACGGTTAGGATTGTCGACCACTTGTTAGCGGTGGCCGCAATAGAAACATCTTTTTTCTTCTTCCCATTTAGGGCCCTGGCCTGCCATACTACTCTTCTCCACTTTTCCCGATCCATGGTCATATTCCTCCACTCTCTCACTCCTATGGCTTTAAGGTCTTTCTCCACCACCTCTAACCATCTGCTTCTTGGTCTGTTCTTATACCTTTTCTCATTGGGTGTTGCCTTATATATTACTTTTGGACCTCTGTTGTTTTGCATTCTTTCTATGAGCCCTACCCACCTCAGTCTATTCATTTTTATTTCAGTTGTTAAATTTGGTTCTTCGTATAGAAACATGGCCAACAATATTTGTTTATCCGAATGCTAATTTTGGCTCATTCGCAACAGCTGAAATAAAAAAAAAAGCTATTGTGAGATACATTGGTGGTATTGTGGGGTACATTAGTGGTATTGTGAGTTACATTAGTGGTATTGTAAGATACATTTGTGGTATTGTGAGATACATTGGTGGTATGGTATTGTGAGGTACATTAGTGGTATTGTGGGGTGCATTGGTAGTATTGTGAGGTAGATTGGTGGTATTGTGAGATACATTGGAGGTATTGTGGGGTACATTGGAGGTATTGTGAGGTACATTACTGGTATTGTAAGATACATTGGTGGTATTGTGAGGTACAATGGTGGTACTGTGAGATACATTGCTGTATATGTCTATCTATGTGTCTGTCTATATGAGATCCATTGCAGGTATTGTGAGATTCATTGCTGGTCTGATATGGATACACTGACAGATAGTTTGTTATACAGTGGTCTCATGGCTGTCTTAACACATTGCCCTGCCATGCCCTTTGGGAGGGTTGTCCATACTAAATGACCATTTACATTTCCTTCTTTTGCCCGAATCTAAAAGGGTACACCCGACACATGGTTAGCAAAGAGTCCCTATATAATTTTGGTAACCTCTTTTTTTACATCACGTATTCATTATTCATCCATCATACGTGGTAAGTGAAGATTTTTATTCACACACGTAAAAGTTGGCATCAGACAATTATGACGCGCAGGTTGTTTATAAATTTCAAATTAAAAATATGTAGTCGACATGTTTTTTTTTTCCTTTTTTTTTGGGAAAAGGAAGAATGAGGCGGGAATTTTCCTCTTCATCTGATAGGAACAAATCCGTCATAAAAGATTCACAATGATATATTCACATGTGACCTTTTACATCTGTATTGAAAACTTTCAGATGTAAGCATGCAGATTATATAATTTTAGATAAGAACATTCCCAAGTAGTCATTCTATTTTAAATATTTCGTTCCAAACATTCATTTAATAAATCATTTAAAAAGAAACAGTGCCTAATGAACAAACTAAAAACAAACAAAAATATCTTTTTCTCTTCACATTGTAACTCAACAAACTTTAGATTTTTACACTCTACAAATCAGTTTCTCTAGACTTTATTTATCTAGTCAGATAACATCTATCTATCTATCTATCTATCTATCTATCTATCTATCTATCTATCTATCTATCTATCTATCTATCTATCTATCTATCTATCTATCTATCTATCTATCTATCTATCTATCTATCTATCTATCTATCTATCTATCTATCTATCTATCTATCTATCTATCTATCTATCTATCTATCTATCTATCTATCTATCTATCTATCTATCTATCTATCTATCTATCTATCTATCTATCTATCTATCTATCTATATATATATATATATATATCTTTCTCTCTATCTATCTATCGATATATCTATCTATCTAATTCGCTTTAACTCGTGCCTGCCTGTATTTCATTCATATTCCTATCTATCCATTTAACATTTTGATCTGTATTCAGATGGCACCTATACAGATATAAACATAGAATTGTCTGTCTACCTAAAGATATATCAATGAGCTTTATACTCATGTATTACCAAGAAACGCTATTCAATGTAATATGTTGTACATGTAATTACCTTTCCTCTTACCTTTGAGACGAATTAGTATTAAATTAACCTAATCATTGAGATCTTGTATTCAATGTTCATCCATGGATAATATTTAAGAAATTGTTTAAATAATCCTTTTCATAAATATACCAAAAATATTATTAAAAAGTAAACAATCGGTTTATTTTACATTTCTGTTTATAGGTCTATATATGAATAAGGATTGACAACAGAGACTCGAGTTTAACATTAGGACAGCAGGTTAATCGTTGCTCTTTAAGGAATGTCTCGATATAAATCACAACCAACGTCTTCAGTACCAGTACGTCCAACGTCATGGCGATGCTCGTCTTAAAATGGCACACACTCACACAAACACACACACACACAGATTTTTTTATGTGCTCACTGACGTCAGAGCCAATAAAATAACAATGGTGATGGCGCAGGTCACAGAGAGAGATCAATGCCAGAATCAACCAGATCAATGGACGGATCGAACGGGACGCTGGCTGTGTCGTCACGCCCTATGATCAGCGCACACTGGACCAGATGTTCTGAACCTCTTTATAAACTCAGAGAAATTCTCCCTCTACAAAAACGGCCGCTGTTATGCCATGTGTGCTACTAGCTAATAGTATACTGTAGTAAATTTATATATATTTGTATTTATTTTACATTCTTGGAATGGCATTGGAACGCTTTTTTAAGTATACTAGCTGTACCCTGCAAAAACCTTTGCATAGAGTTATATCCCTTTAGGCTTGATCAGTGGGCTAGGTTATTTTTGGTTTCGGGCAGATCCGATTTTTTCATGATTGCATTTTAAACTGGAATACTGTTGTATTAATTCTTTACTTTCAATTTAACACAGAACCCAAAATCGCTAGTATATTATTAGATTTGGTGAGCTTCGCGGAGCACTAAAGGTCCGCACTTGATAAACTCAATGTTTTACCAATGATGGTTTTACATTTAGAAGTTATGACTTTACATTTATTTTTATTTTAACATGCAGTAGTGACAGTCTGTCCCCTGGTGTTTAGTTGTGTAGCTGTTTTAATACAATAGTAAAAGGATGAATTAATTCAATTATTTATTCTAGGGTTGCCTTTAACAGATAATAATGAGACAGATTATAGATAGTTAGATAGATAGATAGACAGACAGACATACAGATAGATAGATAGATAGATAGATAGATAGATAGATAGATAGATAGATAGATAGATAGATAGATAGATAGATAGATAGATAGATAGATAGATAGATAGATAGATAGATAGATAGATAGATAGATAGATAGATAGATAGATAGATAAACATATGGATGGACAAATAGATGAATGGATGGATGGTTGAATGGATGGATGGATGGATAAATAGATGGATGGATGGATGGATAAATATATTAGATAGAATCGAGAATCGGAAATATAAGAACGCTTAAAGATATTGGAATCAGTATTTGAATCTGAAAATGTTTAACCCCATGTCGTATTTCTTACCTGATTCACCTAACATCATTTTTACTAAATTCCAAGCTTCCCATAAAGTCTATTGGTTTTAAACATGGTAGGTTACAGGTTCAAATTCCACTGAGATTTTTTTGTCTTACATGGAGATGCCCGGATGACAGATGCTGTCTTGAGATGAACATTTCACCATTACAGGTCTTAATTATGTAACTATATATATATATATTGGTATATTTCATCTATCTATCCATCATTCACTTCTCAATGTATTTGTGTGTCATTTGCGGGGCATAGGGCGAGTGTTGATTCGGGACCTAGGTTGAGTGGGTTTTTTTTCGGGGCTAAGGGTGAGTGTCGTTTTCGGGTCCCAGTGTGACCGTCGTTAGTGGGGCCTAGGACGATTGTCATTTGTTCGGCGAGGGGGTCAAAGTCGTATATGACGCCTGGACCAAACGCTTAGTTTTCCTACAATCAGGTAGTAAAAATTCCCTGTTAGTGGATGGGTCCGATGCGGTCGACTCATTTTCCAAATATCCACCAACGCAGCTGATGATTGAATCGCCTTGTGTCATCATCGGGAAGCAACTGTCTTAAGGGTTAATACCAGTCCAGCATTTGTCAATACGAAATTTATATCTTTAGATAGATAGTTGCATCATAACGGACTTAAATTACAGATGTCATGTCATGATAACAGTCCTAGATATATTGTCAGAGACGGCGATGGTGTTGCTACTATATTACTATCTCTCTCTCTCTCTCTCACTATACACTATGATTGAGTGTAATCTAAAACACTGAAAGTCAGTTTGACTCAAATATGATACCTTATTTAATATAACACAATATAATTATGCCAGGGGTTTTGAAAAACAATCCTCTATTTCCTTTTCTCGACAACCGTCCGTGCGTCACCATATTTTTTCTAACCTCCGTTCAATACCAAATTCATATGGTGTGCTATCACAGGGAATTCCATCTAACATCTACATTGACACTATTCTTTATTGTCTATCTATTTATCTATCTATCTATCAATCTATCAATCGATCAATCTGTTTATCTATCTTACAATATGTATGTCTAACTATCTATGTCTGTTTATATACTTTCATTGTCCTATAAATGTCATTTTGACAGTCTTAGACTACAAATGCTTTATAATTTTTCTTGGGTGTAATTACTGTCACAGTGAAAGGCTACATATCACTATAGTCTTAGATATATAGATGTCATAATAATATTCTTAGACATGTAGATGTCATTATAAAAGTCTTATATATGTATATATATATATTTATATAAATATTTATATATTTATATGCCGTAAAAGCAGTCTTAAATATATATATATATATACAGTGGATTCCGCTTAATTGGGACACCGCTTAGTTGGGACAGCCGCTTATTTGGGACAAATTTCAAAGAAACCAAACCAAGAAGCCAATGGTAAATGTGTATTTTTAATTGGGACAAAAAGCCTCGGCCCCGATGTGTCCCAATTAAGCGGAATCGACTGTATATATATATATATATATATATATATATATATATATATGCCTTGATAACAGTCTTAGACATATACATGTAATAATAACAGTCGTAGATACATGTGTGTAACGAAAGAAGTCTTAGATATATAAATGGCATAATAACAGTCTTTTACATATAAATGTCATTGTTTAACTTTATTAAATTATTGTAATTTCATAAGTTTAACGTGCTTAAAAAAAAGTTTCGTCTGAATTTTCCCATACCAAATCTTATATTTATTGTGTGTGTCTAATGCACGGAAAATGTCAGAGAATTTGTTGTGCCAAGAGCTAGACAAGAGCGTCACGTTTTGTGACAAAATCACGACAGTTTATAAGTGCCGACTACATTGTGTCTGTCGTCGTCAAAGTTCTCCCTTTTTGTTTTGTATTTTAATATGCCCTTTTTGCACTTGGGTTGTACATTAATGTACAGTGTTGGCTGAGATGATGGTGGTAATATTGTCCGCGTTCCTTTGACGGTTTCACACACACACACACACACAACACACACACACAGAGAGAGAGAGAGACGCCTATATGGTCTCTGAATGATATACACACACATGCTCATGCAAACACACAAACGCACACGGACTGAGATTCATTTTCATAGTCTTGTTATTATGTCACGTAAATATTGTATTCTAACGTTTCACTCACAGATATTTACATTTACAGCATCAATTATAATATGCATATAAATTAGTGATGGCAAATAGGCTTTTATCAAAGTGCAGAAAAATAAAGCAAAATGAAGTGAAATTTTATAAGTTTGGCTCGCGTGCAGTGGAGTTGCCAACCCTCGATCTAAAATACTCAATGTTGCGATTCATTGTCGTTTGTTTTGTTGATGTTTATAAGAAAAAAAAGACGCATGAAGTTTTCGACTTTTAGTTTGGAGGTATTGCCGCCATTGTGCTAAGAAATGAATGTTCTGTGGTTGTTCTTTTCTAAGTTAATTTTACCTCTCTCTCTCTATGTGCCATTTCATTGTGGATCAACATGTCGAGACACTTCTCAGTTTGTTACTTTTTTTTCCTTGGGTTTTTTTTCTTTTTGTTCCAAAACCCAGCCACTTAGGTCTTGGGTTGAGAAAAAGGTTTTTTAATGTTTCGTTGTTACTTTAGCAGAACTATGAACTAACTGGGATGAGAAAAACATTTTAAAAACATTTTTAAAAAAACTACATGGAGTAAGCACCATTGTTAACAGTGTTGGTTTCATTTAAAAATGGTTTTATTGCGTGCATGATCATGTGACAGAAAGGACAAAGATGTATATATTTATATATATATATATATATATATATATATATATATATATATATTATACAGTAGATTCCGCTTAATTCGGACACATCGGGACCGAGGCTTTTTGTCCCAATTAAGCGGCTGTCCCATTTAAACATACAAATCTACTATTGGCTCTTGGTTTCGTTTCTGTGAGATTTGTCCCAAATAAGCGGCTGTCTCAATTAAGCGGAATCGACTGTATATATACAGTCGATTCAGCTTAATTGTCACACATCGGGACCGAAGCATTTTGTCCCAACTAAGCGGTGTCCCAATTAAGCGGAATCCACTGTATATATATATATATATATATATATATATATATATATATATACATATACTTAATATAGGTCTTCTTGGTTGCACCTGACAAGAGAGTATGCAACGTAATCAGTTGATGACTTCATTAGTACATACGGATGTGTTTACTTTAACAGGAGGTTAAAGGTTATCATGTTGCTTTTGTGGCCTTGTACTTTACACACAAATATACATGGACACACATTTGGAAAATGAGTCGACCGCATCGGACCCATCCACTAACAGGGAATTTTTACTACCTGATTGTAGGAAAACTAAGCGTTTGGTCCAGGCGTCATATACGACTTTGACCCCCTCGCCGAACAAATGACAATCGTCCTAGGCCCCACTAACGACGGTCACACTGGGACCCGAAAACGACACTCACCCTTAGCCCCGAAAAAAAACCCACTCAACCTAGGTCCCGAATCAACACTCGCCCTATGCCCCGCAAATGACACACAAATACATTGAGAAGTGAATGATGGATAGATAGCGTTTCATATCTTTAAGCGTTCTTATATTTCCGATTCTCGATTCTATCTAATATATTTATCCATCCATCCATCCATCTATTTATCCATCCATCCATCCATTCAACCATCCATCCATTCATCTATTTGTCCATCCATATGTTTATCTATCTATCTATCTATCTATCTATCTATCTATCTATCTATCTATCTATCTATCTATCTATCTATCTATCTATCTATCTATCTATCTATCTATCTATCTATCTATCTATCTATCTATCTATCTATCTATCAACCTACCTACTTAACTCCATATTTATCTACTTATCCACCTACCTACAGATCTAACAACCTACCTACGTATGTGCAGGTGGTATGGGGTAGGGATGAGTGTACTCAGATAGAAATAGAGTGAGAGCGAATCCTACAAAGACCCTATTAGAATTAGACTGTTTAGCTGTATTCTGTTCGGAACCGATAGTCACTACTGAATTATTTTAACATGTCTTCATTTCGACCCCTGTTCCCAATCCATTTTGTATTTTAGCCGAAGCTACGATTGCCAAGTATTCAACTAAAAGTTTCAATAATTGAACGGTGTTCCTGGTATTGAATCACCCCGAACTTTTGAGTGTGAGAGAAATAAGATTGTTACTAAATGTAAAGTCTTGGATCAGGTGTATTTGTACAACTATTTCAGATCTGTTTGAGCTAGTCTCAGAATAGTGCACATGCGCATTATAATCGTCATTCCTTTTCAAACTAATTATTTTTTTCCCCCCTATGGTCCGTTACAATTTTCTCAAATCAGGAAATTCGATTACCGATTGATACTTATAATACAATACAAAAATCTAATATATGGGTCAGTGTACAATCACAAGTAAATGTCTATAAATAAACAACAACATTCTATTAAAGAACAGGGCGTGTCTAGGATCACGTCAATGGGTGGAGTCTGTAATTTGCGGCAGTGCAGTCAACTCCAAGAAATCAAAAGTCGGAAATAGTTTCAACTCCACATCTCTGGTGAAAGGTTGTAATGACTTCCCTCTCAGGCTGTGCTCATCTTAATTCTGTCTTCATCAGAGGAGTTGGTCTCAATAATTCGATATTAATCTATTTATTATTATACAATACACTAAATAAATGCATACACTATCACAATGTGACAACATTTTGTGTTTTTTTTTTCTCTGTCTCCCAGCCCTCTGAATTATTAGCTTGCTGCAGCATTTCGTCGCGTCACGTGCCAGTGACGTCAGCAGTTGCGCATTTGGCATTTTTTTCCCCCTTTTTTTTATTTCGTCATAAACATGTCGGCGGCCCCCTTTCAGACAGTACAACGCTCACAAAAACTAAACGACTTTCGTGACACAGGAGCGGTTTGCTGTTTTTATTTAAATGAAGACTTTGATTTATTTCAGTCTGTGGCATCCAGTTTAATGTAATAGATCAGTGGCTCCCCAACCTTTTTCTCGCCAAAGACCGGTCAGCGTTTGATAATTTCCACGCGGCCCACTGGAAAAAAAAAGGGTGGGGGCGTTGATTATTTCTCGTCCATGGAGATAAATAAATAAAAAAGGAAATAATTTAGATGTTTCTTGGGCGGCCCGGTAACATTCGTTCCACGGACCGGTACCGGTCCGCGGCCCGGGGGTTGGGGACCACAGTAAATCTAGAGCATTGGTTCTTAAACTTTGGCGATTCACGACCCCACCCCTCTTCCCTCACAAAGAAACATGTTCGCTTTTAAAGACACATCAGTAAAGAAGGATAAAATTAAGGATAAAATTAAGGATAAAATTAAAAAAAAAAAAGTCAAAATAATTGCACACTTTTTTTTTCGATAAAGAAAATAATAAAAACTTTTGGTGTAAACTTCTAGTCAGCTTGAAACCAGGACGGTCGAGATGCACACTTTTCGAACCGCTATTCTAGAGTGTCAAATGATGTCGGTGAATGTCAAGGGAACTATGTTTAAGATGACATGATGGGAAGTCGAACAGCGTTATTTGCACATGATAGTTAGAGGGCAGGGTGTATGGTGCGAATTATGTTGGAGTCACATCTAATTGGTGTGTATTTTATGCATATAATGCTTATTGGCATGAGGTTTAGAATTTGTAGTGCACTTGATGAATTATTCACATAATATTAGGAGTGTACTTGTTGGTTGATGCACATTATATTAGGAGTGCACCTGATTGTCGATGCACGTACTATTTAGATTGCATTTAATGCGCATTATAACGGGGAGTGCTTTGGGCGACCAAAACCTTTCTCTGGCCGTCCAAAGACCACTTGGAGAAGGTCTTGCGAACAAGAGATGGAAAATTTCAACCAGACATGGGGGGAATGGGAAAAGGCATCCCAAAAACAGAGTGCGCTGGAGAGTGATTGCAGGGACTCTTTGCTCCGCAAGAAGTTCAAAGAACTAATTCATAAAAGAAGTGCATAATGTATGAAGCATCACTATTGCTGTAAGAATTGTATACCATTTGTTATGTTCATGTCAGTCAAATCCTGGTACAGACCAAGCAATACCATCACCAGTGTCCTTCCTTTAAGCTGTGATGGTATACGCGCGCACACAGCTCGTCGAATGCGATGCGCACACACAGATCGTTAAGTGAGCACTCACAGATTACGACATTGCGCACAAATGTTTCTCTTAGTAGGCCTGTAAACCTTTAGGGTTCTCCCAGACATGATCACTTTTTTTCAAAGCTGCACACATCATTTGCTACACAGAAGTCTTCTGAAGATGTGGTCTAATTTCAGTGCAAGATTATATCATTATTTTATAAGTGCTAGTGAACCTAATATTTATCTTTTATCTATTTACTTATTTGATAAGTTTATTTAATTCTTTATTCTTTCGTATTCTTAAGCATTTTTTGGTCAGTTTTTTCTATATAGTTATTGATATTTTCTTTCAAAATCTTTTTCTTAAGAATATATTTATGGTGATAGAATTCATCATTTAATTATTGATGATATGAATATATCAATATTTTTTTTTCATGTTGGTATAATTTGTTTTTTTAGATTATATCAATGGATCATTTTTTTTTTGTAAATCAATCATTTGTTAATGTTACCTTAAGTTACCTATTACCTTTTATTGTAAACTTCAATCGCTGGATGGTGGATGCTACTTTCAGTGTATAATTTGATCATACGAAACATTCAGCCACATGACAGTAAAACAAACAAACAAAAAGAATATTAAATATTTAGCCGACATTACTATTTATTTTAAATCAACATTTATCATCTTTTTTTTTAATATACTGACTGTGAGCAGTTGAACATATCCTAGTTGTGCTATCATATCTCTCTCTCTCTCTCTCTCTCACACACACACACACACAACACACACAGAGACACATACACACAGAGTAGCTAAGGGGCCGTCCATAAAGTACGTCACGCTCCATAGGGGGGAGGGGGTGTAAGAAAGTGTGACAGTTTGTGACAGGGGGGGAGGGGGGTCAGGCCAAGTGTGACGTCACATTTTTATATATTTTTTATTTTATTTCTAATTTAACTATTTATTTTTTAGTAAAACTTAATAGTTTTAAAAATAATTTTCAAAAATTTTGTGAAATACTTAAATTAGTTTTATGTCTAAATAATATGAAATGCATATCTTTTCAATGTGTTGTTCACAATTCCTCATGTTAGTTAGGAGTTCATATTTCAACGTTTTACCGTCGAGATTCTTTCCTCCTCCAATCCCAATCAACCAAACAACTGATGCAAAGCAGCTTTTATCAACTAGGCACAGTAGGCACTGTGCCTAGGGCCTACGGACTTTTCAAGGGCCTACGAAAGCCAGAACATAAAGGGAAAAACAAGTTCAGAAGGCCAATAAAATTTAATAATGTTTGTATTAAAGTAACTATATATAACCGTGTGAGATGAGCACGTCAAGCTGCAGATCTGTAAATTACAGTATGTTAACTTTTCGACTCTTTGTCTTAGCATAGTCACATATGACGTCCTCAAAGTTTATTTAGATTTCAAATCGCAAATAAGTGTGGGTGCATTCTTGAAAAATATTAAAAATGAAGATGGGGAGGGCCTACGACTTTGAAAGTGCCTAGGGCCTACGATGACCTTAAAACGGCCCTGAACTGATGGACTCAGAGCTTCAGAAAGAGCAGATGCCGATGCTCATAAATTTCCTTCATTGTTTGTGGCACAAACTTTCAAATTTGATGACATTATGCCAAGATCAACAGGAGTTTTAAAAGTACAACCATATGATCTTTATCGTCCATCTTTGCAGACCAGCTTACAATACTTGATCGAATTTGCAAAGTGTGTCACTTATACTTTGCCTCACAAACAATGTTGAAGAAACATACAGAACAACACAGAGCTCGGGCGCAGGAGAATGTGCCAACCCAAAATTTTCCAGAATCAACTCAAATAAAATGCCTCCGTCCTTTGAGAATCGCTGCTAGAAGGCAAAGAGAGCACATTCAGAGGATGTTGAGTGGCTAGGTGAGGATGAAGTTGATCTGTCTGCAATTATTCTTCCAGAAAACGATGATGGGGAAAGATTTATGTCAATCGTAGCTATGGATGAACACTTCACTTCACCATGGATGGATGATGTCTAGTGAATATTTTTTTAACTAAACATAATTCAAAGGTCCACTATAAACATATTCTATATAACACACAAGCTGCTCACATAATTTGTCAATCTAGTCCTTTTTTAAGTCGCATTGTTTTGTTTCCATTTTTATTATTTAATCACTGGTTGAGGTCAAGTCTCGCTAATCTACTTCTTATCCTGTGTCAATAGAATGCATAATCGGAAGATTATCTCAAAGTTGACCTCACCCATTGTAAATGAAAAGGTAGCAGATAAATGATATTTATTATATAATTGTCAAGTCTAATTTTTGCAATTTTTTTTCACATTCAATTGATTGAGTTACTGTTTTAAAGAATAACTGTAACAACTGTTGACAATTAGTTATTCTACTAGTAAAGTCATTTAATAATCTGATAGTTCTTCTAATATTTATATTTTAAGGCAGTTTAATAGTGAAGTGCTTTTTAAGTTTTCGATTAAATTTTTATTAGTTGATAATTAACAATTTTTTTGAAAGTGTGACGTACTTTGGGGGGGGGGGGGTCCCGAGCTTTGTGACACTTTGTGACAGGGGGGGAGGGGAGGTCAAAAATGGTCAAAAATAGCGTGACGTACTTTATGGACGGCCCCTAAACTCATCACAATGAATTATTCCCATCCATATAACAGCAATGTAGCAGTAATTTCATACTTCCAGGACCTATACTAACACAGAGTTTTCTTGTATTCTTGAAATGGATAATTAGATCATTAGTGTATTTCAACAAGGTTTGTTATATATGTAAGAATGAACAAAGTACTAATTGAGCTTCTTGAGCGTTAAATACACACAGTGTGGTACTATCCTTGAATTGTATGGAAGGGGCTGTAGCTCAAGTGGTAGAGCGCTCGCTTAGCATGTGAGAGGTACAGGGATCGATACCCTGCTGCTCCAACACTTTTTTTTTTAATCCTTTTTATATAAACTATATACAAGTACAAAATTCTGAACTCTAAATATGTCATAAAAATAAATGCTAGAATTTTTAGTAATTTACGTCAAAATATTTTATGTACTGCATAATTTTAATGTATATACTACATACTGTCACATCTAATACATTTATGGAAACATCATTCATTAGAACTAATGTGCTGGGTCATGAAGTGTAAAGTTAAAACGTGGAGACATGGTAAAAAAAATACATAGTTAGATGCTTATAGACACATATACCATTGCTCCGATGGTTCCAAGGGTCAGATGGCTAGTTATCCAAAGTTTATCGAAATCCCGCATTTCTTTCAGTGACCACTTAGGTCCAGCTGAAGCTAAACACATGTATTTGTTATAAAGCCATATACGCAATTATCAAATATTGTTTTTAATGTATTCTCCGAAAAAACATTTTATCGGGACTATTATAATAAATATTCCCTTTTGTTCGGGCATTATGAAAAACTACCGTAGCAGTTAAGAGATTTTTGTTTTTTTCTTTAGTGAAATTTTAACCAAAAATTCGACTGGCTGATTGTGTTACTCCAAGATTAAGTCTCGTATTTAACTACAAATATAAGAGAGCCCGGAAAGTACCCGAACATTTTTTTTTCACAACCAAGTGAATCACGGCACTCTTATGTACAACAATCTCTACCATCTCATGTACTTTAATAGTGTAAGCTTAACGTGGTTTATTTTATTTAAAAAGTGTTAAAAAAAAACGTTATCACACAGTTCACTGGAATATTTTCTGGTTTTATCACTGTACCAGTATTCATTGATAGAATTATTATGTCATGGTATTGGACAGTTACTGGAATAATGTGTTGGTACTTTGTGTTGGTACTTTGTGTTGGTACTTTGTGTTCGTACTTTGTGTTGGTACTTTGTGTTGGTACTTTGTGTTGGTACTTTGTTAAAAAAAAAGAGGTCGTAATTTGTTGTGGCTTTTATTACAAAATCTATTTGGGTCAAATATGAAAAATGTGTGATCTAACACGGCAAACACAAACACAAACACAGTCATGGAGGGGGAGGATGGGGGGGAAGTGGACGAACTTCAGGTCAACGTCCCGTGTACTCGTTAATTTTGGCAAAGTCACCCCCTCCCCCCTCCAGCAACATCTACGTACCGACTCAACTTGTCCCCCTCCCCTTCCCCTAGTCCTTCTCTATATTCTGTTATTGTTCGTGGCCTGTCACTTGCAACAGCTCGGTTGGTTCTACGTAAGCGGAAATGTGTGATGGCTGTGTGCGCGGAACAAGAAAATGTTTTTCAAGTTCTAATCTCTAAATTTCTTTGTCCCTGTACTTACAAATTATATTTAAAAAAAAAAAAAAAATTACACGCTAAATTAAGACAACAATCCCAGTCAAGACGTATATAAATGATGTAATGTAGCTACTAGCAAGTGCACCCCCAAAAAGTATTGTTAAATTCTTATTTTGACATGTTAAAATAAATAAATATTTATCTATATATCAGGGACGAGGCGTGAGTGTTGCCGGTCATAGTCATATGTATAGAAATCGCTATGTAATGGTACTGTTTTTATTGAATATTGTTAGCATAATCATTCATAATAAAATGACTACAAGTTAAAATATGTGTAACTTTCATTTATATACAAACCGTATATGTTGCTAATCTAATAATTTTAATTTTCAGTTTTTTCGTTTAGGTCTCAAGGGAGATAAACATACACGTAAGGTATGAAAGGTGGCCGGTGATAAATGATGATTCCCCCTCCCCTCCCCCCCTTTCTTTTCTACATTGCCAAGTGTCTAAACAAAGAGGCTGAATGTCTGTGTGCGCGTTTAGTGTGCGTATGTGTGTTGGCTCATTTGAACGCACTTTATGTAGACACAGGGCAACAACCTATTGTAGACTCCTCTCAAATTATTTTTAAACTTTGTAAATAAATTTCTTTTCTCTGTGTATTTTTTTTTTAGAAGCTTTCAACGAAAACAAGCAAAATAAAAAAAAATGTAGTTTAACATCGCAGTGGTATTTAAGATGACTTGATGGTGCATGACATTAAGTCAACATTGCCGGTCCCCTAATGACTTTTGCTATTTCTCGCCCCAACACACGCACACTCACAAATGCATAAACAAACACACAAATGGACAGATTACACATTAACATTCACATTAACATTTCAAAGGAAAGAAAAAAGAAATGTCCCAGCTAAGTAAAGGATTTCATTGAGCAAACCGAAATGTCGACTTAAATTTGAACCAGCCCCCCCCCCCCTGCGTTTTGTCTGGCTCCCCTCTTCTTGTTTGCTCTACTTAGTAACATTTATTTCTGCCCCCCCCCCTGCTATTGGCCTAGCCACTGCTGTAGAATGCCTGGCCCCTGCAGTAGAATGCCTGGCCCCTGCTGTAGAATGGCTGTCCCCTGCTGTAGAATGGCTGTCCCCTGCGGTAGAATGCCTGGCCCCTGCTGTAGAATTTTCACGCTACGGGGCTGATTTGAACATTTTTTTCCCTACTAAAACGTGCAGGCTACTTGTATGCAAGAAAGCAGCGGCGGACTTTGGGGATGCGCCGCTTTCCACGGTTCACCCTTCACATAACACCATACATAAGGTATGTCGAGGACATTTTACTATACATTTTGTATATTTTTCTGAGAGACTAAACTTTCTACACAGAAAATTAAGGGGTGGCTTAAAGGATGACCGCACCCAGTGATAAAATTTCACTGTAGCTAGACTTCGTGCAAGCGCTGTTTAGAATGTTTTTTTTTGTGTATTTATGTGCACTTTTGTGCGGTGTATTCATGCGTTCGAAAATACACCAAAAACTCACCCGTTCATTGTTGATTCCAGACGTTTTCTTTTGTTTGTTTTTTAGAAAATGCATTTTAAAATGCTCTATTGTCCCCGTTTTGTCTGTCTGTCTGTCCGTCATCACCCTATATCTCAACAACCATAAGTCCTAGACCCATGATGTATATATCATTTTGTAGGTCTTGGCCTGCCAAAAAAACACTTTGGTCCATTTCGCGATCTGACCTCTGATGGCCGAAAAAGGGGGCATTTTAAGTACCGTTTTTTACTATATAAGCTACATTAATAAAGGAGCACCCTATATCTCAGCAACCATAAGTCCTAGACCCATGATGTATATATCGTTTTGTAGGTCTTGGCCTGCCAAGTGTACATCAAAAGTCCATTTTGCGATCTGACCTCTGAGGGCCGAAAAAAGGGGCGTTTTAAGTACCGTTTTTGCTTATATTTTAAATATAAATAATAAAAGCTAATCAAAGGGGCGTAATCATTATTTCTTTTTGTAACAGTTATTCAACATGATTACTTCCCTCTCTAAAATGTCCTTTGTCCGAAACGGAAAAGACTTAAATTGCTTGTTTTAAACTAGTGGAGATATTTGAGAGTCCAAGATAAAAGTACATGGACCTAATAGCAACAGATCTCGTGAGCGTTTGTACTTGAAATGGGTCCTCGTCTGTCAAGGCACCAAACGGTTGACTATCCAAAAGAACTACTCAGTTTGTTTCTTGATATATAGCACAATCCCCCCCCCCCACCTTCATCTTGTGGGTCCCAAATAGAAAACAGTACTCACTGACATACACTGAGACGGATGGCGAACTGCATGTGACTCACACTCAACATGCATGCACTTTTAAGGTCAGAACAACAAAGAAGACCCAACAACAAGCCAACTACCTAAAGCATTTGTTCTGTAAACTATGACTAATAGCCACATGATGGTTATTATTTATTATAATGAGTGCACAAAGGGTCAAATGATTCAGCCAGTCATGTTTGTTTGATATAACGCGTGCTGGTCTGTTGTTGTTTATCTGTTAACCCACTTAAATCTTTAACATCGGACTGGCTGTCTTTTAACCTTCTTATTCGTAAAACTGGATTGTCTTTATGTTGGCATAATTCTTACTAAGCAAATAACCCTATATTGTCTGTCTTTTAAGCTTCAAATTCATAAGACTGCATAGTCTGTCTTTTATCCAATTCAGCCATGCAACAGGGCTGACTTATTCGCTTGTTTTTATTTTGGAGTAGGTTGTGTTCTTTTACCTTCATTTCTACAATGTTGATATATCCATCAAGACACTATTTATGGCTATAAATGATATTACATACAGCGCAATTATGATTTATTATGACCAATGACCTTTCACACTCCAGAGCTAGATGAGCACATCGTTAAAAGTTGACGTCATCAAAAGCCTGACACAAATAATGAAAAGGAAAAAAAAATGTATACATTATTCATGTTAATTTCTTTCTCTTCGGAAAGGTTTTGAGTATAATATTTCATTCTTGAGTTGAGCAGCCTTGCTGCTTGCTTGAGGCAATTCATGGAGAATTCTTCTGATAATCAGAAAGAAGAAAGGTGCATCCGCAGCACAAATGATCCTTCAGCACTTCACAACTGTTAGTTATTTTCAAGACTATAGCTAATAATGCAATACTTAACTTACTCTAATTGCGTTCAATACAATATATTTCTGGATTAAAAGTTGTGATAATTCTATTGAAATTCAAACAGGACCTATTCTTATAATTGATCTTTATTTGTTTATAGCAAATAAAAAAAATATGATGTGCATAATGATAACGAAATGCTAATAAACCTGTTTTAAATTTGCTTATATTTTATATTGTTTAAAGAATGGCACTTGCTTTTGCTATTTAAGTTTATATGAAATATTAAAATTAGTGCTCAAGTCTGAAAAAAAAACACACACGCACACACACACACACGCACACACACACACATATACACAAAACCAGAATTCAGCATATTTATGAACTCATGCTAAACTTCAAGTACTTGTACCTTATTAGAATGATTTTTTTAGCATGGCTAATTTATTATTAAAATAGTACATGATACAATGATATCAAGGTTGTTTATTTTTTTTAATATTTATTTCTCTGTGTGGATGGATCAATGTTTGTTAGGATAGATGTTTGTTATGATAGATGTTTGTTAGAATAGTTGTTTGTTAGGATAGTTGTTTGTTAGGATAGTTGTTTGTTAGGATAGATGTTTGTTAGGATAGATGTTTGTTAGGCTAGATGTTTGTTAGGCTAGATGCTTGTTAGGATAGTTGTTTGTTAGGATAGTTGTTTGTTAGGATAGATGTTTGTTAGGATAGTTGTTTGTTAGGATAGTTGTTTGTTAGGATAGTTGTTTGTTAGGATAGATGTTTGTTAGGATAGATGTTTGTTAGGCTAGATGTTTGTTAGGCTAGATGCTTGTTAGGATAGTTGTTTGTTAGGATAGTTGTTTGTTAGGATAGATGTTTGTTAGGATAGTTGTTTGTTAGGATAGTTGTTTGTTAGGATATATGTTTGTTAGGATAGACGTTTGTCAGGATAGATGTTTGTCAGGATAGATGATTGTTAGGATAGATGTTTGTTATGGATATATTGATTCATTGATATTTTCTACCCTTCATTCCAGGTACATGTCGGCATTTAATTTATTGTACACGTCATAAATGGGACTAATTGTGAGTCCAAAAATAAACACATCGTCGATAATTCCGTTAAATTCTACTTTCAATGGAAAAAAAACTGAACGTTTTACCTGCAGTGTAAGACTGTCTTCTACCTGCAGTGTAACCCTGCCTACTACCTGCAGTGTAACACTGCCTACTACCTGCAGTGTAACACTGCCTACTACCTGCAGTGTAACACTGCCTACTACCTGCAGTGTGACACTACCTTCTACCTGCAGTGTAACACTACCTTCTACCTGCAGTGTAACACTACCTTCTACCTGCAGTGTAACACTACCTACTACCTGCAGTGTAACATTACCTTCTATCTGCAGTGTAACATTACCTACTACCTGCAGTGTAACACTACCTTCTACCTGCAGTGTAACACTACCTACTACCTTCTACCTGCAGTTTAACACTACCTTCTACCTGCAGTGTAACACTACCTTCTACCTGCAGTGTAACACTACCTACTACCTTCTACCTGCAGTGTAACACTATTTCACTCTAGTCTGGAATGTCGGTCTCAAATCTTCCTGACTGTCATCAAATACTTGTATTTAATGTGATCAACAATAACAAACAAGCAATGGAAATATAAACAATTATGCAGATGCACTTCAAATGGCTATTGACCAGAGAAACTTAAATGAAAACTAAATTACTGGTTCTCCTTACCACCACCATTTTTGTAACAAAGAAAAGGAAATCTCCCAAACGTTGGATAAATCCACGGCATATCCAATAGTAGACAAAAGGAACTGGAACCATTTTCCAGGGTCACTTGGCGGGATTCAATCACCTGAATCACGTGATCAAGTCCTCTTCGGATTGGCTGCGTCTGGCAAGAGGAAAAAACAGATAAGAAAAATTAAATTAAAATATGTAGGAATAATTTTCTTAACCCTTAACTTTATAATATACTAAGATATTTAAAATAAATGACTCTAGCATACAGACTTTGTACTTTGTCAGATTCGTTCACTACTGAAATAGTTCTGTTTGTCACCAGAGTCAGAAATGATTAGTTATATATCTCTTGAGATAGAAACCACTAACGGCACAGTTTCTTCAAAGTACACTTTGTACACTCTACCAATGCAGAGGCACTACGGGGGGACACAGGTCTCACCGAAAACGTCTGTCTGCTTAAAACCCACACCCACAAATGACAGATTCGATAAACAATTAAAATGGTTTGGTTTGTCTCATTTATTCTTGAAATGAAATAATCCCCGAATTTCCACCGAAGTCAACCATTCAGCCATTTCTCGATACACATTTTTTACCTTTCTTAAATTTGACCTTGGTCTTAACTATGTGACAATGACCGCCGTTCTAATAGTAAGGACCCCCTCCCCTCCAAGTCCCCGGACTACCAAGCCATTTTTTTCTCAGAATATGGAAAGTGACTGGTTGCTGCGCTGTAGACCTGGTGTGACAGAACTTGTAGCTTTAGTATTTGTTCAATACATTTCACATCCAGCGTCTGATGTGTGTGTGTGTGTGTGTGTGTGTATATATATAAACATGTCAATCGTAGAGTTGGGGCCGCCTCAAGAGACAATACTTGGACTTAAGCCCCGAGCATTGGAAGTGGGGGGTCCCCGCCTTCTAAGCATCTCTCATTTACATTTGCTGTAAAACTGTGGGAAAGGGCCGCGAGGGCACCATTTGTTGTAGTTTATCAGGGCCCCCAGGCTTCGTCACTGCGGCCCTAACCGTGTTACAGGGGCCCTAGACTTTACGACTGCGGCCCTCACCGTGTTACAGGGGTCCAATACTTTATGACTGCAGCCTCACAGTGTTACAGTCCCCTATACTTTATAACTGCGGTCCTTAAAGTGTTACAGGGCCTAGGAATTTATGACTGCGGCCCTAACAGTGTTATAGGGGCCTAGACTTTTATTATTGCCCCTACAGTGTAATAGGGGCCTAGACTTTGTGACTGCAGCCCTCAAAGTAAGTTACTTAAGGCCCTAGACTTTGTGACTGCAGCCATAACAGAGTTACAGGGGGCCCCAGACTATATGACTGCAGCCCTTACAGTGTTACTGTGAGGTTGACTGTTGATAATATCACGCTTGTTACTCATTTGAGTTAATTGTATGCTCATCTGCTTATTGGTTGACGGATCTATCACAGTTGATCTCATTATGTCAATTATGTCTAAAAACATGAACAGGAATGTTGTCCTCACTGCTCAGGTTTGTTAACATTACTATACACCGTATACTGAACATACTTTTTAAAATAAAGAACTTCTGCAAATTGTGTATGCTAGTCGTCATTGTTCTAGGCCAGTGGTGGCGAACCTATTGCTCGCATACCACAGACGGCACGCAGAGCCTCATCAGTGGGTACGCGAATAAAATATCACTTCCTTTGATTTTCAATGGAGTGTAGGTAGGCACTTTGGCTAAAAAAATTTTTTGTTGAATTTCGGGCATGCGCCCCCCCCCCCCCCAAAAAAAGGTTCGCCATCACTGTTTCAGGCACTTAAAGCCGTCCACTATTTTGTTACTATCGAATACCCCCCACCCCCTTCCCAATTACGGTTTAATCACAGAAACAGACAAAAAAGAGAAACAAGTCAACAGGTTCTGGTCGTTGCTTTTTGTAATGTTTTGAAACAGTTCTCACCTGTTGCATCCTGTTTGTGACAGCCATCTTCTGTTATATGACAGGTAGGCTAATGTCCACCTCAAGCTGCTTCATAAACAAGTTACACCGTTGTTAATTATTGTTATTTTAACCAGTAAAACAAAAATAATAAAAAAAAAAAATAAAAGAAATAAATAAATAAACCACCGCCTTGTGGTTCAGTGAACAAACAATAGCAATAAGACTTAGCATTCGTTTTTTACTTTGATATTTAGAATACGTAATTGTGTCAGATTATCAGCTAATAGCCCTAGATTTCTATCATTTAATTAGATTGATTGCTTTATGAACAAATATTATCAATATAAAAAATGTATTGCACAATAAATGATCAAACAGTTAAAACATTTATACACCATCACTTTGAACATTTTTTTTGGACGAAGGTTAAAATAAAAAAAAAAATCCCTAAGATAACACAGTGTCTACTTGATAATACGTTTTTCCACATAGATAGTGACCCTGCCAGGTCAGGTCCGTCACCGACATAGTCTGTAGGTTGGTCTGACGTAGGACTTTCTCTGGTCTTCTCGTCTTCGTCCCTGACACCCTGTGGACAAAATATGACATCGATTATATTACTGAACTTTGCATGCAAAGCAAGAGACACAAAATATACAATACAAACACACACACACACACAACACACACACAACACTCAGAACACACCTACAA
>JAGDYQ010000247.1:0-18139 GCA_021962125.1 Bulinus truncatus
TATATTAAAAATGTGACGTCACACTTGGCCTGACCCCCTCCCCCCTGTCACAAACTGTCAAACTTTCTTATACCCCCTCCCCCCCCTTGGAGCGTGACGTACTTTATGGACGGCCCCATATCTGGAATATGATGTCGATGTTCTTGCACGGTTTGCAAAATATATTCCCAATTGAGTTTCATCTTTCGTTAAAACTTTTGCATAATCTGAAATGAGTTTCACCCCTCTTTCGGCTGTATCATTTACAACTTTCATATAATTAACAATTATATGTGCTTCCTGGTATTCAGTTGCTGTACTCCACGTGTCTAGGTGATTTTCTTTCATGAATGTCCAATTTATTCCAAGCACTTCAAATACATATTTTGATCTCTCTGTTACAAAGTCATCTAAGTTCATGTTTACACTTTTATCCGTTAATACTTTGCCTTCAAACCTTTTTACCTGTTTTTGTTTTTTGACTGGCTTTTCAAGTGCAATCAACATTGTCCTGCAATGTTTTAAAGGCAGATTCAGTGACTTCTTTGTCAAATATCTATTCAATTTCTTAATCAAAGTCAGGTCATCGTGAGGAGCAGATGCAGAGATGGAAACCAATGTTCCATGTAAATCAAAATTGAAAAAATTGAAATTCGTAGGAGATTTTTTTCTTCGATTATTCGTTAAATAAAATTGATGTCGAAACAAGTAAATTTTAATAGAGTACAGTGCTTTCGCCATCCATTGTATCTGTTGCCAGGAGTACGAAAAGTTATTCCGCTTTGGCCTGGAGGAGTTTCTCCGAAAAAAAATTATCGACAGTTGCAAAAATTCTTTGTAATCGTCATAAGGTTGTTTTGTTCCTTGTAGCATATTTACTGCAAATTCTACTGTTGATGGTACAATCAAACCATAAACTTTGAGATCTGCATCAGTTAAATGCTATGATTCAAAATTAAGTTTACTCCACTGATCGTTGAAAATAACTTAATCTCTGGACCAGAAGATGTTGCCAACATGCTGTGTATAATAAAGATTTTCCAATTAATTTCTCCAGCAGGGTACAAGCACCTGAATGTATACCTATGTTGCTTGAAGTAGTATCAAAACAGAGTGCCACAATTTTCTCATATGAAATGTTCCAATCTTTTAAAGCTTGCTCAATAGCATAACTAATCTGTTTGGCACTGACTCCCTCCAGTTTTCTGACTGACAGCAGTTTTTTCTAATCATATTCTGTCACTAATATGGGCAGTCGATTCACTTCATCTCTACTAATCAAGTCGGGTAACAATTTTTCGTTCCAATGTACAGTTAATGGGATCTGTGGACTAAAATCTGAAATAATTCTTTTTGCGACTTCTTTACGTTTTTCAATAAGTGCATTTTGAAGAGTTTTAATTGATGAAGAAAAAATGTCAATAGTGTGTATTATGTATGATGAATCAAAAATTAACAAATTATAAAATGTTGAAAACATTCTCAACTTAATTATTAAAATAGAAGAGATAAATATGAAAAACATAAAAAATATGAAAAATGTGGATTCGAATAACCTTGCAAACTTAAACTGCGTTCATCAACCTCTAAACATCAACGGATTGTCTCCAAAATTTCCCAATATATTTTTTTCATTAAATGGAACCAAATAAAAGGTTGATTTTTTTTTCAATGCATTTATTTGTCACCCTAGTGTACATATGTATGTGGGTACATATGTATGTATATGTGTAATGTGTATATATGTGTATGCGTAGGCCTATATATGTAAAAAAAAAAATACAATGTAAAACTCTGAAGGATTTATAAACAACATTTAACCTTTATTTGCATTTAATAAATTCAAAACTCTATTACATGAATTTTTGTTTGAGTAGCGAACGATTACTCTGGTAATATCAACATCTTACAGGCTGGCATACATAATTACCCCTTGGAGCCTACATTTGTTAATGGTAAATTGCTAGTAATAATACTATATTTATGTATTTTTAGCGAAAAAAATTTTCATTCAAATTAACGTATTGGTTCATTTCAAAGTATTCGCCTCTGACTTGCAGAGGAAAAGGGTGACGCCTTGCCGATAAGCCATGTCTGTAAGCGTTCAGATAGGACTATGAAAGCATATCTGTTGATGTGTCCAAACAACGACCACATATGCAATTTATAAAATAAAAGAAGCTTTATTACAGAATAGACTTCGCTTTTTGTTCTGTGAAACCCAAACATCTGACATGATATCTTACATAATATATTACATAATATGATTGCCATTACCTAGTAGTTCCTTAAGCTGTTTCTTTTCATTTTCTGACATGTTGTTCTTCTCTCTTTCGGCATCTGGAGTTAAAAGGATTTTTTTTTACTATTATATACATATATATATATATATATATATATATATATATATATATATATAGACAGATATTTAGATAGATAGATAGATAGATAGATAGATAGATAGATAGATAGATAGATAGATAGATAGATAGATAGATAGATAGATAGATAGATAGATAGATAGATAGATAGATAGATAGATAGATAGATAGATAGATAGATAGATAGATAGATAGATAGATAGATAGGTAGGTAGGTAGATAGGTAGGTAGGTAGATAGGTAGGTAGGTAGATAGATAGATAGATAGATAGATAGATAGATAGATAGATAGATAGATAGATAGATAGATAGATAGATAGATAGATAGATAGATAGATAGATAGATAGATAGATAGATAGATAGATAGATAGATAGATAGATAGATAGATAGATAGATAGATAGATAGATAGATAGATAGATGGGTGAATGGATGGATGGTTAGATGGATTTCAAACGGCACCCAAGGTCAGATTCTTTTTTAAAAGAGCCACGGGATCAGGCCCGTAGCCTTTTTTTAAGCGGGGGGGGGTGGGGGCGCTCTCCACCTTGGCTACGGGGCTGCACGGGATGGCCAGGTAGTTGTTAGAAATCCTACTGACATTATTTGTAGTTTGGTTGTTTTTATTTTATATTGCTGTATTTAAAATAAATATTTAAAAATTTTTTTTTTTTTTTTTTAAACTTTTGAGGTTTTTTTTAGAAGTTTATTGATAATTTAATAATTTTTATTTCTTTTTTATTTTTTTTTTGAGCTAATTTTTTTTTGAAGTTTGTTAATTGCGTCATGATAAAATCTCTGTTCAGTGTATTAAGAAATGAATTACATAATTCTTTTTCCAGAATAGATATCTGAGATACGCTGCTGGCTCTCGAACTGAGTATTTCAACTGTGAAATAAATTGGAAATTTTATTACTAATATGTAGATCTTCCTGTTTTTTTTTTCGGAATCGCTAAGCTTAATTTAAAAAAAAATAACAAAAAACGTCTAACTGTAAATTTCGAAGAGCAAAATACCATATCTTTTTTTTACATTTTATAGAATGACTATATATATTATTTTTTTAAGTACCGTTATAATCATAAAAAATGCATTTATTTTTGAGGAAATCAAGAATTTAATTATAAATTATTATTATGTTTCACTAACTATACAATAAATGTGTATTTTTACCTGCTTCATCATCCAAATCACATCCTGAGAGACTCAAACTGCATCGTTCTGAATAGAACCATGATGTCAAATTTTCTTACTGTGTTTTATACTTTATCAAAAATTTTAATTCTATGTTTCTCTTTAGCTATTAACTCAACATTGTCTTATAATAATGGTAAAATATTTATACATCAGAAAAATAACCAAGACAACATAGAAATAGTAGGACAATTATTAGACTGATTAAAAAAATAAAATATATAGAAATATAATAATTGAAACCTTCTTGGCATGTTTCTTTTCTCTGTAAAAAAAAAAAAAGATAAACGAGGTAAAGTTGAGCCATTCAAAATAGTAATGGTAGTTTTTTATTTAAAAAAAAAACATAATAATAACAATAAGGTGTGTAAAAGAAGTAAACAACTGTGAAAATGATGGCATTCTAAGTTCCAGACAAAATGAGGGGTTGGAGGAGGGAGGGGAGGTGGTGGAGGGAAGGGGAGGTGGTGGAGGGAAGGGGAGGTGGTGGAGGGAGGGAGGGGAGGTGGTGGAAGGAGGTCAATGTCACAACTATGAACATAAAAACTTCAAATGAGAAATTATTCTTTTTTTTTTTCATTCAATTTAGAAAATGGCTCAGATCAAATTCAATTTAAATAATATATTCGGTCATTATTTTTTTTGTTGTTGTTATGCCACTTCCCTCCCCCCTCTCTCCTTGAGGCTTTAAGCAAGAGCTTAAGGGTTAATCCGGTATTGTCTATAAGTACTCACTTCCAACTGCTGTTGTTGATGTTCTTCAAACACTTCATCTGCCAAATTATCGAAAAAACAAACATTTTAATTTGAGAAAAAAATGGATTAATTTGATTTTCATTTTTTTTCATTTAAAAACATTAATATTAGGTTGGCCCTGCCAATGCCATATGTAAAATGTTCTAACTGCTTCAAACAAAAAAACATTTAAGTAACATTTTAATCAGTGCTCGATTTAAAAAAAAAAAAACCCAGTACCGGGGATGAAAAAGGATCTCTGCAGAGCCGGGGATAAATGTCTATGGTTTCATCCCCGGCGGAGATTAAATTAGCTAAAGCAGAGCCGGGGATGACATTTCTCGGTGCCGGGGATTTCCCCCGGCATCCCCATCGGTAATTCGAGCGCTGATTGTAATTGCCAACGTCAAGGGCCGTAACACCGTGTGAGTAGTGTGCGGAGTGACTATGGTCGTCTATTATTCCACTTTGATGTATTTTACGAAAAAAGTATTTTAGTTATTATTTGTATAACTTTCATGGTCTTAATTATGGAATACATTTTTTTTCCTAAGTTACTTCTGAACATGTATCGACGACAATAGAAATTACACAGGTTCATAGTCATATTATTATGCTAGAGGCGTTCAATTATAATATGAATGTTAAAAAACATTGTTGTGGGATGGATGGCCGAGTGGTGTAGATGCTCGGCTATCGACCGGAGAGTCTTTGGTTTTATTCTCTGTGAGAATAGATAGATAGATAGATAGATAGATAGATAGAGAGATAGATAGATAGATAGATAGATAGATAGATAGATAGATAGATAGATAGATAGATAGATAGATAGATAGATAGATAGATAGATAGATAGATAGATAGATAGATAGATAGATAGATCGTTAAATAGATAGTTTGTTTGATAGATAGATAGATAGATAGATCGTTAAATAGATAGTTTGTTTGATAGATAGATAGATAGATAGATAGATCGTTAAATAGATAGTTTGTTTGATAGATAGATAGATAGATAGATAGATAGATAGATCGTTAAATAGATAGTTTGTTTGATAGATAGATAGATAGATAGATAGATCGTTAAATAGATAGTTTGTTTGATAGATAGATCGTTAAATAGATAGTTTGTTTGATAGATAGATAGATAGATAGATCGTTAAATAGATAGTTTGTTTGATAGATAGATAGATAGATAGATAGATCGTTAAATAGATAGATAGATAGATAGATAGATAGATAGATCGTTAAATAGATAGTTTGTTTGATAGATAGATAGATAGATAGATAGATCGTTAAATAGATAGTTTGTTTGATAGATAGATAGATAGATAGATAGATCGTTAAATAGTTTGTTTGATAGATAGATCGTTAAATAGATAGTTTGTTTGATAGATAGATAGATAGATAGATAGATCGTTAAATAGATAGTTTGTTTGATAGATAGATAGATAGATAGATCGTTAAATAGATAGTTTGTTTGATAGATAGATAGATAGATAGATAGATCGTTAAATAGATAGTTTGTTTGATAGATAGATAGATAGATAGATAGATCGTTAAATAGATAGTTTGTTTGATAGATAGATAGATAGATAGATCGTTAAATAGATAGTTTGTTTGATAGATAGATAGATAGATAGATAGATCGTTAAATAGATAGTTTGTTTGATAGATAGATAGATAGATAAGTAGATAGATAGATAGATAGATAGATAGATAGATAGATAGATAGATAGATAAGTAGATAGATAGATAGATAAGTAGATAGATAGATAGATAGATAGATAGATAGATCGTTAAATAGATAGTTTGTTTGATAGATAGATAGATAGATAGATAGATAGATAGATAGATAGATAGATAGATAGATAGATAGATAGATAGATAGATAGATAGATAGATAGATCGTTAAATAGATAGTTTGTTTGATAGATAGATAGATAGATAAGTAGATAGGATAGGATAGGATAGATAGATAGATAGATAGATAGATAGATAGATAGATAGATAGATAGATAGATAGATAGATAGATAGATAGATAGATAGATAGATAGATAGATAGATAGATAGATAGATAGATAGATAGATAGATAGATAGATAGATAGATAGTGCGTTTATTCTCTGTGAGAACCGGGGGAATCTTTCTAGGTCTTGTGAAAGTTTTTTCCCTCTAGTCCTGCCAGCTTTAAATGGGGAGGGGAAGTAGAAGCTGTACAACCCCCCTTTACAGTCCAAGGTTACATAAACAGGTGAATTCTGTGTTATTTACTATGCAAAAAGAGGCGGTCCAGATTAAATAATCCTGCAAACCGGATTAAATAGTCCGTTGGATCGGATTAAATAGTCCGTTGGACCGGATTAGGCTCTCGAGCCGTAGTTGACCTATGGCTGGACTAAACCGCTTAGCTCTTTTCTGTCCACACAATGTCAAACGAGTAGGATTTAAATAGTAAGTCATGAAAATTTATATTTTTAGTGTGTGTGACACATTTTTGTCAATTCACATATGTTACCCAAGTCAAGTAAAAATATTTCATGAATGTTTATCTTAATTAATACAAGAAACAGTCATGTACTGCGCAAAAAATCGCAACATTCCTTTAGTTCTTTGTAAAATGTATCTTAAAATCAAGTCTAAAAACTTATGGCACATACGGTCGTGTTTTTATTTTTTTTGTTTTCATTTTTTAATGTGAGGATAAAACTTCATCTAAAAAAAAAAAAAGAAAATTACTTTTCAACACGTCATTGAACAAAAAATAGACTTTTACTCAAAGCTAGGGAATTATATAAACAACAAAAGGATATCAAATTAAACATTAACAATACCAAGGGCTGAATGTAAATGCTTCCAATAAATAAATAAGGAATACGATGATTTTAAAATTCTTACCTCTAATTTTTTCGAAAGTATCAGCATAGCCATTTAATTTTACTTCGCCATCCCTGAGGGCTTGTAACAGACATTCGAACCATCCATCGTACAATGTCAGTCTATCCAGCAGCAGTTCTGCACCCCGCATGGCTCCTTCCTTCCTGGTCTCTATTTTTACCTCATCCTGGAATAAACGCATCTACTTTAAAATTTGCTAGCTTTAAATAAAACTTGGATATTGTATTGTTTAAATTTCACAGGTGAAAAGTGGTGTATTTCTTTCCAACATGTTAGCGTGTTCAATAACAGAATCGTTTGCATTGAGCAATGACATAGCATCAAAAATCATCCTGCGTAAATTGAAAAAAAAAAAGTACCCTTAGCCCTAGCGGGCCATCGGGGCAGATGAAGTGAAGAATTCATCTGTTTATATAACCTCGGCATATGAAGGGATTGTGTGATTTGTACAACGCAAGCCGTCTTTACTTCCCCAACTTAAGTCAGGTACCCATTTAAGGCTGGGTGGACTTGTGGGACGACTTTGAAAACAATTTCACCAGGAAAAATTCCCATGGGTCTCACCGAGGATCAAACCCAGGATTCTCAGATCGACACTATCTACACCAATCGGCCATCGGTCCCAGTGCGTAAATTGAACAATCATTTTAATCATTTTTTTCTTCGCTAAACCTGACTACAAAATAGAGATCGTTGTTTGAATAATGTATCATAAGTAGGATGGTTGTACTACAGCTAGTGAATACTATTTAGCTAGCCCAAACGGATGATAGATTAAAATTGGAGATACAGATCAATGACTGGCTAATAGATATATTGATTTACAAATAAAAAGTTGACAGGTAGATGATGATTAGATAAATAAAAAGATGATCGATTGATAGATGATGTATAGATAGATAGACAGATGGGTGGATGAATAGATCGTAAAGTAGATAGATCGTTAAATAGATAGTTTGTTTGATAGATAGATAAATAGATAAGTAGATAGGATAGGATAGATAGATAGATAGATAGATAGATAGATAGATAGATAGATAGATAGATAGATAGATAGATAGATAGATAGATAGATAGATAGATAGATAGATAGATAGATAGATAGATAGATAGATAGATAGATAGATAGATAGATAGATAGATAGATAGATAGATAGATAGATAGATAGATAGATAGATAGATAGATAGATAGATAGATAGATAGATAGATAGATAGATAGATAGATAGATAGATAGATAGATAGATAGATAGATAGATAGATAGATAGATAGATAGATAGATAGATAGATAGATAGATAGATAGATCTTGTATATAGTACCATAGCCTACCTTGTCTCTTTCACTCAGAACTTTGGAATTATATTTCTGAAACACGTAAAGAACGTTCAAAGGGGGAAGAGAACAAAATGTATGCATCATCTTTCCTTTCAGCGCCTTAATATAATGTTCCTCTGGATCGGAATCACTGTCATCGTCATATTTATCACCTCGACAACATCTACAGATCTGTATGACTACTGGACCTATACAATACAGTATTACACTTGTAAGAGCATCTAGACCAAATAAGACATGTATTCTTCATTAAAAATACTTAATAGTACGTTTAAGCACACGGAAATGTATATCATTTATTTGACTGTAATTTACATGTTTTTTACTGTTGCTATTCTTTACTTATGGTACATTGTCGTACTCTAAAGAGATATACTTATTTAAATATATATATATATATATATATATATATATATATATATATATATACAGCCTTTATTACTTCCTTTTCTCTGGATCTTTTTTACTTCACGCACCATGCTTCCAGATGTTTTAGAGTCTCATCTGGTTAAATACACTGTTTGGAATAGAGAGGATATGTTGTTTTTATTTAAAGACGATTCAGTCTTAATTTTGATGTCTGCTGTCAATATAATAATTGTCGTAACACAAAAGATTCCTTTTAGGGCAGATAAAGATGAGTTCACCCGAGTCCAGTTGTAAGAGAATGGGTGATGAAGACAATACATTGTTGTCTTTTCTTCAAGAATCCGGTCCTTTTAGATACCGGTTATGTGCTCTACAAAACATATTTTATAGGAGTTAAAACTTTTGTTTTACACAACTCATAATTTAACCGGCATTCGGTATGCCGGTTCAAACCGCGGGTTTGGGGATGCACTAATAATTATAAGCATTAAACTTTCGAAGTTCTTTTTTTTCTTTTATTAATTGACAGCTCAGCAGATTCCACCTTTACCCGTATCCAGACTCTCTTATTTAAATGGAATTCAATGACGCCCTTTCACTAGTGACTCTTCTGGACTCGATATCTATTCCAAATTAATCATTCAATGTTACCCGCCATCAGTGGAGTAGCGAGCTTAACTCGCGCCCGGGGCACAATACCTTTTTAGCAACCCCCCCCCCTCGAAAAACCATATACTATTATATGTAAAATAAACCATTTTGCGCCCCTTTGTGAGTAGCGCACTGGGCATGATGCCCCCCTCACTACGCCACTGCCCGCCATTTTTTTCATATCACATATTATTTATAATTAAAGAGCCAATGACAACATAAAAAAAAAATACTTCATTGTTTGTGTAATATGATAAGTTTGGAAGTCTCAGACTTTTGATTTTTAATTTTATTTTTTTGGATACTACAATTACTTATGATTAAAATGTATTATTTTGTTATGGTTTAGATGAGAATTATTATTTACATTGTACCGGTACGCAAGTTATGCGCTAACGATCGCATTTAGAAACAATCTACAATAAAATAAACTGCGACTCAAATAAACAACTTACAAATGAAGTCAGGCATTTTACTGGACATGGTGAGTTCTTAAATGAATTCATGTTTACTCCTACAGTCCAACATATATTTACAACTCTACGTAACAAAAAAAATCATTTCACTATTTTAAACCAAATTATGCTTAAATGAATAAGATGACTAATGACGATAAAAACAAAATGTACCATTCTGACTTGATATAGGCCTATGGGTGAAGAATTCGTTTATTTTTCAATTATCCGATGAATTTTCTCGAAAATTTTAAAGGATTTTCCCGAAAACGGACTTTTCCCTTGCTATCAGTTGATGTACGAAATCAAGATTTAATTGCATATATGATACTTTTATATATTGACTGTAGATGTTATAATAACTATTAAGTAATAAGTCAATAAATTAAAAAAAATTCTTTTATCATACTGATGTAACTCGCTGAAAGTTTTCTCGCAACAATCATCAAACCCACTAAGCAGAGGCGTATCTAGGTTCGTGGGAGAGGGGTCCTAATTCGAAAGTCCCCAGCTTGAGAAGGCCCCAAATTTTTTTTATATTAAATATTAAGTACATTATCTCATGCCATGGTATCAAATGTCAAAATGCAGAGGCCCCCCCCCAAAGAGGCCAAGCCCCACGGGACCCCTTAATCCCTAGGTTCGGCACTGGATTCAGCCATGCCCGTAGCCAGAGGGGGGGGGGCTGAGCCCCCCGTGCATGATTTGAGTTTTTGGACAAAATTTTAATAATAACGGCTATAAAACATCAATCATTTTGTTTAATAAATCAATAATAATAAAAACTTAAAAGTTTATATTTTGGCATTCATTCAGGCTATTTATATATACTTAGATATATAGCTTATCTAATTTTTGGGCATAAAAGATTGAATCTTATTGAAGTTCACTTCTGGGTATTTTGGGCAGCATTGACATTTGGTGCTTCACTAGCCGTGTGTCAGAACAGTTTCTCAACCCTCACACAAATGCTCACCCATATCGCAGATCAATGTTACAAAAGCGTCTAAGCAATCTTTTCCTGCTTGCATTTGAAAAAGATTTAACAGACAATCTGAATGCTGAAGCATTTTTAGGTAAATTCAGTGCTAAACCCAGGCCTGTAGCCAGGTCAAAGTAAGCAGGGAGGCACCAATACCCAGCAAGGGGGCACCTTTACTTTTTTTTCCCTCTTTTTCTTCTTTTTTAAGTGGGGGGCACTCCACACCTAGCGGGGGACACGGCCCCCCCCCCAGTGCCCCCCTTGGCTACGGGGCTGGCTAAACCACGAAGTTTGCAAATTTGAAACGTATAATAATATAAGTTCGCAACAAGTGTCGACGAGTGGAGGGGGGGGGCAGGGGGACCAATGCCCAGGGGCCCGGCGAGTTTTAGGGACCCGAACTGAGCTGGCCAATCAACTTTTTAAAATATTAATATCAGCCCAGGGGCCCGAATTTTCTGTCGATGGGCCTGTTCGCAACCTTGTAATAGTTTTATATATTGATATCTTCTGAGGACAACTAGCAACTTAAATAAGTTAATAAAATAACATTGGCTTCTGACTTCATTTTTATACATATGTATAATAAAATAATAAAATTCAAACTCCGTGATTTCTGAGTGATGTTATTTAATTTGCAAATTTACTTTTTAGCAGAATTAATTTTATTTTAAATTGAATAATTGCGACTGTTTTTGATGATAGATTTGTTCTTTGTTTTCAATATTTTATAAGAAATATCACACAAATAGCTAAGCTTTATTCATGCATCTTTGTCGTTCTTCCCGGGTTGTACGTTAAACAAACAGTATAATAATATAAATCAGGTATCTATTATGTAACAATTGTGTAGCAGAACTATTGGTCAATTTATTTATAACAGGAATCAGAAATTGCTCAGCCTCAATAAATGTTTATCATTAAAACTCTTTACTATTTAAATTATTTTTAACAAAACTGCAACATGCCATGCATTATTTAAAAGTAGTTAAAATTATATATTTCTAATTAATAGCTAAACAATCGGTACTAAAATGCACCATTCCAGATATAGAACTGCAAAAGATTTCTTGGGGAGGGGACTCACTGAGAAACCCCTCCTCTGCGTTCGAAAGCTTTCGGCGCTTCGCGCCTACATTTCCGCCCTCCCCCCCGAACATTTCTTCTACCCCAGCAGGGGCGGATTTAGGGGGAGGGGACGGGGGGCCCATGCCCGTTATCGCAATTTTAGGTAATGCATCATTAAATTATCGAAATATTTTTTGTTTTAAGACCAATTTTCAACAATGAAAACAGTTTTGCCCCCCCCGGGGTCAATGTTTTGCCCCCCCCGTCAAAGTTGTCTAGATCCGCCCCGATCATTTCTTCGGCACCTCCCCTCCCCCGAAAAAAATTTCTTCGGAACATATACGGAAAATTGGCATCATCATTGCATAGACATAACTGTTTGTTCTTGTGTTTCTTGAAATAATGTCTTGCATGTTTCAAGTATTTTTGTCTTCTGTATGTCTGTAAGTAATCTTTCTGATTGGTGTAAAGTATGTAAGATATTCGGGAGCACAGACTAAAATACCCTGTGATGTCCTTTCATAAGAGATTTATTAAGAAAAATATCAATTGGAAACAGGGAGAGCTGCAGTTTAAAATTTAATGTACGCCAGCCATCGCTGTTCCTGTGATAAGTAGTCATACAGAGTTGTAGGTCTACATAAACATAAAATATCTCAAGAACCCTATGATCACAATTAGTGGTTATGCAAGAAATGATATAGAGTAGGACACATACAAGTGAGAGGATGAGATACTCCACGCAACTGATGTACAAATAGTTAATGTATTAATGAAGTTTTTTGATGATGAAATCTTACTTAGTCACTTTGTTGCCATCTGCCCATAAATATGAAATGATGGGTTCACTATAGGGATCAGATGGTCAAGCTGTGTAAATAGCAAGACTGTGTCGACCTTACTGTACTGGATTTGATCTCCAACAGGAACCAAAGGAACTAAGAGTTAAACATCTCAAGCTAAAATTATTTTGTCTTGGTACAACAATAGTTGAACCATCTTTCAGCTACGTTGTGTTTTATTTCAATAAAAAGTTTAATTATAAGTCCTAACTATTTCTAGAGGACTCATTATAAAAATAACGCAAACTGAAATACAGAAAAAAAAACCAACAAATTAAAGAATTATTTATAAAGATAATTTATTACCAGTAATAAATGAATGAACATGTACTACAGTGTGATTCACACAGATCAAACATAAAATCAATTTTCCACAACAGTTTTTCTTATTTTTGCCGTTATTTATCACTTATCTTGTTATGTAGAAAGTATTTTACATACAGTCTAACTGGACAAACGCTAAACACACAAATAAAACTTGGAACTTTTTCCTCCTCTATGACTGCATGTAGCCCCTGGTGGTGAAGAATAAAAAAGATGTAAGTATAAAAATGTACAAAACTTATCAATCAATTAGTGAAAAGAATAGGATACAAAGTTGTTGAGTAAATATATGCCTTTAATATTTAGGTATACCCCATTAAACCTGATACTGTACATGTATTATTGTAAAAAAAATTATTTCAAAAAGACCTTTAATTTGTGACAATCGTAATTACTATGACCAAGGTAATTATTTTCTTTTAGTGCACTTAAAAAGCTTATTTTCTTGTGAAGTGTTTAGTATATGCACAAAAATTTAGCTTGCTTTTATCTGTAAGACTTAAGTTAGTCAATTTACAATTAACTAATGTATGTAAAAAAAAATGTGCACAATCAGATTCACTAGTGAACTTTGACATTCATTTATTCATCATAATCTCCTTACATACTCCCCCCTCCACCCAACATTAATATTGACCAAAAAAAAAGTAATTAATCTACAAGAATGTAAATAATTCACTAAAAATGTATAGCTACCAAGAATATACCAGTGTTCAAATTTTCAGTGTTGTGATAAATCAAGAAAAGATTGAATTATAAAATTGAAGACACAATTTTATATAAAGACAGTGAAATGCAATCTAAGCTTAAAATCAGTAAAATTCCATATCCTTTTAGAATTTAAAAGAAACAATAATATTTAAACCTGCTATAAATTTTATGTTAAAATTAAGGAGCATGTTGTAAAAGACTCATATTTTTCCTTTTTATATTATCGTTAAATGAAAGTTTATTCATTGAGCTATTTCAAGTAATATATCAAAATGAAACTTAACAAGAAATGAGATGATGGTCATATATGTCTTAAGTTAAAAAGGATGTATTTTTCTTGTTCCCATTATCATCAAAATATGACTGATTTTCAGAAAGCCTTGGAATATCAATTGTTAATGTGGTATCAAAATTTAACTTGATTTATCAACAAATGAACAGACTTCAGTTACACTAAATTAAGTTATTAAAATGAGAATTAAAATTATATTAAGTCAGTAGGGCATTTAAATGCATACCATATAGTAATATAAAAGTTCATCGCAAAAATTCTTAATACCCTGAAGATCTCTTATGAAATTAAAAAAAAAACTAACTTGATAACAAATTTACAGATTCGAACAGACAAAAAACCCACTTACGGTAATTTAATTCTCATGAAAACCCTGCATGTGAAGAAGGCAATTACCACAGCTGCAACACCAACACAGATAAGCAGTATTCGGTTTAACTTAGGCATCAGTGGCTTGTTTGTCTGGTCCAGTATGACAAAACCAAGCCCACCCAAGGTAAATAGAAAGCTGGCAGCCAGGCCTTCCATAATGTACTGGCCGTTTACTCTGTACGGCATAAAGGCAACCTGCAGCATAAAATATTTTAATATGAGCAAATTTTATTATTTTCACAATATTTACAAAATGAATAAATAAACTGAAATTACTGGATTCAGTTTTATTTTAGAAGACCCTTAACCTCCAATACAAGTGTTTAACTATTTTCAATTATCAAGTTATAATTTAATTAATAAAAAATTATAAACAAAAAAGACAAATTCAACAGAACTGTTATGATTAAAGTAGATAAATAACGGTGACACAATCTTAAATTATATCTTGATACAATTCTATACATTTCTCTAAAATATACATTACACAAGAATAAAATCTATTAGAAACATTTACAGTACTAATTACAACAAGAGAACCTGTAAGAACAAAAAATATGTTTTCTCAATGTGAATGTTGGTTATAAGTGTATATTGTAACACTCTTTTACCAATTTAATTTAAGCTTAACAAAGAACATTGGTTTTTTTTTTGATGAATACTTACAGGTTTTGAGTTTCCCCTTTCATCTGTTGTTGAGCCTATGCTTGGGGGTTCAACTATAACATCATATATGATACCTGCACAAAGCAAACAAATCTCTCATGTAAATGGTGTATGTGTGAGTACTGATGTTCAAACAGTGTTTTTAACTGTGCAAAAGTATCAACAATATGTTTCTCATTGCAATGCAATAATAGGGAAAAATAATGAAAATTAAAGAACAACCTAACAATGAAACATAGAGATCTGTGAAATATGCCTTACATTTAGTTCATTAATGAATTGTGGACTAAATGTCATAAATTAGCCACAGCACTTTTTTCTAGTTAAATATAAAATCCCAATTGAACGGAAAATACAAGCAAGATGGAAAAATAATTTGAAGTTATTTTTTATTGTGCCTGAAATTTCATAAACATATCCCTCAAATCATTTTGCTAATTCAAATATATAACGTCAATAAAAATTTGTAATATTTAAAAAGATACATTGCTTTGTAATAACATTTTTTAAGACATGATACCTTTTTAATCGATATCAATAAAGACAATCACCACACAATGTCATCTGCAGATGAATATATATCTGTGACCATTGTTACAAGTCTTAAAACTATAGCCAGACCCTCTGATAAATACAATATTAATATTCCAAGTTCTGAATGTAATGAGTTGAATAATGGAATCTTATTTGATCAAAGATTGGAAGACTTTTAGCATTATCAACAAAATATTGATACTTTTTATCTTTATTTAAATTATCAAACGTAAACACTGCCATCACATGTGCAGCCGACTAACTTAAATATAGTTAAAGAAAATGTTTTATTATAAGTTACTTAGAATTATCTTGTGGGTGGACTTTCATAAACAATTACCCAAAAAACTATTAATTAAGTTGCTTAAAAAATAGAATAAATATGAAAATTGAAGGGGGAAAAAAATGTCACCAATTTTACACACTACCCCTAGACACGGATCTGAAGCCACAGAGCTAATTAGTTAAATTAGCCATCACTTCATTAATTCAAGTTTGACTTTAAAGGCCTAATACTAATATTCATATTTACTTGCTGCGCATTAAGATAGAAATGCTCATGTCTACGTAAGAATATGCAATATCGGAGCCTTACATATATGAAAATAGGTGTTCCCTGCATACAGTTCAAGCTAATTTAATTTTAATAAAAATAATTTGATTTATGAGCCATCAAAATGAGCCTAGAGCTTAGTCGGCTTAGACAACTTAGTAATAGTATGATTAGGCCTAGGCTATGAAAATAACAATTTCGTGAATTATGTTTACTAGTATAAAAATAGTTTCAAGCAGATTAGGCTTTTAAAATGGTTTAATATAAGATTGAAATAATAATTAAATGGTTTATGATGTCGAGTATTACAGCACATAGTGTAACAATAAGGTGTAAGTGTGTTATTAAGATATAAGAGATCGACTGGAATAATGCTTAACTTTAGGAAAAGAAAAAAATTAAATTACCTCCGGTTACTAGAAAATATGAAGTAAGAACTGCAGCAAAAACAAACATGGGAGATGGTTGTCGAAGCCATGCTGGTTTTCTTAATTTTAAATTTGGGCATTCTAGCAAGTTGAACGGTAATCTATATAAGGATTCCATGTTGATGTGGCAATGATAAATGTAAGCTAAGGCGATAGAGAGCTCCTTTCCTGTCGCATAAAATGAAGACGTGTCAGAATGAACATACAGGACAAATATCGCACTTTAAATAAAAAATATTAAAAAAGAGAGTACATTTGGTTATTGATTAGAAGGATTAGTTTAATTAATTTTATTATACCACATTCTTGTTGATGAAATAAACTCTTTTCGACGATAATGTATATTTTAAATCTCATTTTTTAAAATTATTTGATGCTTTTATATAGTGTAGGCAAAGTTAATATTTGGTTAGGTAAGCCGTCACGAATTTTGATGTATTAAAAGGTTTGTCATCTGCATTTATATGCAGGTATTATATTTTCTTGCACTTTTTTTCTATTGTCGGTTAGCTGAACTTTGCAAAACTTAACCATAAAGTTCCCCTTCACTGATTCTATATTTTATTGAAAAGCTTTTCTTTTTTATCCCTAACCATTTACCGACACAGACCACTGACACACCCCTTTTTAGGCACCCCTTCCCACACACCCACCAACACCTTGGGCCACTGACGTGCTGGCTCATAAAGTTCCATGAAGTTTTATGTATTAAACTTTACTTTCTTATATATATTATTATTATTATTAATGCAACATTTTTTGTCCAACACAAAGTGCGCATTGCATGGTCATAGGCCAGAACGTCATTGTCTTGAACAAACCCGTGCATCACCCTACCACAGTGATGGCGAACCTATGGCACGCGTGCCACAGTCGGCACGCAGAGCTTTAACAGTTGGCACGCAACTATAATATCACTTCCTTTAATGTTAATGGGAGTGTTGGCGACTTGCTATAAATAAGTGTTGTTTTTTGTTTGTTTGAATGCTAGGCACGCGGCCCCAAAAAGGTTCGTCACCACTGCCCTAAGGTGACCGCTCAACATAAATGTAGCTTAAAATAATCTATTAGAAATTAGTTAAGGCCCACCCTCCGTGCCACTAGTTAGGGCACACACTCCCAGCCACTAGTTAGGGCCCACCCTCCCAGCCATAGTTAGGGCCCACCCTCACAGCCACCAGTTAGGGCCCAGCCTCCCTGCCACTAGTTTAGGGCCCACACTCCCTGCCACTAGTTTAGGGTCCACCCTCCCTGCCGCTATGTAGGGCACACACTCCCAGCCACTAGTTAGGGCACACACTCCCAGCCAATAGTTAGGGCACACACTCCCTGCCACTAGTTTAGGGCCCACACTAGGGTGATAACTATTT
>JAGDYQ010000247.1:18639-63079 GCA_021962125.1 Bulinus truncatus
GGCATTTATAGCAATTTAAGTTCATGACTTTATTTATATTGAATATATATATTTATATATATATATATATATATATACTAATAAGAACAATGTTTTTGCCTCTTCTCATAGAGTCAAATGATAATTAGACCTATTGTTAATATGGCCGAAATAAACAAAGTAAAACACTCATAGTATCAACATGTGTATTTATTTGACATTCCACCATGTTGGTCTTACTCCGCGAAGTTACATTCCTGCCGCTTACGTCACGGCACTGATCTACATCATCAACACCCTCCTTTCCTTCTTGATATCAACTGAACATAGAAACAATTAAAATAAATCAATATGAACTAATGAACAATTACAAAATTTCGGAGTCGTATTATACATCAATTGAGTTTTACGAAGTCTCATAGTCATTTAGCCATTTTGGCCTTTTTCCTTCTCTCCTTGGCCTTGTGGATTCTCTGGCCATCACAGGCGACTTTGATGTTCCCTGGTGTGCCATAGGTTCTGTCGATTGCGGTGACCTAGGAGTGTGGTCGACCGCTACTGGTCTTTCTGGTCCGTCTCCTTGTGTGTCTGTTCCAGTCCTTAATTCAGGCCACCAATCGTCGTCTTTCCTTATTGGTGTTGCCCTCGGTCGTAAATGGACTCTGTTTCGTGTGTACACACCACCGTCTTCGCCTTGCACTCTGTATCGTCTCCCTCCGTCGAATCTCATGACTCTTCCAGGTTTCCAACCAGGCTTCTCTGGGTTTTGGTAATATACCTCTTGACCCTGCTGCATTGTCGGCAAATCTCTGGCTGTCCGATTATAGTATCTTTTCACCCTCTTTTTGTATGCGTCCTTTCTGTTTTGCATATTTTCATGTTTTCTCTCCCGTCTGATCGAGGGGATCATAGTTCTGACTTCCCGCCCGAACACTATCTGTGCAGGACTTAATCCCGAGTCTTGTTTCGGTGTGTTTCGCAACTATAATAATGCTTCATAAATGTCTTCTTTTCTGTTATCAGTCTTAATCATTATCTGCTTAACGATCTTTACTGCTGCTTCTACTTTTCCATTGGCCTTATGGTGTCCCGGGTCAGACCGTACATGTTGGATGTTCCATTTGTCCAAGAAATGCTGAAACTCTCGGGACACGTATTGTGACCCCGAGTCCGATACAATTGTTTTTGGTATCCCATACCTAGCAAAATGCGATTTTAATTTTCTGATTATCTCTGTTGCTGTCGCCGTTCTCAACTTATCGACCTCTATGTAGTTTAACAGATAGTCGACTGTCACTAAATATCTCTGACCCTTCAGTTCCATTATATCAGACCCCACTTTGTCCCAAGCCTGTTCTCCTTCTTCGTGCTGTATCAGTGTCTCTTTGCTGTTCTTGGGTTTTAACCTCTGACATTCATCACATGCGTTTGCCATTTGTTTGATCTCATTCTTCATTCCTGGCCAGAACACACTGTCCCTTGCTCTCCTTATCATACTGTCGTAGGCCAGATGTGCAGCATGTAATTTGGTTTTTATTTCCTTCCTGAGGCAGGCTGGAATAATTGTTTGCTGTCCTTTGCACACGATGTCATCTCTAACTGAAATCATGTCTCTGTATTCAAAATATGGCAAGACTCCTGCCGGAAGGCCAGTCTTTGATTTGGGCCATCCCTCTGCAATCAGCATTTTAAGTTTAGCAGACACTTCAGCCTTCATAGTCTCCTCTCTCACCCTGTCGATCAGCTTATCATGACTGCCATCCAACGTGTGTCCTATATTGAAAACTGTGTTGCCTTTTTCTTCTGTTTTTGTGTCCTTCTGTGTAGGCTCTATTATGGGGCGTGACAAATAGTCAGCCATTTCTATTTTTGATCCCTCTGTCCATATGAATTTAAAATAATATCTGTTTGCTCTTAGTAAAAGTTTTTGTAGTCGTAATGGCGCTTCACTTAGAGGTTTCTCCACGATATTCTTCAGCGGTTTGTGGTCATTGAAAACGACCACTTCTCGTCCATACACATATTGGTCAAACTTCTCTAGCCCATACACCACTGCAAGCATTTCTTTTTCGATTTGTGCCCATTTCATCTCTGCCTCGGTCAGCATTCTTGAAGCAAACTCTATTGGTTGCCCTCTCTGCATGAGGACACACTCTAATGCATCTTTGCTACTATCGACTTGTAGCTCGAGTTTCTGGTTCGGGTCATAGAATCTTAGCACAGGCACATTTGACATCTGTCTTTTGACGCACTCAAATGCCCTTTTGCACTCGTCGGACCAGTGGAATTTTTTGTTCTTTTTTAATAACTCACAAATCGGCTTCATTGTTTGTGACATATCTTCCAGAAATCTGCTGAGGTATTTTATCATTCCACATAGCCTTTTGATCCCTTGAACGTCTCTAGGTTCAGACAGATTATTGATGGCTTCTACCTTTTTCGGATCTACTTTGACCCCTTCTTTCCCAATAACATGCCCCATGAATGTTATTTCCTGGACTCTCTGGATGGTTTTCTTATCATTTAGTTTGATGTTTCTTGTTCTACATCTTTCTTGTAGTTTCTTGAAATTCTCGTCATGATTTGTTTCTGCCTCTTTGTCTGATTTACCCCGGCCTATTACTACTATGTCATCTGCCACGTTGACACAACCTGGTAACCCTTCCAATGCTTGAGTTAGCCTTCTTTGGAAAAGTTCACTGCTGACTGAAAGTCCAAAAGGCAGTCTGTTCCATTGAAATCTCCCAAACGGCGTAATCATAGTTGTTAATTTGCTGGATTTCTTATTTAATTTAATGTGGTAAAACGCTTCTTTGAGGTCTATTCTAGAGAAGACTTTTGCATCCTGAAACTCCGGCAGGACATCTTCTAGTGTCGGCAGTTTATAATGCTCCCTGCGGAGAGCCGTATTAAGTGGTTGTGGGTCAATACAAATTCTCAACGATCCATCTGTCTTCTCCACAAATGCCATCTGGCTGACCCAGTCGATAGGCTCCTCAACCTGTGTTAGTATGCCTCTGTTTACCAGTGTTTCTAGCTCTTTTTTGACTTTCTCTTTCAGTGCAAATGGTACACGTCTTCAGGGTAGTACCTTTGGCTTTACCGTGGGGTCTACTGTTAGTGATGCAGTCCCAAGGTCCCCCAGATCCTCTGGTTCCCCAACAGTCACTCGGGCTATGAACTCTTCCTTGTTTACTTTCACCAAGCCCAGTGCGAGTGCTGTTTTGAACCCTATGAGACATGTGAGCTCATCCTCTACCACTGTGAAATCAACGTGGTGTTCTTTTCCTGATCTCGGGTTTCGCAGTTTCAGAGTGGCTTCTCCAACTGGGACCAGCTTTGTCTTGTTCCACATTGACAAGACTTGTCTCGTTTGTCGAATGTTCTGTGGTGGAACATATTTCTCACAAATGGTGTTTACATCAGCCCCTGTGTCTACCTGGAACCTGACCCTTTTTTTGCCTTACCTCCATGACCACCGTCATTCTGTCCCTGCCTTTATATACGCCATTTAATCTGAGGTCGTCATTATCAGACCACTGATCATCCTCTGGGCTATTACCCACATAGTTGACTGTCAAACATTTTCGTGCGAAGTGTTTTTCCTGCCGCACTTATTGCAGCATTTCCCCCATGCCGCACAGGCTTCTTTGGACTTTTCGTGGTTTCGTCCACAGTAACGACACTCCCTTGCCACACCCCAGTGCTCAGCTTCTGCTGTCTGTAGCGTTCTTCTCTCTGTGGCCTAGCTTCCACTTTTTCTATCAATGTTTCCGCCTTTTCAGTCATCTCCTTTATTCCCTCTTTTGTCGCCTCCGAGACCTGGCAAATTTCTATAGCTTGCTTCAAATTCAGTTCCCCCTGTCTAAGCAATCGTTCCTGCACTTCTTTGGGTACTGAGAATACTATTTTGCCTCTGATCATTCTATCCTTCTCCTTGAAGTTGCACTGATCAGCCTTTTGTCGGATATTAGACAGAAATGTTCTGAACGGTGTCTCATACCGCACACTCCAGAATCGATATGTCTCTAAACCTTCGTTTTTCCTTGGTGTGCAGTATTCACCAATCCTGTCCAATACTTTCTCATGGTTCTTTTTATCATCGTCTGTGTCGAACTCGAGTTGATCGAATACTTCGATTGTCTGCGGTCCCGCGCACTGAAGCATTATTGCAACCTGCTGTGCCTTACTTTTTCCGTTGGCACCGGTCGCTTCCATGTATACCTGGAGCTGTCTTTTCCATCGTCGGAAATTTTCGCCGACGTTTCCGTCAAACAGTTCCAATTTCTCTGGTGGATGGAAATTCTGTTCCATCTTGTTTTGTTGCTATTTTAATTTCAATTTACCAATAACAAAGTTCTATAATATCTTCCTAGAAATATTCTTGCGTTCTAGGTTTACCTTTACAGCTCCAGCTGTTTCACTCGTGCTACCATGTTAATATGGCCGAAATAAACAAAGTAAAACACTCATAGTATCAACATGTGTATTTATTTGACATTCCGCCATGTTGGTCTCACTCCTCGAAGTTACATTCCTGCCGCTTACGTCACGGCACTGATCTACATCATCAACACCTATAAGCGAAAAATGTTGCCGATCTGAATTCGGGGTTACACTTGCATAAATACGTTTGCCATTCACTGGCTGAACCAAGGGGAAAAAACTACATATGAATATGTATTATACTGATATCGATGGTGAGACCGGCAACTAATTTTTAACTACCAACTTTCTCAACAAAGAATTATTTACTAACATAATTTAAATATACAGAATTATATAACAATTAAGAACATAATTTTATTATATTTCTGACTGAACAAAAAAAATAAAATTATTGATCTATTGTCTAAATAGTATTTTAGATTGATCAAAATAATTTAGAACTGTCAATAAAATATGACAGTTGGCAGCACTGCAGTAGACACGTACGCCCAGCTTACGTCAGAATGTTTGTTTAGTCTCGTCACCTGTCATCCAACATCCCCCTTCCTGCCCCCCCCCCCCGTACTTTTCCTTTTCCGCGAGTCGTCGTGTTTTTTTTTAGCGATAACACAATGGGAGTTAACTTTTTTTAATTGCTGGTGCCTCTGCAACTGATAAGATTTTTACCTCATTTTATAGACAAAATGCGCTATTGTCCCCATTTTGTCTGCCTGTCATTACCCTAGATCTCAGCAACCATAAGTCCTAGACCCATGGTGTATATACTTTTTTTGAAGGTCTTGTTTTAATTGTTAGAGCGCTCAGCATAGCGATAAAACGTTTTATTTTATTATTGTACATTTATGTGTTCTTTTAATACATTGGGTGTATTCGAATGTTGTAAAAAAAAAACATAAGTAAGTACGTTTAATTAAAATATTCTAGATGTAGTGAGATTGATTTTTTTTCTCTTTTTATTTTAAATCTTCATGTTTAATTAGTTTAATTACCCAAATCTGGTTTTTTCTCACGCTTTTTCATTTAATTTCTGAAATAAAAGTAAGAAAAAATCACTATAGTAATTTAGTTTAATTAACTCTTGTAGCTTTTACGTGATAATTTGAATGATACAATTAGTGAACATCTGCTAGGAATCTTGATTGACAGGTTTAGAAACGATGGAACTTGTGTAACAGAGGGGGTACGTTTCTAAAATGTAACTGGGTTGGGAAAGGGGGAAAAATAAAAAAAAAACGCGTTAATAATAAGTGAGCATCTACTTTCTGGGGTACGATAATGCAGCAAGCATGGCTGGAATCCACGGTGGTGTGCAACAAAAGATCAAAGACATTAATCCGAAGGCAATTTTTGTACCTTGTTCCAATCATTCTTTGAACCTTTGTGGCAAACATTCGTTTGCTAACAATCCATCTTGTGTAACGTTTTTTGGAAGTCTTGAGGCGCTGTACATGCTGATGCAGTGAAGCCAGTGATACAGAAGTTTAACAAGTTTGTGGAAGCCATTGAAGCTCTGTGTGATGTCGAAGAAAGCGTCGAGACAAAAGGTGCTGCGCCCAATCAGTTGTCAGCTATATGCGACTTTTCTTTTATTTCGTTCTTGTTTTTCTGGGGTGACGTTTTACAAGAAGTTGACTTAACACAGAAGTACATGCAAACACCAGGTATTACTGTGGACATGGTTGCAACCAAACTAAGGGATCTCAAGGTCTTTTTGGAAGTGCAGCGTACGAAGGGTGTTGACAATGCCGTCCAGCAGGCACTTGTGAAATGTGAAGAATGTGAAGAACTTGATATCCCTACAGAGAAGAGAATCATAAGAAAGACAAGATTACCAGGAGAGGAAGCAAGAGATGCTGGATTGTCGTTGCAGCAGGAGACCAAGAGAGCAATGTTAGAGTGTCTGGACCGTTTTTATATGGAGTTACATACGAGAGGAAAGGCAGTGTATGACATTTTGCTGACTTTTTCTGCCGTTCAGCCAGACCATATTATTTGTGCCAACGACGAAGAAATACAGTCTTCTGTTACCAAGCTCACAACCATGTATGATGAGCTGTCTGAAAAAGAACTTGTCTAGAAATTCCACGTTTAAGGCACCTACAAGCAACCGAAATAAACTTGGAGGAAGCCAAGCACTGGACTGTACTGCAATTCCTACGGTTTATCATCGTGGGAATTTGTTGAATCGTTGCCATATCTTACGCTGACTCTAAGATTTTTTCTGACAATATGTGTTTCTATGGCATCGTGTGAAAGAAGTTTCTCGAAAATGAAACTTATAAAAAATTACCTCCGGTCAACCATGAGCCAGTCGAGATTATCGGATCTGGCTGTTCTGTCCATTGAACGCGATCTTACAAGACAAATAGATTTTGATGATGTCATTGACCTGTTTGCCACAATGAAAATATGAAGACATTCCTTCTAGGACTATAGTGTCGAAGGACATTCAGACATTCTTTTGGGCTGTGCATTCCGTGTTTTGCAATTAGTATTTAAATGTTCTGAAAGTGAACAGTTGCGTTTTAAAAATGTTTGGATTTGAACTATTTGTTTTGTGGTATTGGATTTGGATTTTGTCTTGGATCATACATGTAAGCAGTAACGTACCGGTCAGTAGAGTAAAGTAGAGCCTAGAGGTAGAGTATTTATGAAAGTTTAGCTACACCTAACCATTCAGCATAGGGTCATGTGGGGTCACTGGGGTGACATTTGAACGGACCGCCCCGGGTGACGTTTACTCTTGCTAAGACACTGGCATAATGTCATCAAATTTGAGAGTTTGTGCCACAAACAATGAAGGAAAGTTATAAGCATCGGCATCTGCTATTTCTGAAGCTCTGAGTCCATCAGTTCAGGGCCGTTTTAAGGTCATCGTTGATCCCAGGTACTTTCAAAGTCGTAGACCCTCCCCATCTTCATTTTTAATATTTTCAAGAATGCACCCCGCACTTCTTTGCTATTTGAAATATAAATAAACTTTTGAGGACGTCATATGTGATGTGAACAGTGGCGCAACCAGCAAAAATGCTGGGGGGGGGGGCTCACATTATGAAAAAAAGACAGTTTGACAGTCTTTTTTGTAACTTTATAACATTAATTATGTATTGATGATTTGGCCTGGGGTGGGGAGGGCTCAAGCCCTCCCCCCTCCCCCCCCGGTTGCGCCACTGTATGTGACTATGCTAAGACAAAGAGCCTAAAGTTATCATACTGTAATTTACAGATGTGCAGCTTGACGTGCTCATCTCACACGGTTATATATAGTTACTTTAATACAAACATTATTACATTTTACTGGCATTCTGAACTTGTTTTCACTTTATGTTCTGGCTTTCGTAGGTCCTTGAAAAGTCCGTAGTCCCTACTGTGCCTAGTTGATAAATGATAAAGCTTCTTTGCATCAGTTGTTTGGTTGATTGGGATAAAGGAGGAAAGAATCTCGAAGGTAAAACGTTGAACTATGAACTCCTAACTAACATGAGGAATTGTGTACAATAAAATTACATTGAAAAGATATGCAATTCATGCTATTTTGACATACAACTAATTTAAGTATTTCACAAAAAAATTGTGAAAATTATTTTTAAAACTATTAAGTTTTACTAAAAAAAATAAATAGTTAATTTAGAAATAAAATATAAAATATATAAAATATGTGACGTCACACTTGGCCTGACCCCCCCTCCCCCCTGTCACAAACTGTCACACTTTCTTACACCCCCTCCCCCCTCTGGAGCGTGACGTACATTATGAACGGCCCCTTTGTGGTGTTAAGATAAACTTTTCAAAATGGCGGACGATTCGAGTTGTGACGAAAATTTGTGTATTTCTGCGGTCGTAGCATTATCATCAACAATAATTCAAGATATTCAATTTGATGAATTGGAAAATACTTTTTTTCAAAAATGAGGGCGAAATGCAATGATGCATGCTGACCACCGGGAGGAGGAACAGAATGGAGAAATCGCTGGAAATGAGAGTATGGCTGAAAGTCAACAGTGACTTGCTGAACGAAATTATTTAATTAAAAAGAATTAGGCAACAATTTGTTTGATGTAACAATTTGAACAAAGCAACTTGAATTTTTTATTCAACTTTGAAGTCACTTTTACTACTAATTTTTACAAACTTAATAGTTATCAAGATTTTTTTCACTTATTTTCTGTTCAATTCATGTTTAGTGTGATAGTGTAGTGTGTGGTCCAGGGGGGGGGGGTTGTCATCAAAGCATGCACAAAATTTAAAGATTTAAAGCACGTGGCACAAAGGCTCTTATTAATTTTGTGCATTGTTTGATGACAAAAGCTCCCTGAACTCCTGGAATTACTTTTTGTGGAAACCACACGCAAAATGTGCAAAAGGCACCTTTTAATATTTGCAAGTATACAACCCACGATGAATAGTTTGATAGCCAAGCATATGTAAAACCTCTGTTTCCTCCACTGTCAGCTCTAAAAATCATATTTTTTATCAGGGGTCCAACAATCAAGGATCAGCAGCAGTTTCAACTCATTTGAAAGGTCGTATGTCAAGACAACATTCCAATATTCAATTCAGGAAATGAAAAGTGACAGCGACAATCAAATTAGAAATAGTTGCTTCAGTTGTGTCTGGCTGTTGAACTTGTACTGTTGTCCTCAATGCATATGATAATTCAGATGCTGCAGACGCCCTAAAATCTTATAATAACGGCTTTTCGGAATCGTAAACAATTTTTCTGATATCAATCTTTTCATATTAATTTTATTTTTGAATGTCTGAATTAATTTAGGATAAATTTAAAAATTAACCCAGTGGCAGACGATTATAAACTAACAAGAATTGCCAGATTAAAAAAAAAACATAATGGCAAAAACATTTTCGAAGGCCAAATCAAGCTGCAGAAGGCCAAATTAAGCAAAAAAAAAAATAAATAAAATCGGAACATGCTTGTGCTTGTAGTCAAAATGTTTGAATTTTCAAATACATTTATTTATGTCAATATAAATAATTTGTGTTATACTTAACTTGGATTTAATTGAGAAATAAGCTTGTATAGCATTGTCAGTTAAATTAAAAAACGTGTTTTTGTGCCCCCCCCCCGGAAAAATTCTTAGCGACGCCCATGGACATGTGATATCAAGTGGTTGTCAAATATAGACAGTGGCGTAATGTAAGTAAGTTGTATCTCACGATGTTTAATACAAGTGATTCCCCCCCCCCCCTGAAAGTTTGGTCTAGTTGCGCCACTGAATATAGACATTGTTTTGAGACAATAGTAGTCAATTATAGACATTGTTTTTAGACAATGGAAGTCAAATAAAGACATTGTTTTGGGAAAATTGCTGGCAAATATGAGACAATAACAAAGTTAAACAAGACCTGAAGTTCAAAATTTTATATGAGGTTTGACTTTAATTGGTTAAGTTTTAAGTCCTGCATGTCATCCAGTTCATTATTTTATTTTAAGGGATGACAAATTATCGAGTTGTATTTCGTCGTTTTAGTTCATGGAATTCATTGTATTAACCCCACATACTTGACAAAGGGCCGTTTAAAGGTCATTGTAGGCCCTAGGCACTTTCAAAATCGTAGGCCCTCCCCGATTTCATTTTTTAATGTTATTCAAGAATGCACCGGCACATAATGTTTAAGTTATCGTGTCATAGCTCTTCTAAAAAATACCACAATAATATATTGAGTCATCTCCCTTTCTATAGACCGGAAAAATTACTAACTCCATAAAGCTTTTAAAATGACATAGCTACAACATCCACATGGCTAGTGAAGCGAAATAGCTACAGCCTCCAGATAGCTTGTAAAAATACATAGTTAAAACCAACGTAGATCCAGCGCGAATCTTGATTTATCACAGAGCTTCAACGTCTATGTGGAATGCTGGCCGAGCGGATAAAATGTCTTGACTATCAACCTGAGAGTCCCGGGTTCGATCCTCAGTGATAACCAATGGGTACCTGACATTAATTATGGAAGTAAAAACGGTTGTGCGTTGTGCTACCCACACAATTCTTTTTATATGCCGTGGTTATAGCCACTTCATCAGCGTGTGTATGTGTCTGATTTACATTGTATGTATGTGTCTGATTTACATTGTATGTATGTGTCTGATTTACATTGTATGTATGTGTCTGATTTACATTGTATGTATGTGTCTGATTTACATTGTATGTATGTGTCTGATTTACATTGTATGTATGTGTCTGATTTACATTGTATGTATGTGTCTGATTTACATTGTATGTATGTGTCTGATTTACATTGTATGTATGTGTCTGATTTACATTGTATGTAAGTGTTGGTGATGTGGGGATTCTTCTGATATACTTCAGACTGGTCAATAACTAAACTACACGACTGTCTGAACTACTCTATTTAGCCCCTTTGGTCAGCGCCCTAAAGTTTTTAATATACATTAGTTTTTGGTTTCAATATGATGTAATAAAGCTTCTTATGATATATACCAAAAATTAATTAAATATTTTGATAAAATGTAGATATAATAGTAGGCCTACGTGTAAATATGTATGCACTGTAACTCGACTTCACCAAAAATGTCAAAAAACATCATGCACAAAGCATCAGAAAAAATCATTTTTTAAAGATTTTTTTAACCCAAAACTTGTTCCAAACTGATTAATATATAGGCCTCGCTTATATATTTAGATGCATATATTTTATATGCAATATATATATTTTTTTTTAAATTACATAACATTGTATTAATTTTAGTCTTAAAATTTGATCCTAATTTTTAGTAACATAAAATAAAACAAGCACCACATTTAGAATAAATAACAACATTTCTTGAATTTTCTATTAAATTTAATTTCTTAGAAATATACAAATGAATTTTTTATTTTCCAAAAGGTGATCTTACAAAAAAAAAATTATTAACATAAAAAAATTCAATGAAGTAAAGCACAAAGAAAGAATGTTAAGTCTATTGTAGACATATATATATATATATATATATATATATATATATATATATATATATATATATATATATATATATATATATATGGTAGTATATAAGGTTGTATCTTTGGTTGTAGCCAACTGGTTTAAAAAAATCAAACAGCACTTATTACCTCTGCAGCAACACAAAGCATTTAAATATACTTCTGCAGTCCTTTTTCGTTCACAAGTAATAGCTTCTCACAATTTAAATTTCCTGTAAATAACGCATCGAAGTAATAAGTAAAGTATCACAGGAACACAAGCCCAGGTTGTCTTGTTTGTTGGGATTTTGGGTTTCATTACTTGTCCTGGGTAACATTCAATGTCGATCGTTCAACAAATCTGCTCGATAAGACAGGCTGGGTTTGGCTTTCTGCTTATGACCTGTTTTATTAGCTCTCCGCCTTTAATTTGAATGCTCTGTTCAATAACTGCCGTGTGCTCCTCCCTTGGTAGTGTCAGTTTGCCGTGCATGAAGTTGAAAATGTTCTTTCCAGAATTAGTTGTGGATACCACTTATATGTGTATACAGCCCCGTAGCACGGCCCCCAACGCCCCCCCCCTGCTAGGTGTGGAGTGCCCCCCCCCCGCTTAAAAAAGAAGAAAAAGAGGAAAAAATAAAGAAAAAGTAAAGGTGCCCCCTTGCTGGGTATTGGTGCCTCCCTGCTTACTTTGACCTGGCTACGGGCCTGTGTGTATAACTGACAGTAATAATGACAACCTCTGTATTCACACATGATGATTTTTGTCTGTACAACAAAATTTTAGACAATTTTAAATCAAACATAATAAATGTCGCAGCAACAAAATTATATAATGTCAACAGAATTACTTGCTCTTAGATAAAATTTCAACAGTTTAAAATATTCATTACAGTATTCAGGTATGTTATAAAGGGTCTTCTAACATTAGGCTATTTCATTTATAAAGGTTTAGATTTAATTCTAGATATGCTCAAGGGATGTTGTATATGGCTTACATCACTGCCACTGCTTTTATTCATTTAACTCTTCTGTCACCTACCATTTATCTTTTTTTACTATCATTGGGTTGCTATGTTTAGTGATGTTTTAGTTGGTTAAAACTTGTAAAAGCTGTAAATTTTATTTTCATATTGAACCTCAGTCAAAATTACATATTATAACACAAAATCAATTAAATCTATCAATAAATAAAATAGTTAAGAAACACGAAAAAAATGTATGAGCCAAAATAATCAGACATCCAAATAAATGAAAAAAAAAACATTATTTAAAACTAGAGCTGCTGTTCGATTAAAAATTTTAATCGAAATAAACGCATAATTAAAAAAAAATATCGCAAATTAATGCACATTTAATAGAAAAAAATACTTTATTTATTAATTGTAACATTTTTTTTTATTCTATCAACATGCCATTTTAAAAAAATAAATTTGATGGATATAACAGTTTACTTAACTGAAGCAGTGTTATTTATTCAGCCAGTTGCTTAAACTGACAAGTTTGTTCACATTCGTCGGTTCCAATGATGCTCTCATCTTGTTGACAACACACCCAGAAACAAAAAAGAGACTTCACAAGGGACAGTTGTGGCAGGGGAGGCTAAATATTTTTTTGCTAGTTTAGCCAAAACTGGGTATTTGTCCTCATGTAACTTCCACCACTTTAGTGGATCCATGTCATTTTCGATTTGTTGCTCCTGTTTGTATTTATCAACAACTGTCGGGGTGGAGCGAAGCATCAATGGTTTATCTTCAGAATCTGATGATAGTTCCTGCATTCGCGCTTTCTTTCATGGTTGTTTTGATGTTTTTTGATCATCTTGCCAAGCCCAGATTCTTTTACTATTAGCTCAAGCTGTTGCCAAACTTCTCGTTTATCCTTATGCAAACATCTCAGATTTTTGAAACGAAGGTCCAGAGCAGTAACAATTTTCAACCAATATAGGTTGAGGTTCAGTTTGCGTCGATCAAGATCACTCAAAAAAGAATTTTTGAAACGTAAAATGCTGACTGGGTCTTCATCAGACACTGCTAGTTCGATTTCAAGAAGACATATGGTTGGAAGAATCATTGAGCATGAAATATATCGTTCCCCACCCAATAATTCTGTAGCATATCGGCATGGGTCGAGCACCTTCTGAATTAAGCTCAATTTCTCCCATTCTGTTTCAGTTGGAAGAACAAGACTGTGTTTGTGGCCTGGTTCTGATAGTGTTTTCAACAAGTCTCTTTACTGCTAAGGAGTCGCTCGACCATCAACAATGATGAATTCCAACGTGTAGGAACGTCCTGAATTTACGCTTCTTCTCGTCTGTATAGTTGCGCCTGCTTGGTTTTTAATTCTGTGTTGTTTGCCGGACTATGTTTAAAATGTCCCACAACTTTACGACAATTAGCAAGGATGCTTTCGATTCCGGACTCTGTGATGGCTTTGTTAACTGACAGCTGAAGACTGGGCTGCACATGGCATAGAATGAAACGGTAACATTTCTAATGCAGCTGTCACATTTCGTGCATTGTCCGTACAAAAGGTGGTCACTTTATCATAAATTCCCCAAGATCTTGCCACAGAACTGAAGTGTTCTGCACATTTCTCCGAATAAGGGCGTTCTTCAATAAGTTGAACGCACAGAACATATGAGCGGAAACTCCAATCTTTATCAATAAAATGACCTGCCACACCGAGGTAGCTGTCGTTTGCCACCGATGACCAGTAATCGCCAGTTAAAGCAACGAATTCAACTTCTGAAATAGCTTGAGAAATGTTTTGCCTTTCTTGGTGGTACAAGTCATCAATTCTGTTGGTGATCACAGATCTAGAAGGTAAAGTGTATGACTGATTTCCAGTGGCAACCCGAATAACATCCTGTAGCCCTTCGTCGGTTACAATGTTTATTGGCCGATTATTCCTGACAACCCATTGGGCGATAGTGTTGGTTATTCTGTTTCGTTTGGTCCATTGGTTTTGCCTTTTCTTTATGTTCAAACAATGTAGTTTGGCTATGAGTTGATTTGACTTTAACGCTTGATACAGCCGATGTCGATGGAATGTCATGATTGATAAACGCGTGCTTGGATTGTAGATGATATTTCAAAGATGAATTGCTGCGATGGTATTTAAATTCTTTTTTGCAATATTTGCAAACAACAATACTACTAGTTTTGACAATAAAATTCCCATTCAAAATCGTTTTTTTCTGTTTGCGATTCCATTATAAGAATTGAGAAAAAAAGATTATCAACTGTGACAAAATGTGACTGGGGAGGGAAAGGAAATCCCGATAATAATTACATATGAATCTGAAACAACGTGTTGTTATTTTTTCGCACTTACTTGGCCTAAGCAATAGAGTAATAAACTTTGTGTGTGTGTGTGTGTGTGAGAGAGAGAGAGACGTCTTTGACACGCCAGACCTTGAAATGTTCGACTCATTTTTGATGCGAGCAAGTAAGCATCCTTGTTCATTTGTTCATAGTCTCACATGTGGGTCGCGACTTGTTATAAAGTGTGTGGTCAACAGGAAAGAAAGAACAACAGAAGATGAAAAATGAAAGCCGACCAATAACATCAAAGAGTGTCATTTTACACAATATTTTTTATTAATATAACTGACAGACCGATAAAAAAATCTTTTTTGTTGTTCACTAAAACATTGAACAAATAGTAGATAGTAAGAAAGTAAATGAATGAAAGAATATAAGAATAACATTTATAGACATCGACGCGCAAAGCAAAAACTTCAAAAGAAGATTAAAAGTAAATTTGTCCTTTAACTCGCCGACTGTGGTTGTATTGGTTGGGAGGTGGGTGGTGTTAATATTGGTAGATGACGTCACTTACCAACCACAAGTTACATTGTTTCAAAGCCATGACACTTGTCAATCGAACTATAACACGTGCAGATGTTCATTAATTGCATCATTCAGGGTCATAAGTTTGAATTAAGAAAATGGCAATCCTATTGTTTCAAGGTCATATAGCTGATATGATTTATGTAAACGTGACACTCTGTATTAGGGTTTTTTTTCTTCCTTTTTTTTAAATCTCGTCTGATCTGGTTATAGAACTGGGTTATTAACGGATTTTTTTTTATTTCATCTGCAACTCTGAAATAACACCATTTGGGTAAAAATTAACGCATTTAGGTGTTTTGTGTTACAAATGTAATCGCATATTTTTAACGCATTAATTACGCTTTAATTGCAGTAAATAAGCAGCCATATATAAATATTTAACTCAGTATCACAATAATTAAAAAATACAACCACTGTCTCGGGTACAGATGTATTAGCAAGATGCTATACTATCAAAATACGATACAAAATTATGCGCAAAAAAAACACAAGCAATTTAAGTCTTTTCCGTTTCGGACAAAGGACATTTTAGAGCATTTTCGTGTACGAAGAGAGGGAAGTAATCATGTTGAATAACTGTTACAAAAATAAATAATGATTACGCCCCTTTGATTAGCTTTTATTATTTATATTTAAAATATAAGCGAAAACGGTACCTAAGAAACTCTTATATTCATCCATGAGAGGTCCTATTGCAAAATAAACTTTTGATGTACACTTGGCAGGCCAAGACCTACAAAGTGATATATACATCAAGGGTCTAGGACTTATGGTTGTTGAGATCTAGGGTGATGACAGACAGACAGACAAAACGGGGACAATAGAGCATTTTTTTTTTCGAAAATGCTCTAATGATGATACAAAATTTCTAGCATCTGGTTATTTTGATCTAATTATAAACGGGTTCATTATACCTTTAACAATACACTATAGTACCTCCACCAATACACTACAGTTTATAATGTTAACTAGTGAATGAAAGTTTTCTCTTTTTACATCGACCGGGAAGGGAGCAGGAGGTTTACTTGTCGAAGGGCTAAATAACCAAAACATCTTCATTATATATTACAAGTGGGGCTTCAGTCGACATACCTGGGGGTGACGGTATGTGCGAATTGCGACGGGGTGGGGGTGGTAGATCTACTTAATAAGTGGACGGAACTTAAACTTCAAATGGTTGAGTGAAATTCTGTTATTTATCGATTTGGTGAACTTTCCGCATTTAGTCAAATTAACGCATTTAAGTGTTGCGTTAAAAATTTTAATCGCAAATTATTTTTGACGCGTTAATCGCAAATTAACGCAGTTTAATCAGCAGCCCTATTTAAAACTAATAAAAGGCAACTTATATATCAATGCGTGCAGAAATGCAGAATGATATGTCTGTTTAATTTGAGCTTTATTTATAATGATTTTGTGGAATGTTAAGTTGACCCATACACCGATGCAAGGTTTCAGCTACTTTGTTTTGCTATTTTTTTTTATTTTTTAAGCTACACCAGCCATTTTCGGCACATGCATTCAACAGACCAATTTATGAACAAAAAAAAATAAAAATAAAAAAAAATTTAAAAAAAAATGTATTATGTGACTTTTGGGGTGAAAAAGTTTAATTTTAAGACATATTTTCAAAAATAATTTATCGTGGATTTCTTGGTACCCATCATCTAATCATACTCAATTTACACACGCTGATTTCGAATATGCAAACCATTTGTCTCTATCAGCCTCCAATTTTAAGAAATCCGCAATCTTAATTTTTTTATTATATTTATAATACTCCAATATGCATAAAAATGAAATTTTTAAACCATATATTCTCTTTTGCAGTTAATGTAAAAAAATATTAAACACAAGCATGAAATCAGTTCTAACTAATAAAATTATATGTAAAAAATATATTCCATTTAAAGTCAAATGCATGTGTAAAATGTTTAAAATGTTCATGGTTTGAATTTCTTGGCTGTGGACTTCCGCTTGTACTGAGTACTTGGCAAGTCGCGTTGTAGAGTCCAACAGTAGTCAGCTAACATCGCTGCACTCCACCGGCCCTGGTAGCGTGACTCCATCACAGAAATGTCCTGGTGGAAGCGTTCGCCATGTTCATCGCTTACAGCGCCTAGGTTTTCTTGGAAGAAGTCTAGATGTGAATCGAGTAAATGAATTTTCAGAGACATATTGCATCCCAGGTGTTTGTAGGCACTAATGCATTTCTTTACAACTGTTTCATAGTCAACAGACTTCTTATTTCCAAGAAAATTGGTTACGACTGACTTGAATGCCACCCACGCATCTTTTTCAGGATGACTTAAAGTGTTTTGAAAGTCTTCATCGGCCATGATTTTTCTTATTTGTGGACCTATGAAAATACCTTCCTTGACTTTAGCATAACTGAGCTCTGGAAACTTGTTGCATAGGTATATAAATGCATCCGATTTGCTGTCTAATACCTTGACAAAGTTCTTCATCAGTCCCAATTTTATATGAAGCGGTGGCATGAGAATTTTGTCACGATCAACCAACGGTTGATGAAGAACGTTTTTGTTTCCTGGTTGCATTCTGTCTCTGATCGACCAATTCTTTTTTGTGTAGTGGTGCTTCTTATCTCGGCTGTCCCATTCGCATATGAAGCACATGTACTTCGTGTACCCTGTCTGCATTCCCATCAAAATAGTTATTACTTTTAGATCGCCGCAGATATTCCAGTTGTACACGCGATAACGTATTGTTTCCAAAGTCCCGACATGTTTTCATATGTCTCTTTCATGTGGGCAGAATATCCAACTGGTACTGAAGCATATTTGTTTCCATTGTGCAACAATACTGCTTTTAAGCTAGTCTTTGACGGGTCAATGAACAGTCGCCAATTTTCAACAATGTGTTCGACACCAAGACTTCTCATAAGGCCGTCAAAATCTGTGCAGTGGCAAATACTGCCAGTCACATCAAAGTATTGAACAAGCTGTTTATGCCTGTGACGAAAGTTTGCTGTAGCTGTACCTGGTGCAAGCAAATTAAATTCAGTTAACCGTGAACCAAGAAGTTCAGCTTGGCCTTTTGTTAGCGCCAGATCTCGCACAAGGTCGCAAAGTTCACCATAATTCATCAAATGAATTCCTTCTCCGGCAGCTTTGTAGTCAGGGTCTGAGTCATCGGCACAAGATGGAACATCACTTTCTTCATCCTTCTCTTCGTCTATTGTGTATTCTACAGGCGATTGTGGTACTGGACAAATGACAGGATCGTGTGGAATTGGTTTTGAAACTGATGGAACATTTGGGTAATTGACAGTTGTACGAGTTTTATAACAAATTCCATTGATGTTTGCCAAACAAAAATAACAATCTGTGGAGTGATTGCTTTGCTCACGCCATATCATAGGGACTCCGAATGCCATGTGGTTGTTTTTCTTTGCCTTCCTCATCCAACCATGCAAGTTGCATGAACATGTCGAACAGATGAACTGTGGTGCCCACAACTTACCACAATCCACCTTTGAGTCAAAATAAAGTTGATAAGCTTTCTTCAGTAACGGCGTGAAAGTCTTCTGATGAGACTTGTTTGTGAAAAAGCCGCACACATAGCAAAACAGATCCGGTGAATTTACACATCCTCTGGTCGCCATATTTTAAACAACTTGCAATTGCCACATTCACTGCTCCTTTTATGAAGTCTGAAACTGCAACGTAATCAAATTCTAAGACAATGCGGAATTCATAACACAACTGCAAAACAACACTCACCCTACAAACATCTGACATCATCAGAAAAAAAAGAACATTGCCAATATACGTATATAATTACGAGGTATGTGTGTTTGTGAACATGTGTGTACGCGCAGGTGCGTGCGTTTGTGTGCGTAAAATTATGCTGTCAGCAGTCTATTCCTGTTTGGGCGCATACAAAACTTTGTTCGGCAATATCTTAATAATTTGAGCTGATAGAGCAAAATGATTTACAGATTCAAAATCAGCATCAAAAACTGATTCCGAAAACGTTAATGACATATAAGAAATCCAAAACTTGTTTATCAGTGTAATTGTAGCTTACTGAAACTAGAATAGATAATTAAAAAAATATCAAAACATCTCAACATTAAAGTACAGGGAAAACGTGGGGAAATAATAAAACTTTATCCTTACCCCTTAGGCTTTATATCTTCATGGCTAACAATGATTTAGTAATTTGTCCACAATAAATATAAAATAGAAAAACAAATTTGTTTCCGCGAAATTAGTAAGAAGCTCGTGGGCCCATATGAATAGAATGCTTATGGTCCCTTGTGAATAGAAGGCTTGTGGGCTCTGGTAATTATAAGACTTATGGTCCCTTGTGAATAGAAGGTTTGTGGGCTCTGGTAATTATAAGGCTTTGGACCCTTGTGAATAGAAAGCATATGGACTAAGCTTAATAAAAGGCTGTGGACCCTGGTATATAGACGTCTTTTGGGCCCTGTTTGCGAGTCCTCTTACACATTAGGCTTGTGAGCCCTGGTACACTGAAGACCTGTAAGCTCTGATTTTTAGAAGGCTCGCGAGCCCTGGTACATTTACCTAGCTATCGTTAATTGTATACGGGGGGGGGGACTCTGAAAATACCATTTCCCTTCCACGCCATAAGTGCCCCCCTCCACAAGAGAATAGTTACGCCGTTACGCCTGTTTTGCCCCCCCCCCCCCCACCACCCATATACAAATCTTCACTCATAAACTAGTTACCTAACAGAAGGGGAGGATGTCTAAGTGTAAAAACCCTTTAAAAAAAGCCCCCTTAAGCCCATAAAGGGCCATTGGGGCAGATGAAGTGTAGAGTTATTCTGTTTCTGTAACCTCGGGATGTTGTTAGCACAACAGCCAGCCACAGTTACTCCCCCAACTTCATGTCAGGTACCCATTTAAAACTGGGTGGACTTGTGGGACTTTCACCAAGACCTGAAAAAAAAATCCCAAAGCTCTCACTTAGAACTCCTCTTGTCGACGGTGTGTGTGTAGTCCCTGTAAGGATGAGATGAAATCTCTTAGATCCTATAAACCACTAATGGGACGGTTTTTATGGTGCCCTTCTTTCATCCCCACCATAGAAAAAAGCGCAATGGCCATGGAGGCACCACTAAGTTGATATTACAAATTGTCGAGTGTAGGATAAAGGTGATAATATGAAAGATATTTGAACAGAAGCATTGGTCGAGGAATTATTTTTACAATACATTACAAACTTCAAGATGAGCCAGGTTAGCACTAGTCTTTTATTTTAACTTCGAATTCTAATCAAAGTGAATTTATATGTATTTATATGTGTATTTCATTTATTATTTTGTCGGCAAAATACTTTTAAAAGTGGCAATGATGTGGCGTTCACATTCAAAATACTTTTAAAAGTGGCAATGATGTGGCAGTTCACATTCAAAATACTTTTAAAAGTGGCAATGATGTGGCGTTCACATTCAAAATACTTTTAAAAGTGGCAATGATGTGGCGTTCACATTCAAAATACTTTTAAAAGTGGCAATGATGTGGCGTTCACAGTCAAAATACTTTTAAAAGTGGCAATGATGTGGCAGTTCACATTCAAAATACTTTTAAAAGTGGCAATGATGTGGCGTTCACATTCAAAATACTTTTAAAAGTGGCAATGATGTTGCAGTTCACATTCAAAATACTTTTAAAAGTGGCAATGATGTGGCAATTCACATTCAAAATACTTTTAAAAGTGGCAATGATGTTGCAGTTCACATTCAAAATACTTTTAAAAGTGGCAATGATGTGGCAGTTCACATTCAAAATACTTTTTAAAGTGGCAATGATGTGGCAGTTCACATTCAAAATACTTTTAAAAGTGGCAATGATGTTGCAGTTCACATTCAAAATACTTTAAAAAGTGGCAATGATGTGGCAGTTCACATTCAAAATACTTTTTAAAGTGGCAATGATGTGGCAGTTCACATTCAAAAAGAAACAAATGTAGTTCAGTGCTACGGTACAAACATTTATTCTTTCATCAACTATTTGCCACTGAGCCATTAGTGCACATATTAGACTGTCACCTATAATTTGGTCAAATATACCTATATATGAGTAGCATGGCCAATGGTAGACATAGTAACACAAGACCGCGGACTTGTTCAGACGACACTCCTAGATAGACGTTTAAAGTATTGAGGTTGACCGTTACGCGTGAGAAGCGAAAGAACATGCTTAGCAGTGTGTTATGAAATAGCAGGTTCATATCTGTCACAGGAGCTGGTCATTCAGACATGTTTATTTCTACATTGGAATGGGCGTATCTGTCACAGGAGCTGGTCATTCAAACATGTTTATTTGTACATTGGAATGGGTGTATCTGTCAGAGGAGCTGGTCATTCAGACATGTTTATTTGTACATAAGAATGGGTGTATCTGTCACAGGAGCTGGTCATTCAAACATGTTTATTTGTACATTGAAATGGGTGTATCTGTCAGAGGAGCTGGTCATTCAGACATGTTTATTTGTACATTGGAATGGGTGTATCTGTCACAGGAGCTGGTCATTCAGACATGTTTATTTGTACATTGGAATGGGTGTAACGATTGTTCATTTGTTTTTTTTTAATATATTTGCCTCTATTGTAATTGTTTTTTTCATGGATGACATGGCGATAAAGAAAATGTTATAGTACACCATTCGATGAATTTATTTCTCAGTCAAGTAGTCAACACTGGTAGATAAATAATATAGCCAACAGTGGTAGATACTAGAGCTAAAATTGATAGATACTAGTGCCAACATTGATAGATACTAGTGCCAACATTGATAGATACTAGAGCCAACATTGATAGACACCAGTGCCAACATTGAATGATACTAGTGCCAACATTGATAGATACTAGTGCCAACATTGATAGATACTAGTGCCAACATTGATATATACTAGAGCTAACATTGATATATACTAGAGCAAACATTGATAGATACTAGAGCCAATATTGGAAGATACCAGTGCCAACATTGATAGATAATAGAGCCAACATTGATAGATACTAGAGCCAACATTGGTAGATACTAGAGCCAACATTGATAGATACTAGTGCCAACATTGATAGATACTAGTGCCAACATTGATAGATACTAGAGCCAACATTGATAGACACCAGTGCCAACATTGAATGATACTAGTGCCAACATTGATAGATACTAGTGCCAACATTGATAGATACTAGTGCCAACATTGATATATACTAGAGCCAACATTGATAGATACTAGAGCAAACATTGATAGATACTAGAGCCAATATTGGAAGATACCAGTGCCAACATTGATAGATAATAGAGCCAACATTGATAGATACTAGAGCCAACATTGGTAGATACTAGAGCCAACATTGATAGATACTAGTGCCAACATTGATAGATACTAGAGCCAACATTGATAGATACTACAGCCATCATTGGTAGATACCAGTGCCAACATTGATAGATACTAGAGCCAACATTGATATATACTAGTGCCAACATTGGTAGATACTAGTGCCAACATTGATAGATACTAGAGTCAACATTGGTAGATTCTAGTGTCAACATTGATAGATACTAGTGCCAACATTGATAGATACCAGTGCCTACGTTGGTAGATACTAGAGCCAACATTGATAGATACTAGTGCCAACACTGGTAGATACCAGTGCCAACATTGGTAGATACTAGTGTCAACATTTGTAGATACCAGTGCCAACATTGGTAGATACTAGTGCCAACATTGATAGATACTAGTGTCAACATTGGTAGATACCAGAGCCAACATTGATAGATACCAGTGCCAACATTGAAAGATACTAGAGCCAACATTGATAGACACCAGTGCCAACATTGAATGATACTAGTGCCAACATTGATAGATACTAGTGCCAACATTGATAGATACCAGTGCCAACATTGGTAGATACTAGTGCCAACATTGGTAGATACTAGTGCCAACATTGATAGATACCAGTGCCAACATTGGTAGATACTAGAGCCAACATTGATAGATACCAGTGCCAACATTGGTAGATACTAAAGCCAACATTGATAGATACTAGTGCCAACATTGGTAGATACCAGTGCCAACATTGGTAGACACCAGTGCCAACATTGATATATACTAGTGCCAACATTGATAGATACTAGAGCCAACATTGATAGACGCCAGTGCCAAAATTGATAGATACTAGTGTCAACATTGATAGATACTAGTGCCAACATTGGTAGATACCAGTGCCAACATTGGTAGATACTAGTGCCAACATTTGTAGATACCAGTGCCAACATTGGTAGATACCAGTGCCAACATTGATAGATACTAGTGCCAACATTGGTAGATACCAGTGCCAACATTGGTAGATACTAGTGCCAACATTTGTAGATACCAGTGCCAACATTGGTAGATACCAGTGCCAACATTGATAGATACTAGTGCCAACATTGGTAGATACCAGAGCCAACATTGATAGATACCAGTGCCAACATTGATAGATACTAGTGCCAACATTGGTAAATACCAGAGCCAACATTGATAGATACCAGTGCCAACATTGAAAGATACTAGAGCCAACATTGGTAGATACTAGTGCCAACATTGATAGATACTAGAGCCAACATTGGCAGATACTAGTGCCAACATTGATAGATACTAGTGCCAACATTGATAGATACTAGAACCAACATTGATAGACACCAGTGCCAACATTGAATGATATTAGTGCCAACATTGATAGATACTAGTGCCAACATTGATAGATACCAGTCCCAACATTGGTAGATACTAGAGCCAACATTGATAGATACTAGTGCCAACATTGGTAGATACCAGTGCCAACATTGGTAGATACCAGTGCCAACATTGATAGATACTAGTGCCAACATTGATAGATACTAGTGCCAACATTGATAGACATCAGTGCCAACATTGATAGATACTAGTGTCAACATTGTTAGATACTAGTGCCAACATTGATAGATACCAGTGCCAACATTGGTAGATACTAGAGCCAACATTGATAGATACTAGTGCCAACATTGGTAGATACCAGTGCCAACATTGGTAGACACCAGTGCCAACATTGATATATACTAGTGCCAACATTGATAGATACTAGTGTCAACATTGATAGACACCAGTGCCAACATTGATAGATACCAGTGCCAACATTGGTAGATACTAGAGCCAACATTGATAGATACTAGTGCCAACATTGGTAGATACCAGTGCCAACATTGGTAGATACCAGTGCCAACATTGGTAGATACCAGTGCCAACATTGGTAGATACTAGTGCCAACATTTGTAGATACCAGTGCCAACATTGGTAGATACCAGTGCCAACATTGATAGATACCAGGGCCAACATTGGTAGATACCAGTGCCAACATTGGTAGATACCAGTGCCAACATTTGTAGATACCAGTGCCAACATTGGTAGATACCAGTGCCAACATTGATAGATACCAGTGCCAACATTGAAAGATACTAGAGCCAACATTGATAGATACCAGTGCCAACATTGATAGATACTAAAGCCAACATTGGTAGATACTAGTGCCAACATTGATAGATACTAGTGCCAACATTGAATGATACTAGTGCCAACATTGATAGATACTAGTGCCAACATTGATAGATACCAGTGCCAACATTGGTGGATACTAGTGCCAACATTTGTAGATACCAGTGTCAACATTGGTAGATACCAGTGCCAACATTGATAGATACTAGTGCCAACATTGATAGATACCAGAGCCAACATTGATAGATACCAGTGCCAACATTGATAGATACTAGTGCCAACATTGGTAAATACCAGAGCCAACATTGATAGATACCAGTACCAACATTGAAAGATACTAGAGCCAATATTGGTAGATACTAGTGCCAACATTGATAGATACTAGAGCCAACATTGGTAGATACTAGTGCCAACATTGATAGATACTAGTGCCAACATTGATAGATACTAGAGCCAACATTGATAGACACCAGTGCCAACATTGAATGATACTAGTGCCAACATTGATAGATACTAGTGCCAACATTGATAGATACCAGTGCCAACATTGGTAGATACTAGAGCCAACATTGATAGATACTAGTGCCAACATTGATAGATACCAGTGCCAACATTGGTAGATACTAGAGCCAACATTGAGAGATACTAGTGGCAACATTGATAGATACTAGAACCAACATTGATATACACCAGTGCCAACATTGAATGATACTAGTGCAAACATTGATAGATACTAGTGCCAACATTGATAGATACCAGTCCCAACATTGGTAGATACTAGAGCCAACATTGATAGATACTAGTGCCAACATTGGTAGATACCAGTGCCAACATTGGTAGATACCAGTGCCAACATTGATAGATACTAGTGCCAACATTGATAGATACTAGTGCCAACATTGATAGACATCAGTGCCAATATTGATAGATACCAGTGCCAACATTGGTAGATACTAGAGCCAACATTGATAGATACCAGTGCCAACATTGGTAGATACTAAAGCCAACATTGATAGATACTAGTGCCAACATTGGTAGATACCAGTGCCAACATTGGTAGACACCAGTGCCAACATTGATATATACTAGTGCCAACATTGATAGATACTAGAGCCAACAATGATAGACGCCAGTGCCAAAATTGATAGATACTAGTGTCAACATTGATAGATACTAGTGCCAACATTGGTAGATACCAGTGCCAACATTGGTAGATACTAGTGCCAACATTTGTAGATACCAGTGCCAACATTGGTAGATACCAGTGCCAACATTGATAGATACTAGTGCCAACATTGGTAGATACCAGAGCCAACATTGATAGATACCAGTGCCAACATTGATAGATACTAGTGCCAACATTGGTAAATACCAGAGCCAACATTGATAGATACCAGTGCCAACATTGAAAGATACTAGAGCCAACATTGGTAGATACTAGTGCCAACATTGATAGATACTAGAGCCAACATTGGCAGATACTAGTGCCAACATTGATAGATACTAGTGCCAACATTGATAGATACTAGAACCAACATTGATAGACACCAGTGCCAACATTGAATGATACTAGTGCCAACATTGATAGATACTAGTGCCAACATTGATAGATACCAGTCCCAACATTGGTAGATACTAGAGCCAACATTGATAGATACTAGTGCCAACATTGGTAGATACCAGTGCTAACATTGGTAGATACTAGTGCCAACATTGATAGATACTAGTGCCAACATTGATAGATACTAGTGCCAACATTGATAGACATCAGTGCCAACATTGATAGATACCAGTGCCAACATTGGTAGATACTAGAGCCAACATTGATAGATACTAGTGCCAACATTGGTAGATACCAGTGCCAACATTGGTAGACACCAGTGCCAACATTGATATACACTAGTGCCAACATTGATAGATACTAGTGTCAACATTGATAGACACCAGTGCCAACATTGATAGATACCAGTGCCAACATTGGTAGATACTAGAGCCAACATTGATAGATACTAGTGCCAACATTGGTAGATACCAGTGCCAACATTGGTAGATACCAGTGCCAACATTGGTAGATACCAGTGCCAACATTGGTAGATACTAGTGCCAACATTTGTAGATACCAGTGCCAACATTGGTAGATACCAGTGCTAACATTGATAGATACCAGGGCCAACATTGGTAGATACCAGTGCCAACATTGGTAGATACCAGTGCCAACATTTGTAGATACCAGTGCCAACATTGGTAGATACCAGTGCCAACATTGATAGATACCAGTGCCAACATTGAAAGATACTAGAGCCAACATTGATAGATACCAGTGCCAACATTGATAGATACTAAAGCCAACATTGGTAGATACTAGTGCCAACATTGATAGATACTAGTGCCAACATTGAAGGAGAATAGTGCCAACATTGATAGATACTAGTGCCAACATTGATAGATACCAGTGCCAACATTGGTGGATACTAGTGCCAACATTTGTAGATACCAGTGCCAACATTGGTAGATACCAGTGCCAACATTGATAGATACTAGTGCCAACATTGATAGATACCAGAGCCAACATTGATAGATACCAGTGCCAACATTGATAGATACTAGTGCCAACATTGGTAAATACCAGAGCCAACATTGATAGATACCAGTACCAACATTGAAAGATACTAGAGCCAATATTGGTAGATACTAGTGCCAACATTGATAGATACTAGAGCCAACATTGGTAGATACTAGTGCCAACATTGATAGATACTAGTGCCAACATTGATAGATACTAGAGCCAACATTGATAGACACCAGTGCCAACATTGAATGATACTAGTGCCAACATTGATAGATACTAGTGCCAACATTGATAGATACCAGTGCCAACATTGGTAGATACTAGAGCCAACATTGATAGATACTAGTGCCAACATTGATAGATACCAGTGCCAACATTGGTAGATACTAGAGCCAACATTGATAGATACTAGTGCCAACATTGATAGATACTAGAACCAACATTGATAGACACCAGTGCCAACATTGAATGATACTAGTGCCAACATTGATAGATACTAGTGCCAACATTGATAGATACCAGTGCCAACATTGGTAGATACTAGAGCCAACATTGATAGATACTAGTGCCAACATTGGTAGATACCAGTGCCAACATTGGTAGATACCAGTGCCAACATTGATAGATACTAGTGCCAACATTGATAGATACTAGTGCCAACATTGATAGACATCAGTGCCAACATTGATAGATACTAGTGTCAACATTGTTAGATACTAGTGCCAACATTGATAGATACCAGTGCCAACATTGGTAGATACTAGAGCCAACATTGATAGATACTAGTGCCAACATTGGTAGATACCAGTGCCAACATTGGTAGATACCAGTGCCAACATTGGTAGATACTAGTGCCAACATTGATAGATACTAGTGCCAACATTGATAGATACCAGTGCCAACATTGGTAGATACCAGTGCCAACATTGGTAGATACTAGTGCCAACATTTGTAGATACCAGTGCCAACATTGGTAGATACCAGTGCCAACATTGATAGATACTAGTGCCAACATTGATAGATACTAGTGCCAACATTGATAGATACTAGAGCCAACATTGATAGATACCAGTGCCAACATTGATAGATACTAGTGCCAACATTGATAGATACTAGTGCCAACATTGATAGATACTAGTGCCAACATTGATATATACTAGAGCCAACATTGATAGATACTAGAGCAAACATTGATAGATACTAGAGCCAATATTGGAAGATACCAGTGCCAACATTGATAGATAATAGAGCCAACATTGATAGATACTAGAGCCAACATTGGTAGATACTAGAGCCAACATTGATAGATACTAGTGCCAACATTGATAGATACTAGAGCCAACATTGATAGATACTACAGCCATCATTGGTAGATACCAGTGCCAACATTGATAGATACTAGAGCCAACATTGATATATACTAGTGCCAACATTGGTAGATACTAGTGCCAACATTGATAGATACTAGAGTCAACATTGGTAGATTCTAGTGTCAACATTGATAGATACTAGTGCCAACATTGATAGATACCAGTGCCTACGTTGGTAGATACTAGAGCCAACATTGATAGATACTAGTGCCAACACTGGTAGATACCAGTGCCAACATTGGTAGATACTAGTGTCAACATTTGTAGATACCAGTGCCAACATTGGTAGATACTAGTGCCAACATTGATAGATACTAGTGTCAACATTGGTAGATACCAGAGCCAACATTGATAGATACCAGTGCCAACATTGAAAGATACTAGAGCCAACATTGATAGACACCAGTGCCAACATTGAATGATACTAGTGCCAACATTGATAGATACTAGTGCCAACATTGATAGATACCAGTGCCAACATTGGTAGATACTAGTGCCAACATTGTTAGATACTAGTGCCAACATTGATAGATACCAGTGCCAACATTGGTAGATACTAGAGCCAACATTGATAGATACCAGTGCCAACATTGGTAGATACTAAAGCCAACATTGATAGATACTAGTGCCAACATTGGTAGATACCAGTGCCAACATTGGTAGACACCAGTGCCAACATTGATATATACTAGTGCCAACATTGATAGATACTAGAGCCAACATTGATAGACACCAGTGCCAAAATTGATAGATACTAGTGTCAACATTGATAGATACTAGTGCCAACATTGGTAGATACCAGTGCCAACATTGGTAGATACTAGTGCCAACATTTGTAGATACCAGTGCCAACATTGGTAGATACCAGTGCCAACATTGATAGATACTAGTGCCAACATTGGTAGATACCAGTGCCAACATTGGTAGATACTAGTGCCAACATTGGTAGATACCAGTGCCAACATTGGTAGATACCAGTGCCAACATTGATAGATACTAGTGCCAACATTGGTAGATACCAGAGCCAACATTGATAGATACCAGTGCCAACATTGGTAAATACCAGAGCCAACATTGATAGATACCAGTGCCAACATTGAAAGATACTAGAGCCAACATTGGTAGATACTAGTGCCAACATTGATAGATACTAGTGCCAACATTGGTAGATACTAGTGCCAACATTGATAGATACTAGTGCCAACATTGATAGATACTAGAACCAACATTGATAGACACCAGTGCCAACATTGAATGATATTAGTGCCAACATTGATAGATACTAGTGCCAACATTGATAGATACCAGTCCCAACATTGGTAGATACTAGAGCCAACATTGATAGATACTAGTGCCAACATTGGTAGATACCAGTGCCAACATTGGTAGATACCAGTGCCAACATTGATAGATACTAGTGCCAACATTGATAGATACTAGTGCCAACATTGATAGACATCAGTGCCAACATTGATAGATACTAGTGTCAACATTGTTAGATACTAGTGCCAACATTGATAGATACCAGTGCCAACATTGGTAGATACTAGAGCCAACATTGATAGATACTAGTGCCAACATTGGTAGATACCAGTGCCAACATTGGTAGACACCAGTGCCAACATTGATATATACTAGTGCCAACATTGATAGATACTAGTGCCAACATTGATAGATACTAGAGCCAACATTGATAGATACTAGTGCCAACATTGATAGATACTAGAGCCAACATTGGTAGATACTTGTGCCAACATTGGTAGATACCAGAGCCAACATTGATAGATACCAGTGCCAACATTGGTAGATACCAGTGCCAACATTGGTAGATACTAGTGCCAACATTTGTAGATACCAGTGCCAACATTGGTAGATACCAGAGCCAACATTGATAGATACCAGTGCCAACATTGGTAGATACCAGTGCCAACATTGGTAGATACCAGTGCCAACATTGATAGATACTAGAGCCAACATTGGTAGATACCAGTGCCAACATTGATAGATACTAGTGCCAACATTGATAGATACTAGAGCCAACATTGATAGATACCAGTGCCAACATTGATAGATACTAGTGCCAACATTGGTAGATACCATGTGCAGTGTCTAGGGTTCCAATAAGCGGACTCTGTATTATTTTTTTTTCGAGTTCCGTCCAATAAAGTTTAAATATAGCTAAGCTTAGTGCACATTTGCCACGGGTCCGAATAACAATCGGATTTTATTGGGACCCGGGTCCGAATAGCCACAGCCTTATAAATGTATCTACTCTATTTCAGATATTCTGTTTATAATAAAATTGTTAAATACAGAAAGCTAACATTTTGTTTTTAGTCTATTACAAATTCGCGGTCAAATAATATTACGAAATGACCCGTTCTATTTGTTATCGTAGTAAAAATTTATTTTAAATGATTGATAAAATTATTCTATGAAATAAAACTGTTTTAACTTAATATATAACAAAATAACATGCCATTAAAAAAAATTCGGAGGGTAAACAAGATTTAAAACGAACACAAAACGATTCACCATTAAAGATTTCTTATCGTGATGTGCGTGCACGCTATCATTTAAATGCTGTTACTGTTGTGGCGTTCGTAAAAATGACAGTATTTCAAATTGTAGGAGGCAAACAATCAAACAAATTAGCAATTTTAAAGCTAAAAAAAATTCTGCTGTAAAAAAACATTTGGGAGCCGTGGAGCCACCAGATTTTTTCGGCTCCGGCTCCAGCAAAAAGTAGCGGCTCCCGGCTCCGCAAGCCTGGTCTTGCATATCATTGTCCACTATAGTCGTGGGTCTGTCAGGGTGAGCGGTTTTATATTTCCTAATCAGGTCCACAGCTGTCTCTACTATCTTTGGTCGTTTTGAATGGCATGAATTAATGACCTTATCTAATAAGAAGAACGTCCTAAAGACCTAAAGGATTCGAATGTCCTTTCTACCTTGGCATATTGCAGCCACTTGTCTAAGGCAGTACCTAATTTGTCGAAATATGTCTGGGGGTCGGCGTCCTTGTGTAAAACTGTCTGATGGAATGCCTTCCTAAAATTTGCTTCTGTCCAGGGGCCCCAGGTCAAAATACAGTCGATTCCGGATATAGTCATACAAAGAGTATTTGCAAAAAGTTATAAACTAAATTTATTTTACTTTGCCCCCGTGAATGCACTATCGCCGATAAAGCTACACATGTTTTTCATGACATTGTAATTTTGTGGAACTGACTTTTACGACATGCAGAGAGAAAGCTACAACAAAACATTGCGGGCTTTTCTTCTTGCAAACACTTCAATTATATTGCTGTAGTCAATCGTTCTTGCAAGTCGACCTTCCACTGCCAGCATTCCAAGGCTGGTTAGGCGTTCTTGGTACATTTTCGATCTCAGAACATTTTTAACTCGGGCCAATGTGCTGAAAGATCGTTCTGCTTGAGCAACGGTAACCGGAAGTGTGCAGAAGATACGTAGCATAATGACTAAGTTTGGAAACAGTATATCGATTTTCAAATCGTGTAAACGGTTCAGCAAGTCAAATGGCGACAAACTTTTCTACCCGAGGTTTGCAACGTGTATTGTTTTCAGATGGTCCAACTCATTAACAGATCGGCGCTAACATCAAGAACATATTTATCCGCCAGGTTCTTGGCTGAGATGAGGACGTCTACTGTATTCATATGATATTTCCACAGAACGCCGAGCAATTCGTCCAAATTCTTCGCCGCTTCGTATCGTGTTGTTAAATTCGCAATCACGCAGTCAATCACGACGTAGAAAACGGAAAGCTTGAAGTATTCGTGTCGATCCTGCTGATCATCATTGTCGTCGAGAATTGTTCTGTCTGGCAATTGTCGTCTTCGTTTTCGTTTTGTCTCTGACAAACACAGGGACTGTTCAACACCGCAGTTCTCAGCGACAAGTTTGCTCTGAGACAATATCTCATCCCACTTGGATCGAAGCATTTTAAGTCGCCAATGAGGTCACGAATATTAGCAACTTCAACATCAAGAGTTGCTTCTCTTGCCTGCAGCAGAAAACTTCTTAATTGGTAGCTTTTAAAATGTTCAACCACAGCGATGCCATCTGCGGACTGCTGCTGAAGAGATTGTACAATTTCTGGACTACTGCGAAGAATGTTATCACTCGTGCACAGCACTCGGCCAAATGCACGCCACACAGGTTCAAACTATGGCAGCCACATGGTGAGAACGTTGCCAAAGGATTGTTCTTCAGTATAATTGCTTGAGCGCCTTTGTACGAACCACTTATATTGCTTCCATTATCATACCCTTGGCCGCGACAGTTCGTAAGCGGTATTGAATGTTTTTTCAATGTGTCAATGATTAGCTGAGTTATATCTTCTCCCGTCTTCATGTGGCAGTCCACAAATGCAAGGAATCTCTCATGTAGTTCGAAGATATCCAAGTCAGTGTTTAGATTATGTACCGCAAAATGATAACTGTCTGCTCAACATGAGCGGAATCAGGTGTTGCGTTCACAATAAATGACTAGTATTTCGCTTATTCAGCTTCATGCAGTATAGCATCGAGTACTTTTTGCGCACATCAGTGAATACATTCGTTCTGACTGTCAGCGGACAAATAGTGAACCTGCAAGCTTTCGTGTGTTGTCTGTGACTCTTTCACTTTTGCTAGATGTTTGTTAATAACTGAGTCGTAATGACCAATCAATTCCAAAATGCCAAAAAAATTGCCATTCCTAGGATCACCAGCAAGTTGACTCTTTCCACGAAAAGCCAACCCTCTTTCGCCTAAGAACAATGTCACATCCAGTATTCGATGCAATATTTGTTTCCACATGTCCATGTTACTTTTGATGTTCTCCAGCATCAGCGCATCAATAGTTGAACCTTCAGTCTGCAGCTGCCGCCATTGCATATAGCATTGCTTGTGGCTGCTGCTGCGCTCAGTCACGGAACTCGATCGCGCTTAAAGAAGGACTCTAGTAGGTATATAATAGGCTCTCTGCGTAGGCGGGTATGACTTTGCTATGACAAACATAGAATTAGACAATTTCCATAACTATAGTTGGATAAAGTTAATTTTAGATAATTAAAGATAATTATAGATTTCCATAGAAATATACAATCCTATTGATAACTCTATGGCTTTTTCCACCGGGAGGAAACGAAGAGGTTTTATCGATTGAGCGAATTCTGGCTTGTGATTAATTGAGAGCAAAATACGCGCATACAAGTTTCACCTGTGCTAATCCCGGTGGAAAAAGCCATAGAGTTATCAATAGAATTCCACAATATTTCTATGGAAATCTATTAATAACTCTATGACTTTTTCCACCGGTACCGCTTCATCTTTATTCTATGACTAATTCTAGTGACATTTCCCTCAAGATATGGTTAAATCAGGAAAATAGATAATTACCAATTAGCTAGAGAACAGATTCTAAAGACATATGGACAGACAGAAGCAGGCACGTCGAAAGGGGGTGGGGGGTCCGGCCCGGCCGCCCCGACCATGTCAAAGTTTTCACGACTCATTGTTTATTGAGGTTACGTCGATGACAGCCGATATTAGCCAATCCGAACGAAACTGAAAAATTCACTCGACTGCTGAGGCTCGTTAGATCTCATAAACCATCCCTAGTGTAAATTGTTGTATAACTACTTTTAGACATTACTTGAAATCTGAGTATGATGTGTCATCCTCACCCGGCGATTTACCACTGTTCAGGGCATCAATGGCTTTACTGAGTTCGTCCATGGTAGGTTCAACATCCAGCTCCTTCAGGACGGTCAAGTCTTTTACGGCGTCCAATGCTCTCTGTGTGACATAGTTTTCACTGGCGTACAACTCTAGATAGTGTTCCACCCACCTACCTATTTGCCTGCCTTTGTCGATGATGATCTCCCCTGATTTGGACTTCAAGGGTACAGTCTTCTTTAATGATTTGCCAGTTGCTTGCTTGGTGCCTACATACATCCCCCTTATGTTGCCAGTGTCCAACGCTTGCTGGATGCTATACGCCAGTTGAAGCCAGTAGTCGTTTGTACAGCGACGAGTAGTCTGCTGGGCCTTTCTCCAAGCAGCCTTCAGCTCCAGAAGATTGTGCTGACTTGGGTCGTGTTTGTAGCTTATCAGTGCTTTTCTCTTGGCGTCAATGACGGGCTCTAGTTCAACAACGTTTGCCTCAAACCAGTCGGTATCCTTGTGCCCCCTTTTACCATACGTCAGAACAGCAGCTCTGTAGATAGTGTTCCGGAGCGAATTCCATATATCTTCTGCTTTCGACTCTTGGTTGCAGCTTTGCAGTTCCCCCAGAATTGCTATGAACTCATGGTTTTTGGCTTGGTTGATGGTATGACTGGTGTTGATTTTTGGCTGGCATTTCTTTTTGGGTGATGGAGTCTCTTGGGGTGTAGCTTTATCTTGGAGGTCTGTATCGCAATCGGCGCTATGGTAGTCTCTGGTGTTTCGGACGTTATTCAGAGAGTCGCGCCTGTGTTGATCAGGTTAAACTGATGACATGATTTGATCTTGGGTGTCTACAAGACGCCTTGTGACATGCCTTGTTCTGAAAGTAGGTGTTTGTCACGCATAGGCCGTGATAGGCGCAGAGTTCGAGCAATCTCTGGCCGTTTTCGTTCATTTTCCCTATGCCATGGTGACCCAGCACACTTGGCCAATAGTCATGGTCAGAACCAACACGAGCGTTAAAATCCCCCAGAAGGTAGAGGTGTTCCGAAGCAGGGATTGCGGCAATGGTGCTGTTTAGTAGCCCGTAGAACTGGTCTTTAGTCTCCGTGCAAGCTTGCATGGTTGGTGCATAAATGCAGAGGAGGTTGGCGGTACCAGATGCTGTGAAAAGACGCAGGGTGAGGATTCTCTCCGTGCCGTGGGGAGGAGGTTCAATCTTTTGGAGCAGGGTGTTCTTGATGGCAAATCCAACTCCGTGTTTTCTGGATTCCTTGACGTCTTTCCCCTGCTAAAAAAGTGTAGTGTTTTTCCCTCAAAGATCCAGTCTCTGGTAGGCGCGTTTATTGTAAGGCTGCCACATCGATGTTCAGTCTGTGCAGCTCGAGGTCAATGACTGCGGTCTTGCGGAAGTCATCAATCTTCTGTAAGTCATCGATCAGTCCAGTGCGCATAGTGCGCACGTTCCAGCTTGCAATACAGAGAGCTGGAGACTCCGTCTTTATCTTTGAATGTCTTCTTGTTTGCGATCTCGCCATGAAGAGAGACTGAAGTAATCCCCAGAGCTCAGGCATGGGCGAAGATTGTGGAGGCCTTGCGCTGCCCAGACAACAGGACCTCTCTCTCGGCTTTGTCGAGGAGGTCCAAGGGGGTGCAAAGCACCACGCTTGGAGACGACTTGGCTGCAGGAGTTGCCGGAAGGACATCAAAAGTGACGTACATCCGCCTTAGGGACTCCGACTCCGGATTTTCCCTTGGGGTTGACTCCCGAGGCCTTTCCCATGAGTGGGTGATCCTGCAAGGCAGCAGCGGTTTGGAATCAGTGTTTTCCTTCCCCTAGATGGATTGCCCTTCTAGGCTGACGAACCCCGTCTGCCCAAAATATGGAACATGACGCTCTCGACTAATGTATCTGCTTAGGACCAACAATAATGTCAGAACGTATATGCACGTTCCCTTTGGCTCAATAGCACACTGATAAAAAGTTGGCGGCTTTCGGAAAATTCAATTTAAAGCATAGATATATAAGACTAGATCACTTATGCTTATTTAATAGAGACCGAAAAAGTGTTGTATTCGAGACCCCTACTTTAAAAAGAGAAGAGTACAATTCTGTACAGTTCTTTATTTTTTACCGAAAAAGATTTCCTTCCTTTTAATAAAAAAAACGCACTTGCTACGAGTACGTAATTACGTACTCCGTATTTTTTTTCTTCGGGCGTACGTAAGGGTACGGAAATAGACTTTGGAATTGAAAACATAAGCTATTAAAAATTGAGGCTATGTTTGTGTTGCTCGTTAGCACAGTCGGTAGCACGTTAGGCCGGGATCCTATTTTGGCCGACTATGTGTGAGTTCAAATCCCGATAGAGAAATTTTTTTTTTTTTTTAAATTTTTTTTTTCAGAATAATAGATACTAATTAAGCGCATATTTGTTTTGTTTTATTACATTATGAAAAAAAAAAGGGTTAGGGGGGTTAGGGTTAGGGATAGGGGGTTAGGGTTAGGGGGTTAGGGATAGGGGGTTAGGGTTAGGGTTAGGGATAGGGGGTTAGGGATAGCATCATATCGCTATCTGAAAAAAGGGTTAGGGTTAGCATCATATCGCTAAAAAATACGCATATCTTTTTACGTACCCCGAAGAAAAAATACGGAGTACGTAATTACGTACTCGTAGCAAGTGCCTAAAAAAAAAAATCCCCATTCATGCTAGAGGTTGGCGCTTTTAAAATCTACTGATGTGTCCGAAAAAATATATTTGACGGTTAGTAATAATATAATCAAACAACCGGGTACACAACACGAAGGCATTTTATTCAGTTAATTGAAAAAAAAAAGTTTTTTAAAATTTGTCAAGGAAAACAATGCAAAATGTCTTCTGCTATTTATTTCGGTTACTTAAGGTTTCTATGCGTACTACGTCATCATAGTTGCAAAGAATTTGTAAAAATATTTAAGTTATACAGAATTGTACTCTTCTCTTTTTAAAGTTATGGTCCGCACAATATTGTTACAACTCTTAAAATTCTGTTTGTAAAATCAAAACATAACATAAGCTGGCGTGGGTTCCAAGAGTATTTACTATCTTTTTAACATTGACAACGACAACAATATCACGGCCATCTTCTTGCCGGCTTCTACGTCACTGTCTCTACTGCGTCATCGCGTTCACTCTGTAGACTGTACGGTGCGCACCGAGAGGGTCGTAACAATATATATATATATATATATATATATATATATATATATATATATGCATAGCCTATAAGCGATATAGTCTTATATATCTATGATTTAAAGTGTATATTCTGTCGGCATTTCATCAAATTTGTTTGAAAGTTCGAAAGATTGAAAAAGTGAAAGAGTACATTGCTAAAAAAAAGTCTCAGTTCTACGTCACACCTTTGCGGAATTAAAAAAAAAAACAGCGCGCGTCGACCACCAGTATAAAAATAGTCTGGGAAATTTCAAAATTACTAAATGCGAGTATATTTGGTGCGCATTTTGTTTATCAATTGTTTGTCGTGATTATTTAATATTTCTTCTTCAACTGTTAATTCAGCCGTTCAACCCCAGCCTTAGTACAAGATGAAATAGTGTTATTTGCCACCTGCACTTGCACACGACGCAACGACCTTCATCCTCAGTTTTGGCGGGAAATCAATGCAATCTAGGCGTGGGTGGGACTACCTATAAAAGGAATGTGCCGTGATTCATAGGACGGAGAATGACAGAAGGGACAGAAGAAGTGGAGAACACCAACATATGTTGATGCAGCGAGTTTGTTATCGGCACGTCGCCAAGCGATAACACGTAGACTCGTTCAACTGGATTAGTTTTAGCATAACATACATTGTTTTATTTTCTCCTGGACATATTATAACCTGCACATTGTAGACTGTGAATAAATCATAGTATTTAACTCCACGTGTCCTTTAGTGCATATCTAGAGAGAGAGAGAGAGAGAGAGAGAGAGAGAGAGAGAGAGAGAGACACGGAGAGAGAGAGAGAGTTTGGAAAATCGTAACAATATAAACTTACAAGTTAAATAGAACGGGCCTTTGACACAGGGGCGCACTCTGAAGAAATTTGTGAATTTAAATATAATTTACTTAACTCATTGTTTCAAGTGTCAGGAGCCGATGAGGGCACGTTCAGCTACTGCATCATATATAGTTCAACCAATTTTCTTTGTATCTAGTTAAGATTTAATCAACTGAGCTGATGTTAGGAAAGGGACGTAGATAAATCTATCAAAATAGTTGGAGCTTTTGCATCATTGGACAGCTTTGTTAAAATACTTGTTTCTTAGAAGTGCCAGCAACATACACCACACATACACTAGGAACATGTTTTGCCGTCGGGGAGAACATCCTCAATCAAATAATTGTCTTTAAACCAGTTAACAAAAGATTGTGCAGCCTCGTGATACGTGGCAAAATGGTCCATATGACCCTAATATGTGCCAATGCGACCACTGAAGTGTGGAGTAAAATGTAAAGTTCTCTTAGCCCAAATGGGCCATAGGGGCAGATATAATGTAGAAGTCATCTGTTTTAATAACCTAATGAAGGGATTGTGTTGTTAGCACAACACCCAGCCACCTTTACTTCCCCAATTTAATTCGGGTACCCATTTAAAGGAATTTAAAGCTGCTGTTTAAGTAAGATGTTGTATTATTTATGCTGGAAGCGTGTCGGTTGTAAATATTGTTACAACTTGATATTATACAGAATGACACACAGGACACGTGGGTTCAATAATGACTAGACTGATAATTTATTTATTAGACCAATTATCTAAACATTAATTCCATAACCACTAATAAATTCACATAGGAAACAAAAATCACTGCCGGCCACAAGCGAATCCAAAGTGTAATCTCTAGGTCACCAACTCCTTGTTCTCCAAAACAACAACCAATTAACTACACATGTCCGGTCCACACCTACAAAAATCAGGTCACGTCACTGGTCTCCACGCATCGTCCACATCTTTTGTTTTTACACACCTATCCAGGTGACGACTGGTCCAGCGCCGTGTGTTGAATTAAGAGGGTCACAACAATATTATCTGTTAGGTAGAATTACCATTTGGTGGCAGGTTCAGTCATATAAATGATTTTTATTTTATGGTGATTTAGAACCGTTGGTCTAAGTTATTAGTGTCTACACTTATGTTTGGATCGCTGACGGTCCCTTTATATGTATCTGTTATTTTTGTGGATTTTACATTTGAATTCCATTTTAAAAGGTTGAAAATTAACTGTATAAAGATTAGAAAAGAAGTTAAAATGGTTGTGTTGAGGTGTGGTCGCGTAAATTGGAGATTGTGAACGAGTAAATAAAAGTTTGATAAAATAAAACTAGTGAAAAACTTGAAAGAACAGCGTAAATATACATGGAAAAAATAGTGAAAACTTGATAGAACAGCGTAAATATTTATGAAAAAGGATAGATAAACACCAAACACATTGTCATCTCGCCCCCCCCCTGCTCACACCCCTGCCACGAGATAAATGATGCAATCACGACTCATGTACGCCTACATTGTTAATTCGGTCGTTCACCCCGCCTTAGCACAAGTGCTGAAATAGTGTTACTTGCACGGCAACCCACGCAATGACCTTCACCCTCCATTTTGGCGGGAAAACGATGAATTTAGCGTGAATAACACTACCTATAAAAGGAAAACTCTTTGTGCTGTGATGGATAGAAGGTACAAGCAAAAGACAACGGAGAAAAAGACGAACCAGACGGAGTGGACGGACAGAAGAAAGGAGAACCCCAAGTCTGTTGATGCCGCGAGTTAGTTAACAGCACAACGCCAGTGATAACACGTAGACTCGTTTCAACTGTATTAGTTGTACGCATAATAGACTTTGTTGTTTTGTTGTAACCTGGACTTATTATATTCTATACATTGTAGACTGTGAATAAATCTTATTATTCAACTAACGAACCCACGTGTCCTTTGGTGCCTACCTAGAGAGTTTGGGAAGTTTGCAACACTGGTGTCAGTGGCGGGACAGTCTTACATTGGCAAAAAGAAGCTAGAACAATTCTAACTCTAGAACTTAAGAACGAAATTAAAGAATTACTTAAGAATCATACAAAATATTTACTTCAAGCAATAAGAAACGAAATCAGAGACGTGAAGAAAGATTTTAGTACTAAAACCGAGAAGGAAGTTAATCGAGGTGAGCCACCTGAGACGTTGGTGACCCGAGATGAGCCACCTGAGACGTTGGTGACTCGAGATAAGCCCCCTGAGACGTTGGTGACCCGAGATAAGCCCCCTGAGGTGTTGGTGACCTGAGATAACTCACCTGAGGAGTTGGTGACACACACACATGCAACTGCTCTTAACCTATACAAACACCGACTACTGTCTCACTGCTCACACAAACACATAAAACTGTCTCAGAATCTTTAAATTATGAAATCTCTGCTTCTTCACCCGATTCGCCAACCTATTCTTACAAGTCATCTTCTCTTGAATGCGAACCGAAATAACAAAGAGCAAGCACTACAACAGTTTTCTATAACTGAAAAGCAAAATTTCTACACATAAATCATATGCCTTTTTTTTTTCAGGTCATATGCCTTTTTTTGCAACCATTGCTGAACAGGGTCTTGATGTGCCGGTTACAAGTCAGGTGGGTGTTTGGAAACGAGTGATCTCTTAAGGACGGAAAAAGAAAACAAAAATGGTTTCAAAATCTTGAAGCAAAGATTGTCTCTAGTTTGATGGTAAAAGAGTACAAGGAAAATAGTATCAAGCAGCTCTTCTGAAAAATATGACAACCGAAATCAAACTCGGTATTTTTAAATGTGAGAGTGGTTCTGACGCAGCCATTTACAAGGAACTACATCAGCTAATTGATTAATACGATGCTTAGAAAAATATTTGCATGATAATCTGCGACATGACCGCAGTAAATACTGGTCGTTTATTCTAGATTGTAAAACTCCTACAGGATGATGTCTTGAGCAAGGGCTTTCAGAAGCCACAATATATTGACTGTCAGCACCATGCACTCGACCTCCTTCTGAAGCATGTCATGAATTTTCTTATTCAAGAGCCAACGAGCAAACCAGAACTCAACTATTCCTTCATTGACAAATTAACACAAAATTGAAATTCCCAGATCTAACCAAATTGCTGGACGTGCTGTGAAATCGAGGAACTTCATGCAAACTTGAATTTTTTATTCTGAAGTTCATAGGACAAAATATGTTTCTAAACATTTCTGTACATTCTGTAAAGATTATTAACTGTTCTGTATCTTATTTGTTAATAAAAGATGCTTAGTTATTATTACTCTTTTGAATTAATCTAAAAAAAATGTCCTTTTATTTTATTTAGTTTTTTTGAAAAATAATTTTTTTTCTCTTTTTTTTTCTTTAGAAAAAATGGGAGGTGGGGAAATTTAAAAAAAAAAAAATTAAAAATGCGATTTATATTCTTAAATTACACATAAATATTCTCGAATGGAAATGGTTTCATAATTTTTTTTTTGTTATCACCATATTGTACGCATAATGGACTTTGTTGTTTTGTTTTAGCCTGGACTTATTATATAACCTGTACATTAGGGTGTCCCAAAAAAAATGAAGTTTTGAAATGTTGATATCTCACCCCACAGAATATGTCTGTATGGTAACAGTAGTTAACTTGCAAAATTTCAGCTCATTTGGACAATGTTTAGAGGTCCCCCAAGAGGTTTAAAGTTCCAGATTTTGGTGTAAAATCATTCGCGGTCAAATCTAATACAGCGTTAATGTTGCATTATATGCGAAACTGATATATTAAGTAACAAATTGATGCTTAGTATTGTTTATAATGAAACAAAATATATAAATCTTGAATGGTTTATATTTTTTAATTTGAAATTTAAGTAATAAACTATGAAAAACAAAGTATTATTCATTTTGTCAAGTTAATTCTTGAATCAATGTCAATCTGCTTGAATAATAATAATAATAAGCAATGCAAATAAGCATTCCTGCTATTTATTTTGTAATTGTACTGTAGGGTAGACAAAAATTCACACAGAAGTACGTTGGTTATCCAAGGGTGCATGTTTAAATCGCTTTTATACCCTCTTTGATTCTGTGTTGGAATTCTTGGAAGGCAAAGACAATGATTTGCGACACAATTTAATTAACTCAAAAAATGACATAGCCTATTTGACTGATTTATTTGACAAATTTAACGAAAATAATTTGAAACTACAAGGTAACCAATTAAATTTAATCAAAACTAAAAGTGTGATGTCTGCGTTTGTCGCAAAACTTTTTCTGTACAAACAAAACTTGGCAAGAGGAGAATGTTCTCAGTTTCCAAATCTTTTGAAATCGCAAAACAGGGATGAAGATTTGCTTGCCTACTGTCAGCACTTAACAGCTCTTCATGCAGACATAAACCAAAGATTTGAAGACATTCTTCACTTGGATATTCCCGACTGGGCGCTGAACCCTTTCGCACGTGGACAAACTCACATACCTAGCACAGATGAATCCGTAGCAATACAGGAGCAGCTTATTGAAATATCCACAAATGAGGAACTTAAACCATTGTATGAACAAGGATATCACAAATTCTGGTTACTAAAACAGATACCAATTTTATATCCCGCGTTATGGGTTATTGTTCAGAAGTTATTGACTGCCTTTCCGTCGTACTATTTGGTAGAACGTGGATTCAGTGACGTTAAGAATCTCATCACAACAAAAAGAAACCGACCAGAAATTAGTGCTCGTGGGGATTTGCGGCTGCTACTCACAAACCTTGAGCCGGACATAAAGACACTCATAATATCTCATCAAGTTCATCCAAGTCATTAATTTATTTTATTTTAAACAGAAAATATAATTTCAATGAATACTTCTTCATCAAAATGTTTTTTTTCTTCATTCATTTGTAATTTGTATATTATGCATTTATGTAGGTTTTTCATTTGGGGGTCCGTGGGAAAGTTTTGATTCTAAAAGGGGTCCACGGGTCAAAAAAGTTTGGGAATCACTGATTTAGACAATGTTTAAATAGAGAAATACTAAGACTACGTGCCGAAGCCATGGGGATGGGGTATTAAAGTATTTTGTTTAATATTATTAATAACTGCTTCTCGCCCACTGATACAAACTAATAATATAAAAAAATGTAGTATACACAATTATTACATTTGTTTTAATCAATATCATTATCAAAAGTTTGTATTAAGCTCGGTATCACACGACTCGACTATGTTTCGAGACAGCAAAAGCCAAGTCACACAATGACCAAACCATCACAACACCTATCGATGTTATAAGTCAAGTGATCAGTTTTAAGTCCAATTGTCAAATGTATCTTAAATGAATTCAAATTTATCTCAAGTTTATTTTTCTGATGTACTAGTTTTTTTTTTTTTACTCCGGTTCAAGTAATTAGCCTACTAAGACTAATTATAAGTCTAACATTAGTAACATTAGGTACTTCGATGACGATGAGAAAATTCAAAACAGTAATATAAAAGATTAATATGTTTAATTCGATAGAGCTGGTTGCAAGCTTTCCAATGATACCACACTTAGTGTTCTATGTCTTTTAGAACAGATGTTATAATTTTTTTCAGGTATAAAAAAGGGGGGGGGGGGTCACTTTTACATAACATAAGGAATATAAAAAAACAAGCAATCTAAGCCTGTTCCATTTTGGACACAGGACGTGTTAGAGCATTTGCGTATTATGTATCAGTACGTATGCTATCTTTCAGTAAATATTTTAAATTTTGGAAATGTTTATAAATTCAATTGTGTAATGCATATATCTGAAAAAAAGATATTAAAAAGACGTTTCTTTATATTTGAAAACAAAATTATTTTCTCTTAAATCTAACTACAAGTGGTTTGTGGTCACTGAAATAGGACTCATAATTGAAACATTCTAAAGTGTAGTCATTTAATCGTCCGAAAACTCCGTAATTTGTTGTTTGATAATTATATATTATGGGTTTTATAAAAAGTACGGGAAGTAAGTCATGTTGAATAACTGTTACAAAAATAAATAATGATTACGCCCCTTTGATTAGCTTTTA
>JAGDYQ010000247.1:63579-129615 GCA_021962125.1 Bulinus truncatus
TTGATATAAAATAATTTATTATTATAGAAATAGATAAACTTAATTAACTACGGGAATATGTACAATATATTTAAAATTCAAATCATATATATATATATATATGTATATATAATCTGAAATTAGAATGAATAAATATGCAAAGTTATATATTAAGTCTCTTATTACTGTATCAATATCTGAAAATTTTAAAATCTTGGTTTCTAAGACACTTTGTTATTTTGTGTCAAAATACTTGTAGGAATCTAAAACATTACACTTTTAAAATGGTTTACACATAATATAGGTTTTTGATAAATCATTTTGTTTAAATTCATCTGCCATTATGAAATGTCACAGGTGCATATTAAAAGAACTCAGAAAGGAGTTATGATGTTGCTCTACAGGGTCAGATATTGTTAAAATATATGCTTCCTAAAAGGTTCTTGAGCGTGTTGAACAATATGGGGTGGGGTTGATTTAAATTTTAAAAACTCTACATATTTTTGAATTTACATAATAAAATAAAGATGTTAATTTTCTTTACATTAGAATGAATTTTTCAAATTTGTGAATATATATTTCAATATGTTGTATGTATGACTTTTACAAAGCAATTTACAAACTTTATCTCTGAGACATTGTTAGTTAAAATTGTTAAATACGGCACATTATAACATGCAGGGATCACAAACCTTTAAATATATAATTTGTTTTCTTGGCTCAGAGGTTATTGTTAGGTGGTTCAAGTTTACCACTAATTTATATGGTGTATTCTATTTAAGGAATATAGGCAAAGGTTACCATTCTTCCTGCAGTCTAACCATGCAAAGAATGAGTCAAATATTTCAGTAAAAAAAGGAGAATATCAATTCAACTTATCTCAATTTACCTCCATGTATTTCCAAAAGCTTGTGAGATTGTTACACCCAAAAGCAACAACAATTTAGCTTAAGTTACCTTATTATTTTTAAATTCCTGTAGGTAAACTTATTCAATTTTTTTCTTGAGATCATAGTTTAAAGATACTATCCTCCATGTGCTGTTTCTGTTTAAACTCTTCAATTTGATCTCTCAGACCAGCATTTAGTGCTAAGGATTTAATCAGTCACAATAATATTATATTAAAGCATTATGAATGTAACATATCAATAATAGAAGTTTTCTTTTTGTTTAAACTAATATTATTGCCCTTTTTTAAAGTTTGAGTATTCTCAAGCTTTTTCATGTCTGTTTCAAACATCATCTAAATTATATGATGTTGTTAAGTGACAATTCTGTTTGTTTTTAAACAGAACACTAAACATGTTTGTTAATGCTAGTTTCATTCGGAGAACATTTATTCTAGCTTTTTTTAATTATCTTTAAGATACATTTATATATATACATATATATATTTTATATACATTTATATATCTCACACAATTTTTACTCCTTTTTAAAAAAGGCTATGTCTTTTATATTAAAAATTCAGCTAACAGAAAAACTGTTTCAAATACATGTAAAATAACAACTAAGGCTTGTAAATGTACAGTGGGGAAATCAAACAGCATACAATGACATAATTGAACTGATCCTTACAATGAAAGACCTAACATATGCCCGTTGGCTACACACTAAAACAATCAACTATTGAAAAGTTAAACTATTTAAAACATAATCTAAATTAAAATAAAACTACTATTCATTCTGTAACTATCATCCTTTATTAAAAAAATGTACTTACATTGTAAAAGCAGTAAAACTACAACTTAGAAATATATTCATATGTGTTTATTTTTTCTAATGTCAGTTGAATGAACTAAATAAATCAATTTTAATTTATTCACACTCAATGTTCATTACTGTTGGTTTATTCATACCTTTGCAGACTCTGTAAGCTGTGATAAAGTTTTTTAGTTTCTAGTTCTTGTCTATTGACATCTTGAATTTTCTCCGTCATTTTGTCAACACGTTCTTTTTCACTCTGAAGCTGTTTCTGCACATCCCTTCCTTTCAATCTGTTAATTGATTAGTATGGTTAGAAACATAAATGCTTGAACAAGATAAAAACCAAAAAGTCATGATTATTTTTTATTATTTTATGCTACTTGATAAATAATACGAATAACAATGCATAACTAATTAGTTAGTTTTAATAAAGCTTTTTTTTTTTTTTTTTTTTTTTTTTTTTTTTTTTTTTTTTTTTTTTTTTTTTTTTTTTTTTTTTTTTTTTTTTTTTTTTTTTTTTTTTTTTTTTTTTTTTTTTTTTTTTTTTTTTTTTTTTTTTTTTTTTTTTTTTTTTTTTTTTTTTTTTTTTTTTTTTTTTTTTTAAAGCTAGTAATCATAAATTGAAAAAATATTTCTTCACTAAAAAAGGTAAAAGAAATACAGTTTTAATGCATACATTAAGAAGAAAATTGCCACAATATTTACAAGTTAAAAAAAACACATTTTAATATATTTTGAAATATTTAGAACAATTTAGAAAATATATAATTACTTAAATCAATAACTACACCATATCAGCAATTCTCAAAGTGGGTGATTTTGCCCATTCTGGGGGTGATGAAAGCAAATCAGAGAAGAATTCCACGGCGTTCTCTCTTTACCAGCAAATTTGCTCTTCCATTATACTACATTCTTTCTATCTTTCTCCCGTGATATATTTGTAGGCAACTTACCACCTACATCCTTCTTAAGTGTAGAATTGATTTAACTGGCTATAAATACTGTTTTAATCAAGCCAGCAATCAGACTGTAGGTCGTATTTCTTGGAATAACATCATATTTATCAACACAGAATTGATTAAATGATTGAAAACATTTTTTGTACAGCTTTCATTGTCAACTTTGCCAGAAAATGAGGCCTTACTTTAAGCATAGTTAAGATTTATAAAATATGAAAAAATGATCTTCACTAACATTTTCAATGATACCAAGAAAGAATAATTCCTGAGAGCTAGAGATTTTTCACAAAAAAAAAAATTAAAAACCCTTTAAAAATATTGTCAGTTGCTTTACTAATTTGGTGTACCAGCAAACCTACAATGTCACAGAAGATTTTTTTTTCATACATGAAAGGATGATTAACTAATTATATTTGATGTGCACTGCGCTATCCAGTGCCAACATTTGTTTGCTGAACTGTGAGTGAATGCTAACTCTAAAGTATGTAATTAAGGTAGTCAAATAGATCAAGAAGCTATTCATGAAAAGTTGGATTGTTTTGACAGCTTAGATTATGAAAATTATGAAGAATTTGAACAACTGTTTCTTCATACTGAAACCAACTGGCAGTCAAAATGGAGACAGCCTGACTCGATTTTATTGGCTCTTTGACAGTGCTATAGTTTTTAGAAAATGAAGACAATGCTTTTTGATCCAATATGATTTCTTCAAAAAATCACAAAGCTTATTAAAGAGACAGATTTAACAAATTAAATGAAGTAAATAAACAGTTTAAGGTGAATAACTAATTTTGAACTAAAACAAAAAAAGTTATTTCATTTTTATATTAAGGGGGTTCCCCCCCCCCCCCCCCCCCCCCCCCCCCCCCCCCCCCCCCCCCCCCCCCCCCCCCCCCCCCCCCCCCCCCCCCCCCCCCCCCCCCCCCCCCCCCCCCCCCCCCCCCCCCCCCCCCCCCCCCCCCCCCCCCCCCCCCCCCCCCCCCCCCCCCCCCCCCCCCCCCAACTTGTCAGCTTTGGTGGGGATGAAAGATAGTTGTTTATAGGATCTAAGAGATATATATTTCATCCTTACAGGGACTTTGCAGATCTTAATTAAACAAGTTTTTCCCCTTTATCTCCGGCATTATCATTTTACAAGATAAAAAAAGCCTATAATTCAAGTTGTATATTAGCTACGAAAATTTCCTTCAAGAGGTCCTCAATTTTCTTTTCATCAGACAAAGGTTGTCGAAGCTGTTTTGCTTCAGTTTCAGCTCTGTGAAGTCTGTCTTGAAGTTCTTGTTGTTTACTGCTATTGAGGTTGCCAAATTTATGTTTGTTTCTTCAGTTTTGCGAAGGGGAACTTTTTCTAATTCTGTAAGTCTCTTTCAAGACCAGCCCATGAAATAAATATATAAAATAAGTTTTATAAAGTGAATCAATGGAACCATAAAGCGGTCTAAATATAATTATGTTTGAAAATCATTCCAACAGTTAATGTTTCTATAAAATTATATTCACTGTAAATATAACAGTAACTTAAAATTAGATAAATATGAAATAGCTATTTTCTTTGTTGAAAGGTAAGGTAATTAATAAATTAATGCTGTTAAAAAAATCAAAATAATTACACAGTTTGCATAAACTTAGCATTGTTATTTTCCATTTCCAGTTTCTGAAGATCAGCTTCCATATGTTTTATTTTTCTTCAATCCACTCTTCTCTTGTACTAGCATCTGAACTTCTTGTTTGTAATTCTGACTTTGACTTTTAACATTCTCCAAGTATATAGTCAGTCCACTAACTACCTCATCAAGATCATGGTGTAGCTCTTCATTCTTTTCAATGTCATCTGAAACAATTCAACCTTTTAATATACAGCTTTAGGCGTTTTGAAAAATTATAAATTATTGAAGAAATTGAACTATAAATAAAAATGTTGACATTAAAAAAAATGTTATGCTCGATTCCACTAATTTTAATAGTGGGGACAGGTGGTGGAGTGGTAAAGTGCTCGACTGTCGACCTGAGGATCCCTGGTTCAATCTCCGGTAAGGACCAATGGATATTTCAGGTCATATCTCACTTAATTGCACTTCATCCCAAGTGCACTGTTGGCTATAGGTGGGGATGAAAGAAAGGTCACCATAAAAGCCCTCCCATTAGTGGTTTATAGGATATAAAATGTTTCATCTCATCCTTAAAGGACTTCTCCAACTTATTTTAACAGGTGACGGATGGTCAAAGAAAATGAGGTATACAGGATCTAAGAGATAAACATCTCATCCCTTACAGGGACTTCAAACACACTAACTGTAACAAAGTTATAATTTACCTTTTGGTAACTGTTCCTCTAATTTCTTGATGTCATCATTAGTCTCTTTAGATATCACACTGAGAGTTTCTTGAAGTTGTTGTTTCATTTATGAAGTTTATCATCAGCTTCCTTCACCTGACCCTCTTTATCTAACATTTCTTTTTTTTCAAGTCCTCAAAAAATAATTTCTCTTGCATAAATACTATTAGTAACTTTAAAAAAATGGATTTTGGTCATTTTTTGTATTTATTTTTTTTATTATAAAAAAAAATTATATTTTATAATGAGCACTGTTGGTGTCAATAGCAGCAAGTTGAGACTTAAACTTTTATGGCTTTCATTTCTGTTTTTCACAATTGTTGCTTGAGTTCTATCAATTTCAGACTCCATTTGAGGCATTGAGCTCCTTAGTTCATTTACCTTTAATTAAGCAAATACATTCATACAGATTAAAGAAATTTATGAATCTAAAAGTGATTTGAAATAAATTTTCTTAATTTGTAAAAGCAATAAAAATAAGACATGATATAATATATATATATATATATATATATATATATATATATATATATATATATATATATATATATATATATATACATATATATATAAACATTACCAAAAAAGTAATTAGCTTCAAACTCCATAAGATTTTAATTGACCAAAACATTTTTAAAATATTATCATTGAGAATACACAAGTGTTGAGAATTACTAACACCAAGTTTGTGATAATTTATTTCAAATTTCCCAAGAACACAGCTTTTTATACAGCTTAAATTAAAGTAACCAGAACAAACAGCTAAATAAAGGCCTATAAAAATAGTAAAAGTATTCATTATTATGCATTAAGAATATTTTAGTTTTTTTAGAACAAATCATCCAAGTCTCCATTATTTCTTATGGGCTAATTTGCTTTGAATATAAGAAGTTTTAGATTATGAGCACCTCTTTAGATAAAGTTGTATGTATAAACTGGGGTTTGAATACTGTATTTCCCCATGTATAAAAACCCCCTTTTTCCAAAATTTCCAAGCCCAAAGAGATAATATGGCGATGAGTGTATGAGTGAGTATTATGAATCTTGAATTTTTCTTTTGTAAATTTTCTTTCTTTATAACTTGTTTCTCTAATAAAATATTTTTTTCAAAACTTCACAGTCCGGAAATTGGGGGGGGGGGGTTTTTTAGGGGACTTTATACATGGGGAAATACGGTATATAATTTTAATGCCCCTTGCATTTCTATGAAACCCCTATTAAATTGTTAATGATGTAAAAAAAAAAAAGTCCAAATAAAAAAAGATTTATTCCAGCCAAATGTATACAAGTTAGGCTGAAATATAATATTGTCGTGGGATTATTTACAAATCGAATGAATGTTCAACCACATTAAACATTACTGTAGAACTGTCAGATATGCTGGATTAGTCTAAAAAAAAAAATGTAAAGAGCCATATCTTGGTCAACTCAGTAAGAAGAAATTGATACATAAAACAAATTGACTAAATGGAGGCCTTACTAAACATAATAGGAGCTACCTTTACTTAATTTCAGTAAAAAAAGTGTATAAATTATAAGGAGGACTAAAATTTTCATGAAAAATCAGTATTGATATTCATTTAAATGTCTTCAAACAAAACAGGTCAAATTTTACAATGTGAATTAGTTGTACAGCTCAGAATAGGTCAGATTTTATTATAAAAAAATTAAATTATTGCTTACAGCTCAAATTTCCATGATTTTTTGTTTGCTATATTAAGTATTTAAATTTTTTTTTCAATTAAACCATACTGATCTTAATTTGCTTATACGAATTTAACAATATTCAGGGTTGTTAACAATACTCTTAAATTGTATTGTCAATACCAATACAAATAATTCATGAAAAGAGTACCGCCAATGCCAATACAAATATATTAGTAAAAATGTATTGCCAAAATCGATACCAATACAATACCAATAATTTTGAGAACAAAAAATTATTATTATTATAAAAGAGTGGGAGTTTATTTTAGTTTTTATATAACTGACAGATCAATCAAAAAAGAAATAAAAAGTTTTCTTTTTCTGTCGTTCATTGAAACATTGAACAAATAGTTTGAAGTAGAAAGAAAGTAAATCAATGAAAGAATAGAAGAATAACATTTTATAGATATCAGAATCGCATAAGCAAAAAACTTCAAAAGAGAGAATTAAAAATTAATTTTTCCTTCAACTCGCCATCTGTGGTTGTATTTGTGGGGAGGTGGTTGGTGTTAATATTGGTAGGGTTGATGACTATGATTACTAGTAGTGGTTGAATGTATATGTAGATAACTTTTAAAACAAGGTATTAAAATCGCTATTGTTTTTCTGCAAATTTTTTTCTGAATTGTATGAACAGTACAATTGTGATATTTTGATTTTTTTTTTCAAAACTGGTAAAAATACAAATAGTGGGGTTTTCTATAGGGTTTATGAATTATACTTTTTTTTCATTTTGAATATTTTAAGATACAAAATAATTTTTTTTGCTAGGGTTTGTTTCAATACATTCTTAAAATACAGATAGAAAAGTATTGGTATGACGAGTATCGAAAATTTTTTTTTTTAAATGTATCGGTGATACACAAATCAATACTTGATACAAAAAAGGATCCTGGCAACACAGCAACTAATACTAAAAAAGTATCGCCGATACTTTGACTTGGCTGATACCGATACTTCGATGCTAACAACCCTGACAATATTTAACAATAACAGAAATCCATCTTAGGATTTTAAAAATATTTTCTTTAGATTGTATTTCATCGAATATTTATTTATCTGAATTGAAATCACCCAAACAAAAAAAACTGCACAAATATTATCGGCAGTAATAAATGGGTTTCTATGGATCAAGATCGAAGAATGAGGTATTTTTTTCATAGATATTAGATATGTGGTGATTCTGTTTTTAGCAATCACAAACCTGACAACATATACTCTTTTGAGCATATTACACAGTTTTTGAGAGAGAAAAAACAATTCTGACTAGTACAGATTTTTATAATCGTACTAAAATTAAAACTAAGTAATATAAATAACACATATTGTCTTTATGTAGAAGTCTAGAGAGAAGTTGTGTAGATTGTATTATTTTCATTTTAAGTGTTCTAGTGTAAAATTTTTAGGACTTTTAAGGAATATCTCTGTCATTATTAGGGCCTTTAGTGTACTGTATGGATATTTTTACCTTTTTTTGAGTCATAGAAATCTAAACCATTATTATAAGTTAAATTAGAGTACTTTCTAAATTAAAAATATATAATTTTGGGCCCTGATGAGTATCACAGCAAGGTTGTCATAAATTGAATATGCTTTACTACATGTTTTGGTCATTAGATTTATGGATTCAATGGAATAGTTCTTAATCACCATCAAACATTAAGCAAGGATTTACAAAAAAGATTATTTGTTGATGCATTTTTCAACTGCTTTAATTTGTCTAGTTGATTTTTGTGTGGTAAGGGTAAACAGTACATGTAACAATTAAAAGGAAGTATTTTTTTACAATCTAAAATAATGCTTACTCTCTGCATTTTCCCTTGTCAGTCTTTGCCTGTGAGTTTATATTTACTGTCATCACGAAAAGGCTCAGGTGTAAATCGGTCTGTTACAGTTACTTCTTCAGGTTCTGGTAGTTGGAAAATTCACTAACATTTTCTCTGTGTTGTGCAGCTCTGACTGCATAACTTTAAGCTTTTCTTCAGCTAAATAAATAATATATATGTAAGAATAAAAAACTTAAAATACTATGGTAATGAGATGAGACTGAAATATATCCCATGAGACAATAATGAAATATATCTTACTCTGGTGAAGCTCTGTGTGCTTTTTTTCCAGTTCTTTATCAATTTCATTTTTAGTTTGATCTTTTTTAGATGGTGAAGCATGAAATGGCTAACACTTGGAGATGACTGAAAACTAATAAATTGTGCTCTCTGTGGGCTAGCAGTTATACTACTCTCTTGAGATATCTGATTGACCTTGAAACGTGCCCATTCTATGTAAGGACTTTCTTGTAAATCTGAACTGTCATCCCCCTATAATAAATATAAATTTTTGTTAATTAATTTAAAATATTTTTCAATCACATTTTGTTTTGATAATTTATTTGTCTTCTGCACTGAAAATACATATTTCTACACTGTAAGCAATTTTTCAAGTTAAGAAATGTTACATTTAACTAGTACTATATAATTCAATTAAAAGAAAAGGCCTTGTAAGCTTTATATACTTTTAGTTTAGTCATGATTTTTTTAGGTCAACTTACACTCTCTGGGTGAATGTTTGGAGCTTCTTTTAAACTATCAAATTTTGAGTCAATTTTGTAAAAAAGCCAGTTCCTGCTCCAACTGATAATGTTTCTGGCTGGCTTTATTCAAATCTGATGTTTTTCTCTTTAACTAAATATATGGACAAGGAAATATTTAGAATGGTTAAAAGAGTATGACTAGAGAATTTGTAAAATAAACTGAAATACACATTTTAAATGTATATGTGCTAGAGAATTTAATTTACAAAAAAAAAAAGAGAAAAGCTATTTTTGATAGAATAAACATTTTAGTTCTGAAAAGCTTTTCAAAATAAAAATATGTAATAAACTTTTGAAAAATATGCTTTTAATAAACAATGTTCTAAAAAGTAAAAAATAATTCCTAAGATCATAAACATATTAGCGAAACTATTCATTTTAGATTTAATCAAAGATGGACATATCAATTCAAGCTTGCTTTGTATAGTTTTGCGATGGGCGATTAAGAAGATATACATGTATTAGGTCCAGAATAAATCAAAATTGTATTTATGTCATAAACTACATTTGCTAAACGGTGCCTTACTTAAAATAAAAAAAAAAACATTTACAAGTTCATCTTTAGCAGACAATTCTTGTTTCAGCTGTTTCAATTGTTCTTGTAAATTTCTTTCTTTAAACTCCAATTGATGTTGAGATGTCTCCTGTATAGATTTTTCCTAGTGAAAGAAAAATGTGGCTGAAAACACAAATCTACAAAAAAAAATTCTTTTAATCAATGAAGTGCAAGTACATTTTTCTAAATTAGTTCTTCCAAATATGCACAAAGGCATTTAATAAAATGTACTGTTTACTTAAACAAAAGAAGCTATGTGGAGGCTTTAATAACTTTTGTATAAAATAAGAAAAACAGAGAGCTATTATGAAATATATGAGCTTTATTAGTTTAACACATTTGTATCTTCAATTTTTTTTTTTATTTTCATTTGTTCATGCCACAGTATAGTATGTTTGGTGTACACAGTATAGTATGTGTTGTGTACACAGTATAGTATGTTGTGAAAACAGTATAGTATGTGTTGTGTAAACAGTATAGTATGTGTTGTGTAAAAAGTATAGTATGTGTTGTGTACACATTATCTAGATATTCTCAACACAGAATCCAGGTATTGTGACTTCATTCCAGAAACCTTGATATTAATTTTTTTTATTTGTTTAAAATTGTAAATTATGTATGCTGTAATGTGTTTTTTTAAAATTAAAATAACAAACACTTATTTTAGTTTTGTCTCCATTAGTAGATATAGAAAATTCCTACTAAAAATCACGTTGCAGAGCCCATGTGTGCAAAATATCAAACTGGACACTGCATTATCAAAAGAACTTGACATGATAGAGAAAAACTATTAACAGATTTGAAATAAAAATGAAAAAAATACAAAATCCACATAAAATCACTTCTGATGTCAACTAGTCAAATTTAATAATTCATTTATAAAATATTAACAAAAGACAATAATAAATGATGAAAGTAGCTTACATGTAAAGATCTGCTATGAGAGTCTTTAAGTTGTCTGTACTTCAGTTCTTCTTCTTCAAGTTTTTTCTCTAGTTGCTCTACTTCATCTTAAAAAAAAAAAAAGATCACAACTTGAAGAATGCTTAAAAGTTAATCAAAAGCCAGAATTTTTTTTATAAATTCAAAAAATTTAGATAAATCAAACAAAATACAAAAATATCATACTCATCCAATGTAATGCATTTCTTAGCTTTGTAAAAGTGTGAAAATATGAAAATATTTCTCTTTCTTATACCTTCATTAAAAATCAATTAATTAATACATACCATTAGAAAATCTTTCCAAAGACAGTTGTCTTTCTTTATCTGTTATTGTCTGGTTATCAAGTATTTCTACTGTACGTAGATGGAATATGATATACAGCCTGTAGTGAGGCAGTGTTACAAGATGATTGCCTGTTAAATCTAAGAGAATTAAGTCTGGCAGACTTTTTAGCTTGGCAACTTCTGAAAGCTGTTAAAAAATGCACCCATTTTTTTAAAATGTAACACTTTATATTTCTAAATGGTAAAATTTTTACTCTAAATCTGACAAAAGTGGGGAAAATATTTCAATATAGTTATATGAAAGAACTATAATTCAGTTCAGATTTAGCTATAATTTAAAATAACTATTTTTTTTTTACATCAATATGTTTCTTTTTACTCAAATCACTGCCATAATAAATGACATCTTCAACTATTAATTACACAAAACCAAATAAATTTCCAAGTACTAAGTTCAGAAACTGTGTATAATTGCATTGTTTCCCTAAAATGCTACATGTAAATATTTGTCTTTTTTTTTTTGTTAATTTAGTTGTGTACTCTTTTACCTGCACATGATAATGTGACAATGGACAATGCATTATAAAATAATTGACATTATAAATGTGAAACTAGTTTTTTAACATAATTAAACCAAAAGTAGAATCCAACTCAGTGAAGTGCAAATAAAGGGCCAATTCAAAAAATATTGTACAAAGTACTTTTGTTAGGATGCAAATATTTTTATTGCACTTTAAACGGAGATACTTTTACTAAAATGTAAATTTAATGAGGATTATTTTAAATACTTACAGAATTTATTTTATTTCTCGCTATTTTAAAAGTCCGGAGAGCCTTCAATTTTTTAGACAGCCATAGTGGGACATGTTCTACGAGGTTATCATTGAGATTTAATGTCTGTAGGGCAGTCAAGTTTTCAATTCCCTCAATTTTTGTGATTTTATTGTTAGAAAGATTTAGATCTTGAAGACGCAACAGTTTGTCAAGACGTTCCATTTTTTCAATACTGTTATTACTTAAGTTTAAGGTCTGTAATTTTCGCAGGCGATCTAAATTTTCAATGTACTGGAGAAAAACACAAGAGAGGTGAATTATTAAGTAGTGTAAATCTGGAAATCTAATAAAACTGTAAGTTGATAAAAATAATATTAACCCAAGCTTACTTTTATCTTTTTGCCTGCCTCTTTAGATAATGTAAGATTTAGCGACAATATTAAATCCAAGTTGGTTTCTTTAGTAATTTTCTGGATTAAATCCTCTGTAATGTATCTAACACCTATTTGCTGAAATGGAACTAAAGAAATACAGAAAGAGATTCATTAAAGACACAAATTATAAAGTTTAAATTATACAGTATATGTTTTTTTTTTGTATCATAGATGAATTGATTAGAATTTATTTTTCTAAGTTTACATTTACTGCAATATTTTAGACATCTCAAAACAAAAAATTTTAGAACAGAAATAAACATGCTCAAGTAAAAGCCTATTTTTTAACACAATGATTATACTACATTTTTAAAAATCTTTTTTTTTTTTAATTTTTTTACTGCTTAGCATAAATATTATTATTAAATTTTTGTAGAATAGGTTTATCACAATTTTGTTTGACAGTTTAAACAACCAGTACTAAGGTTGACAATAGCTGTTTATTTATTTTTGTAATAAAATCTACATTCAATATGATGTTTACAGTCCTAGAAATATCATTTATAAATAAAACAATACCTTGCACTATTATTTCAACATGTCAATAGCAAGAAATAGTAAGAAATGGTCGAATTAAACTTGGTCCAAAAAAATATAATTGTTAAATTATTAAGGAAAATAAATAAAATGTGTATATGTGATTAATTTAATGTCAGACATATTGAGAAATTAGATTTTTTTCATTTTTGAGATCTTGTTGACATTTAATTTTTTTAATATGCAATAATGAAGTTTGGACTATTGAGCTTCAAAAAGAAAATGTATATTACTAAAACGTGCTGCTGTAAATATGCCGATAAATGGTGTATCTGTTAAGAACTATAGTACATTACCTGATGACTGAGAAAGTGGTCTAATGGGAGAAATCATTGATTTCCGCCTAACTTCTCCAGGAGAAATTGCCCTTCTTATGCCTGCAAATGACTCACCTCTTGAAGCAGCAACACTTAGCCCAGTACCAATCTTTTAAAAAAAATAAAGTTAGTTTTCAACTTTTTCAAATTATTTTCCTGTTACTGAGAGAAATTTACTGATGTAAAAACATATACAAAGACAAATTATATATAATTCATTTGATGTTAGTAGGTTGAAGACATTTATTTCTTTTAAACTCTGATAAATTATAGATGCTTTGCATCTATTCCAGAAATTTTATTTTATTACGCCTTATTTAGCTCTGCAGTATAATTGTGTAGACAAGTTTTATAATTTAACAATCAAATTTATGAATGCCAAAGAAATAAGTAATGTAATAGTAATTCAATAGCTTAAGTTTTCACAGTTTTTCTCTCCAAAAGAAAGTTACAGTTCAGAAAGTAGGCTATCCGACAAAATAACATTAAGTAAATAAATATTTTTGTTAATTTTAAACAAGTAAAAATAATTAAAAACTTTCTCATAAATTAACCACTTTAATTTCAGAAATTAGCTGCAGATACATAGATACAATACTTGTTTAGGAATATCTTCTGCAGAATGTGTCATTTTCAATCCTGTGTTGGCATTAGACAAATGACCTTGAGATATTGTTGGTACTGGAATATTAGAAGAACCAAGTTTTCCTCCAGATTTCTTATTCATTTTTCCTTCACTATACTCAATAGAATATAATAGCAAGAGATGTTAATTTAATAGAAAATCTGGAAAAAAAATTATGTATGGTATACTATTTTCCAAAATATATTTATTTGAAAATGATTATAAGATCCTCGCTGACCCATTTGCGTATTGAAGTTTTTTTTCACTTTAGACCATGAACCTCATTTTGCATTTCAGAGACACAACCCTATAATAACGCTAAAATGCAAATGAAATATTAAAAAGAATGATTTCTTTATCCAATGTTATATGTAGAAAATCTGGTGCTTTTATTTTAATATCAATACAAAGTACTATTTTAGGATTATATTCTTTTTACTGTTTAGCATCCATTTTTTTTCTTGTACTATTGAGCCTAATCCAGTCAACTCACTAAAGTTTTATATTTTTGTCATAAATATTTTACTTATCATTCTATTCATTAAAATATTTAAATTGTAACTTTTTGATTGTACTTTTACCATTTTTATTTATTGATGATGTAAGCTACATGATTATTTACTTTTGTGTTGTTTTCAAAGCCTTTAAAGTTTTAGATAATTTTGCTTAATAACTTCATTTTCCCTAATAGTCATATCAAGAAATAGTGGGCAGCAATAGTTAACTCCAAGACCTCACCAGTGAACTTGTAAACAGTGCCAGCGACTATGGCACTGAGAAAAGAAAAGTAACAGTTAACACAACAATTGGAAGCAAGGCAGAACTAACCATGCAGTTACTAGGGATCAACACTCTCCAAAGATAGATCAGGTGTGACTCAGAATTGCAGTAGAATCTCATTAAAACTATGGCTGCTATGTCAAGGCTTGATATGATCCGGAAAAGAAAGGAAATTAGTTTTAGCAAAAAGTATAGGATGTACCAGTCATTAGTAATCCCCATCCTGCTTTATGAGTAAGAATCTTGGACACTGCATGCTGCGACAAAAAAGGGATACAGGCAATTGAGATGAGGCCCTTAAGAAAGCTGCTCCAAAAATAATGGAACACAGTACCAATGCATAAATCAAGGAAGTGATTAGCAGCCTGGCGGGCCCTCAAAAACTACTACTGCCTACAATGAAAAAGTGAAAGTGTGTTCAGATACATCTTAGGCCACAATAATAAAATGCAAGGTATCCTTGACGGAGTCAGAAGACAGTCCACCCTAGAAATATATGTATTATGACCGTTAAGGAATAGATTGGCCATAATATAGTGAATCTTCTTGAAATTATGCACAAAGAGAGGATTGGAAAGACCTGTCACCGATAATGTCCATAATCCCCCCCCCATAACAAAACTTGATAAATGCTAGTTAATTATCTTAGAATAACACATTTAGAACCACTGTCCACCAGTGCGGAACCTAGGGATTTGAAGGCACAGGGGGCTTGGCCTCTTTGGGGGCCCCTGCATTTTGACATTCGACACCATGACATGAGATAATGTATTTAATATTTAATGTACATATTTTTTTTGGGTGCCCCCTCAAGCTGTGGCCCAGGATACTTTGAATTAGGACCCCCCTACCCCACACAAGGTACGCTTCTCCTGGCCACTGGGAGTGGCTGATGAGTCATTCAATTTCACCCACAGGCCACTGTCCGCGGCTAATGATTTAAATAATGAAATTAACTAAACTACCAAATTAATTTGTGAAGTAATGATTTTTAAAATGCAAAACTACATTTTAGTTTTTCCTTAATTGAAAAAACTTCAGTTTTTTGCTATATTTGTTATTAATTATACAGATTTATGACATCTTTTGCTAAGTTTACAATCAGCTGATGTTAATACCGATTTAACCAGTAGCATATTAACAACACACATTAAAACCTGCTTTTTATTTAAACTGCTCAGTTATTAAATTATCAAAGATTTAAGCTTTTCTTTAGCTCAAATAATGTTTGATATTTAAAATAATTTGTTGTAAAAACGAGGATCGCTATAAATAAATCACATAATTCAAAATACAAGAGACTACTACAGATCATCAAGAATAATAAACTGAGATGGCAGCAGAAAAATAACATTACAATTGTCAAGAAAGAAATACATAATAATTTTTTGTTCTTCAACGTCAGCTAGTCTTTGCCCCAGTCCTAGGGATGACATTTAAAAATTCAGTTAATAAAAGGTTGATGAATTTACTACATATTTCTTTTCTTTTATTTAACATTGGATGTAGATTAGTTTTATATGCGTGTTTATTACTGTATATGTTGAAATTTGATTACATATTTTTACTTTAAGTTCTAGTACGGATTTTGACTTTTTATTTTTATACAGAGAAATTTTTTGTGCTTACATATAATTTAAAAACTTTAATACTACTATATTTAAAAATAAACTAAATTTTTCACATTAAATGCCTTTCAATTTTCTTTCATTTGATATATAATATGTTGTGATTAGTTTAAATTTAAGACATTTTATAAAACATCTATAAGTAGAGTCAATTTATGGGGGGGGGGGGGGAAGAACTGTACAACAGTGAAAATAATTCGGCGCTGAATGAGTTAAGTTAATAATTACATTATAGATCTTTCTTAGATATAATTACAAATAGAAGAGATTAGTAATAATTTAAAAGAACAAATTCATATACAGAATGTTCATCCTGTGACTTGTATAAACTTGCCTTTTTATATTTTGTTTTATTAAAAATGCTCAATTTCAAAATTCGAAATTAATATTGTCAAATTATTAGAAAAAAGATTTAAGAATTTTGTTAAAAATGTAATAAACAAATTAAGTATACCGATTCTACGTGTAATGTATATTTTCAGTGGAAAGAAAGAAATAGTTAACAGAATGCAGCCATAATGTTTACAAATCTTTTTCATTCAGCGTACCAAGATACGGAAATGACCCATGAATGGTCTGTGAAAAGTATTTCGTGTTTTCGCCATGTTACTTCCTAATATACAGCGAAAAATATGTAGACACGCTGAATATTTGTAAATTATTCATTTATTATTATATGTATGTTTTTAAGAGAGCATTCAAATATCTCTATACTTATAAGACGCATTTGATGTCTGTCTGTCTGTCTGTATGTCTTTCTGTTCCCTTATAACTCAAGATCCAGACAACCAAATAATGTGACATTTGGTACACGTACACATAATTACATGGGGAAGGTCATGGGACAGGTTTCGTTTTATCTCGATGGGTATTTTAATTGTAATTAATTATTTTTATTTTAGAGAGGGAGAGGGGGAGAGAGGAGGAAGGGAGAGAGGGAGATGGGAGAGGAAGGTAGGGAGAAAGGAGGGAGGGAGAGAGGGGGTAGGGAGGGAGAGAAAGGAGGGGAGAAGGAGAGAGGGAGAGAGAGGAAGGGAGAAATGGGAGGAGGGAGAGATAAAGAGAGGGAGGTTGGCAGGGAGGGAGAGAGGGAAGGATGCCATATCAATTCAATAATTTGTAGTTAGTCAAAAACTACTTTATTATCCAGCAAACTTGAATAATAAAATTAGATCTAATCTAAAATTCAAATATCACGGTATACTTTTAATTTTACAATGAACTAAAATTGCACTATAGCAAAAGTAAGCAAGCGACACATCAGAACTGCCGCATTATCTCAAATAGTGAAACTTCGGGTCGCTTGAGCGACCTCTAAAAGTGGTCATTTTTTCAAAAAGTTTAGTTTTTCTTGATTTGCTTGCCAAAAGGAAAAAAAATGAACCACAATGCATTAGAATCGGAGAAAATTATTTTTTTTACCATGCAATGATGAATCCGCGGAGTGACAGCGGACGCTTCGTATGGTTAAGTTGCGGACTCGCGGACTGACGCGGATCTTCTTTAGCGTTACCATAAAAAATTTCAAGTCATTTAGCAATGCGGACGCGCGGACTGACTGCGGACCAATGTTGTAAGATTCTGCGGACGCGGACGCGGATCATTGATAGAAATCCGCGGACGGACGCGGACGCTAAATTTCAAGATCCGCACACCTCTGCCCCCACCCCTGATAATAGCGACGGTTAAAACAGCGACTCTCAGTTGCGCGACTACACAATAGCGATTGTTTTAAAACAGCAACTGTCACAATAGCTACCACATGATAGCGATGGTATTAAAAAAGCGATTGTCATAACAGCGACAAATCCATCAGACAACTGGCAACAGCTGAAAACACACAAACACACTTCTTTTTCCTTTGGCTCTACAGCCCATTTAGGGCCCTAGCATGCCATACTCTCCATATTTCTCGATCCATGGTCTTCTTCCTCCACTCTCTCATTACTATGGCTTTAAGGTCTTTCTCCACATATACAACAAATCGTTGCGACTGCGCATTAAAAAATTCAATGTAAAAGAAATTAAAAATTTAAATTTCATTTAATCTCTATGAATTAAATGAATTAAAAATAAATTTTAAGTTGAATTAGGTAGACTACATACGAAGCCACATGATTTAAAAAGCTGATTTAAAACAGGATATAAATAGATCATATACTGTACAAGAAAACTTCATGGCTTATCATGTCACTTCCTTTTCTTGATTTTATAAACTCCATTGTAGGCCACGGTAAATTTTTTAAAACTAAAAACTCTTCAACTCCGTCGTCTCTCACTGTCTCGACTCTATCTAATAATTCTTCATATCTTAACTAATATGTCCTAATCCAGCCGTATTTAAACCTCCAACCTCCGCACCGTAATTTAGACCCCTCAGCCGGCGCCGCGCGCAGAATACACCGCCAAATTTTCGTCCGCCGTAAATCCGACAAAAAATATGCGGCGCGCCGATTTAGCCGCCGTATTTTGTCCGCAGTTAGATTAACCGTCGCATTACTTAATCTTGCTGCACATAACCTTGCTGACCATATCATCTCTATCTTGAAAAGCTTTTCAGTTGATCATAAAAAGCTGTTCATAACTAGCTGCCATGATGGTGCTGCAAATATGATAAAGACTTCAAAGCTTTGAAGGTTGAATCTTATCAGTCTATACTTGACTTGAAAAGAGAGGTTCAAAATACTCTCAAGCGTATTGGTCGAGTTGATATTTGTCTCTATGAAAATGAAATTGACTTTTGAAGTGAACTTGTTACCTTTCTGAAACCATTTCAAGACCTAACTTATCTCTTCAGCTTTTCAATGTCAACCTTATCAACTATTCCACTAGTGAATATGCACATAAGAAAGATCTGCACTGCATCAAATGCTGATGATGACAAAATGCGAATGACCAAGCTGTCAGTTCTCAACCAGATTGACCATCGATTTCCTGTAAATGATCACATCAAGCTGCTTCAGCTGCTTGATCCAAAATTCAAATCATTGATTCCACAGTCAGAAGCAGCCACAATGGCCCGTGGATTCATCATGTCAAAAGCTGGTGTATCGCATTCACAGCTAATCAGTGAACATGTTTCTGAAGAAACCCGATGTAACCCGATGTAAGCGATTGCGAATGGAGTTGAATAGCTGATAAATGAACTGAGAACTGAGCAGTCACCTGACGATTGTAATAAGGTATTCTAAGTTAATTTATTGCCATTGAAACAGTTTTCGTTTTATTTTGCTCTCAATTGACCACTCAGTTTGCAATAAAATATTTTTTTTCCAAAATGTGTGGGGGGGGGGGGGGAGATATTTTCACAAAAAGAAGCAAAGTGAAAATTTGTCTCCCCCCCCCCCCCCCCCCAAATTTTGGAAAAATGTCATAAAGTTGTTTTTCGATTTATTGCTTGGACTCCTCCTTCTTTTCCTGCCATTGAAGAACATCAGTCGTCTTATCATTGACCAAGATGCTTCGTTATATCTAATCCAAATTTTAATGAATTTGTAATGATGGTATTGGCTAAACCTTCAGCTGATCTATCGACCATTGGAATATATACCAGGAATTCTTCTGTGACTATCATATTCCCACTTTGTTCTTTGACAAATCAAACACCGACTGACATGCTCAATGCCATGAAATGTCAGTTGTCTCGTTGGCTTCCAATAATGCAACAAAATCATCTTCATGAGGCCATGTGCTTTGCATGTGGCTACGTGCACCTTCGTTGAAATCTTTAAATTTTGTGCTTGGTTTGATGGCAAATGACCACTGAACTCCTCGAATTACTTTTTTGCCGAAACAACACGCAATATTTGCAAAAAGCACCTTTTAACATTCGCGAGTATACAAGCCACATTACAACAGTTGCTTCAATTGTATGTGGTTGTTGAACCTGCACTGTTGTCCTAAAGGCAATGATAAGTCAGATGCTGCTCACGCCCTAAGATCTTCTATTAACGGCATTTCGGAATCCCGCGATCGCTCTACTTTTCGTTTTCTGGAGCCTGTAAAAACATTTCTGATATCAATCTTTTTATATTAATTTTTGAATGTCTGAATTAATTTAGGATAAATTAAAAAAAAATTCGCTCAGTGGCAGAAGATGATAAACACACAAGAGTTGCTAAAAATAAACTGAATAGCAAAAACATTTTCGAAGGCCTAATCAAGTTTTAGAAGGCCAAATTAACAATTAAAAAAAATAATAATCGGAACCTTCTTGTGCTTGTTGTCAAAATGTGTGGGGTAGTTGTCAGTTAACTTTATAAAGTGTATTTGTGCCTCCCTGGAAAAATTTCTAGCGACGCCCATGTGTGAACTATATAATGAAATGTTTTATAAACTAGCAGTTAGTACTGCTGTGTTTTGATTTTTGAACATTTACTTCAGATGGCAGTGGAACTTGCAAACTATTCGACTGCGCCTGTTGTTCAGTTTCATGATGTCCTCGCTTTATGGCGTAGCGGTGTTGCATTATCCTCGAATCCACAACTTGCTCAACTGGCTCGTCTTCACCTATCATCATCAGCATCATCTGTTTTCGGTGATTGGTTTGATAATGAACAGCAAACGATCAAGCCTAACAGCTGATAAACTGCATCGCGTTTGTTTTATTCATGACAATTATAAACTGATATTGACAGCGTATAAAACTGTTTTTTCTGTTGTTATAAATAATAAAACTTTTCCCGAAGTATTGTAAAGGTGTTTTATTGCTGAAGTTTTATCAATTCATTATTGTTTTGGCTTCAGCCGAATTTTAGCCAAATATTTCGTGATCAGCCGGAAATCAGCAGCAAATCTCAATTGACTCAATTTACGGAAAATCCGGCTAATCCGAATATCAGCCGAAAAATTATGTCAGCCAGCCGAAAATTAAAAGAAAATTCGGCTGGCAGATCTACCTTAATTATTCTACTTATGTCACAGTCTACTTCCATATTGTCCTTTATGTTCTAATCTCTCTAAGGAGCGTCACCTGATTGACATAGTTTAACTCTCTTAGACTGTCCGACGTCCCCTCCGTCTACTTCTAGAGTCGTCCCACCTTAGCTAATTTTATAAGTCTATTGTTTTCTCCCCACCTTAAGTCATCTATTTGACCATTATTTGTCTTAATCCTAATGGCTAGACATATTTTATATCACAACATCGAAGGGAATAGTTTTTGGTTTCTGAGCCCAACCCTATCTCCTAACAAAGAGTGTATATCATTCTGAAGTTGACCGTAAAGTCGCTATTATAACAGTTGCTATTATAATGCGGTCGATATTCAGACAGTCGCCGTTTTGAAAGTCGCCAACATGATTACGTCGCTCTTGTGAAGTCGCCGTTATGACAGTCCCTGTTTTGACAGTCGCTATCCTGCCCCTTCAACACTTGATACCACCATTAACTCTTCACCCGACCACCACCCCTCCATTTTGTACACACTGCATACCTTTCGATGAACAAACTCCCACCACATTCACTCAGTTCCGGTAATCCCCTCAGGCCCGTAGCCAGGTCAAAGTAAGCAGGGAGGCACCGATACCCAGCAAGGGGGCACCTTCTCATTTTATTTACTTTTTTTTTCTTTTTTTCCTCTTTTTCTTCTTTTTTAAGCGGGGGGGGGGGGCACTCCACACCTAGCGGGGTGCCCCCTTGGCTACGGAGCTGAATTCCCTTCCTTTCCATCCAACTGCCCACATCTAAACTCTTTTCCCCATACCCTCAAATCTCCATCCAATCCCTCTTTTCTTGGATCCATATTTTTTTTTTATGTTTTATCGGAAGCTGTGACATTTCGCATATGGAACTGATTTAGTGAAAATAATTGACACGTAGCTGTGACTGAACATATTGTAGCATTGGATTTGACCAAAATTTGAAACAAGTATTTTTTTTTTAGGTTTAGTTTATTAACTATTAAGGCGTTTTTTTAAATCCCACCACCCCATCCTGCCCATTGTTTTGCGCTAACATTCTTACATCCTATTGTTAAGTATGACATTAACGCGAAACAAGATCGATTCGTTACGTGACATTATTACTAAATGTTTCTTGCTTTTAGCTAACGAAATCGCCACGGTATCTGATGAGCAGCATTGCCATTAGCTTCCATATCAAAAATTTGTTTTTATTTTGTCACGTGACAATTTTATATACATGATGTTATCAGTTTGACGTAATGTGTTATCGTATGAGTGAATTGTGGGATGTTACAAATGCACTTTATGGTGCGCTAAAATCATTATATCTACTAATTTAGCATGACATCAATGCATATATTGACACACATATTACGACATGCAATGCCATCAGTGCACAGTATAATACCAAACAGTAAAAGATTGCTTCGTCACGTGATATTAGTACTTATTAAGAGATATATGCTACTTTATGCTAACGACATTCCCATAGTCTAATGATCAGCGTTACCATTCGAGACGGATGGTCGTGCGGTAAAGCGCACTTGAAGGTACTTGGTTCGTTCTCCGGTGAGGACCAAGGAAATTTTTCAGGTCTTGGCTCAAGTTCCCAATATATCTCCCGTGGTGCTTCCATGGCCATTGCACAATCGGCCATGGTGGGGATGACAGAAGGGCACCATAAAAACCATCCCATTAGTGGCTTATAGGATCTAAGAGATTCCATCTCATCCTTACAGGGACTTCACACTCACACACACACCATTCGAGATAACAAGTGGTACATTTTACCTGGTAGGCTATCATTTAAATATATGAGATGGTTTCCGTTTGACGTTATTTGTTATTAGTGAAACGAGAGTGTGTGTTACGTAATCTAAGTTTTAAGTAACTCATTCAATTCACTGAATTGAATTCAGTCAACTCATTCAAATATCACTATATGCCGCTCCCTATATGTTTCTTTGAGATAACTCGAGATATAGCTGCTAATTCTGCCCCCCCCCTCCAACCTTTAAGGTGCCGCCCTGATGAGAACACATATTTGCTTCATAGCGCTACACGACCTAGAAGTGACATTGTGATGTCAACTGCAGTGGCACTTTTTCTGATGCTAAAACGGCGATGGCGTTTTGGGTGTTCACTGCCGTCATACCTCCAAATACAAACGCAACCAGTATGACATTATTGACATTGCTTACATTCCAAATAGTACAGACTGTGAAACTTTTTTTTCCATCTATAAATATTTTATGTTGATCTAATTCACACAATTATTCACGATTTCCCGAAAACATTTGCCGCCAGCTTAAGTAAGCGCTATCCATTCTTAGGTACAGCTATCACTCTGCCACCAGAGGGGGTTATATGTCGCCTCATATTTGTACTTGGGTACAGCTATCACTCTGTCACCAGAGGGAGAGGTCTATGTCGTCTCATATTTGTACTTGGGTACAGCTATCACTCTGCCACCACTGGGGGTCTATGTCGTCTCATATTTGTACTTGGGTACAGCTATCACTCTGCCACCACTGGGGGTCTATGTCGTCTCATATTTGTACTTGGGTACAGCTATCACTCTGCCACCACTGGGGGTCTATGTCGTCTCATATTTGTACTTGGGTACAGCTATCACTCTGTCATTAGTGGGGTCTATGTCGTCTCATATTTATACTTGGGTACAGCTATCACTCTGTCACTAGTGGGGTCTATGTCGTCTCATATTTGTACTTGGGTACAGCTAACACTCTGCCACCAGAGGGGGTTCTATATCGTCTCATATTTGTACTTGGGTACAGTTATCACTCTGCCATCAGTGGGGTCTATGTCAAGTCTCATATGCAGGCACTGAAAAAAGGTTTATTCTAATCTCTGTTAAGTGACAATAATAATTCTCCAATCGTGAGTCGTCTACGACGCTGGGGCCCACATAGGTGCAGGCATAACGCGGTCGTATCAACTGTCACTCACTAAGGCCCCTACTGGGTTAAGGATTTTATAAACAAATTCCATAAATATCTTACATAATAGCGAAGTCGATAATAAAATCGACCCACGTGAAAGAGGTGCTAAGCTCAGTCCCTTGTTTGGCTAAAAATATTCGCCGCTGACTTGGAGAAAAGATGGGCGCCACCAAATCTATAATCCCTCAAAAATGACATACAAAAGCACAACAGATAAAATATGTCTGTAGATATATGTCCATTCGTTCCCCCATCGACCACGTCGGTTAAATGTGTAATAATGATGATTGTCTTTATTGCATGATCGCAAAAGGAAAAGTCTAAAACAATACAATGCATAGAGATAAAGGAAAAGTCTAAAATAATATAATACATAGAGATAAAGTAAAAGTCTAAAACAATACAATACATAGAGATAAAGCGCCGAATGTTCGAATTTCAAAGAATTTCATATTTTAAGGAATTTTATTTAATTCTTTTTTTCCAAGTTGTTCGACTTTATAGGCATTCTGATTTAGTAAATGGGGGCGCATTTTTAGAACCCTTTTGGGCGGCACAGTGACTATTAAGCTGTTCACTTTATGGTTCACTATCATCATTACATCCTCTAATTTAGAATGATATCAAAAACAGTTTTAACATATATATTTGGACAAGAATTGACATCAGTGCATGGGGTCAGGGGCGCTGAGAGCCAACACGGGCCCCAGGGCAGGACATCATTGCTGGCCCCTTGTCAAAATACAGTCAATTCCGGATATAGTCATACAAAGAGTATATACGAAAAGTTTTAAACTAAATTTATTTTACTTTGCCCCTGTTATCGCCGATAAAGCTACACAAGTTTTTCATAACAATGTAATTTTGTGGAACTGACTTTTACGACATGTAGAGAGAAAGCTACGGCAAAATTATGCGGGCTTTTCTTCTTGCAAAAACTTCAATTATATTGTTGTAGTCAATCGTTCTTGCAAGTCGACCTTCCACTGCCAGCATTCCAAGTCTGGTTAGGCGTTCTTGACGCATTGTTGATCTCAGAACATTTTTAACTCGGGCCCATGTGCTGAAAGATCGTTCTGCTTGAGCAACGGTAACCGAAAGTGTGCAAAAGATACGTAGCATAATGACTACGTTTGGAAACAGTATATCGATTTTCAAATTGTGTAAACGGTTGGTTCAGCAAGTCAAAAGGCGACAAACTTTTCTGCCCGAGGTTTGTAACGTGAATTGTTTTCAGATGCCCCAACTCATTCAACAGATCGGCGCTAACATCAACAACATATTTATCCGCCAGGTTCTTGGCTGCGATGAGGACGTCGTCTGTATTCATATCATGATATTTTCACAGAACGCCGAACAATTCGTCAAATTATTTGCCGCTTCGTATCGTGTTGTTAAATTCACAATCATTTGTGTCGATCCTGCTGATCATCATTGTCGTCAATAATTGTTTTGTCTGGCAATTGTCATCTTCGTTTGCGTTTTGTCTCTGCCAAACACAAGAACTGTTCAACACAGCAGCTCAAAGCGACAAGTTTGCTCTCAGACAATATCTCATCCCACTTGGATCGAAGTCGCCAATGAGGTCACGAATATTAGCAATTTCGACACCAAGAGTTGCTTCTCTTGCCTGCGGCAGGTTCAAACTATGGCAGCCACATGGTGAGAACGTTGCCAAAGGATCGTTCTTCAGTATAATTGCTTGAGCGCCTTTGTACGAACCACTTATATTGCTTCCATTATCATACCCTTGGCCGCGACAGTTCGTAAGCGGTATGTTATGTTTTTTCAACGTGTCAATGATTAGCTGAGCTATATCTTCTCCCGTCTTCTTGTGGCAGTCCACAAATGCAAGGAATCTCTCATGTAGTTCGAAGGTATCCAAGTAAGTGTTTAGATGTATGTACCACAAAATGAAAACGGTCTGCTCAACATGAGCGGAGTCCGGTTTTGCGTCCACAATAATTGAGTAGTATTTCGCTGATTAAACTTCATGAGGTATAGCATCGAGTACTTTTTGCGCATAGCACTAATAGCAGTGAATAAATTCGTTCTGACTGTCAGCAGACAAATAGTGAACGGTGGAAAAAGCCATAGTTATCAATAGAATTTCACAATATTTCTATGAAAATCTATACACAACTCTATGACTTTTTTTCCACTGGTACCGCTTCATCTTCATTCTATGATAGCACACATCATACTCAGATTTCAATTACTGTCTAAAAATAGTTATACAACAATTCACACTCGGATTGGTTTATGAGATCTAACGAGCCTCAGCAGTCGACTGAATGTTTAAGTTTCGTTCGGATTGGCTGCTATCGGCTGTCATCGACGTACCCTCAATAAACAATGAGTCGTGAAAAAATTGACATGATCAATTACAGATGTGGGCCCCCTGGCAATGACCCCTGACCCCTCCTTCTCGGCGTGCCTGCACGGGAGGGGGGGGGGTAATCTCAACCGACTTTAGTCCGCCGCTGAACAGAAATAAATAATTCCCAAGAAAATATTTCTTCAGAAACAAGACACATTCCTACATTTCCTACAATGTTTACTATCAAATTAACAGCCGAGTAAAATTGTATTTTTATAATGTTTGCAGAATAAAGAAATGGGCCCACTGAAGTCCTCAAAACAACTAGGCGACTGTATAGGGCGGTCACGTGTGATGTAAACAGTCGCCATTTTGTTGCACCAATGATGATTTTCAGATTAGTTTTAAAATAACGATCAGCTAGGTAAAAGGCTGTGAAACTTGTAGCGGCAATTTAGGATACTAAGAGTAAAAAAAAACAACACCAAAGTGAAATAAATAAACATATTACTGAACACAGAGGATGTCAGTTTCTCGCCAATTTTTATCGATGGAATGATAGTAAAGTGATGATTGATAACATGCGGCTTTGGGCTGGACATTTTGTTTCAGGTAAGAATATTAAACATTTCAAAGCATGTTTATATAAAGAAATAATAATAGTATTTGACCTTAATGGGCAATTCTTATTATATTAAACACCAATTAGCAGATTTTATTAAAAAAGTATATGAATAATTGTATAATATTAATCATTGCATTGCTAATATTAGCAATAACTATAAATTACAAAACTATTATTCTTGTTTGTAACTTTTTATTAAAACTATGGACATTACAATATAGATTTATTGGTGAATGTCATTAAATTAAATATTTTAAAGCATATTAATGGGAAAGATTAAATATTTTCAACATATTAATGGTAAAGATTAAATATTTTACAGCATATTAATGGTAAAGATTAAATATTTTACAGCATATTAATGGAAAGATTAATAAAAAATACTAAAAACCTATCTTAAAAATTCTATATATTGTTTTTTTTTTTTAATTTAAGGTGGACCTGCTCATTTACAAGATACTGGTACTACAAATGTTGGCTGAGCATGTACACTTTGTTACTAGCTGGTACTAAAGATGCTGACTTGTTACCTATTTTGTTACTAGATCATAACAATATTAATCTGCCTCATGTTAAAGCTTCTCATTTAAGAAATATGAGCAGTGTACAGAAGAAAATAGCTGCACAGAGTCTGGTTTCTCTACAAAGCACATTGATGTCAGCCAAAGACAATATAAGTAATGGGCTGTCAGCATTAGCGCCCTGATGTGAAATTATCCTGATGTTGGTGAAATTTTCGAAGCTCACCCTATTAAGCCAGAAACTTATTACCTTCAGAACAGCGTAAACAACTGTACCCATTGTAAAATAAATGATACAAAAATAGTATCATTAAGCTGTTAAGTCAAATTTGACATTGCCGAAAGTTCAAAATCAGTGACATGTATGGATGGTAACAGATTTAGATGGAATATAGACATACAGAAATAACCTATCCCAACTTTACAGGCCTCTCTAGATGGAATATAGACATACAGAAATAACATATCCCAACTTTACAGGCTTCTATGTATATTTGGTTGATTCGCATCGAAACACTGAATATACCTAGCAGGGGCTTTATGTGACGACTTCTGTATATAACATCACTGACTGAAGTAAAGCCAGCCTGTAATATCACTTTGGAACTTAATATTTAGAAAAATAATGTGCTACTGACAAGTCTGGAACTGAATGAGGATTCTTAAATGAACTTTAAAGGTTAAATTTATCAAGTATTAAATTGTTAAATCACATTTTAAAAAATCAACTACTTTTACTTAATTGTGCCTGTTTTAAAGCTTTATAGATTTTATCACATAGAAAGTTAAATATGTTTTTACCTAGTCAGCATTTATAAATTCACCCAAATCTAGTGCTAAAGACCATTCTACAACACATATCATATGTATAACCAATCAAGTGACTAAACATACATTTCTAATGGCTTTATTATTTTATTCATTGTAATTTTTTTAATGATATGATCAAAAGTATTTTTTTTTACTATGACAGTGTATTTAAAATTATTAGTCAAACTGGGTGCAAGAAATATGGATTATGCCTCTAAGACATTGGGTTTAAATTTTTTTTAGCTCTAGGTGTCCACATAGAAAACAGCATTGTCTTTATCATACCACTAAAAAATTTAAATATATTTATGGCTTATTTGAGGACTGTTTTTAAAGTTATTAGTCGGCTGTAATTTAATGTGAAAAGAATTGGGTTAATCTAATTATCTATTGAGTTATGCCAATTATTTTTAGTTATAACGTTAATAAAATGAATATAACATATAACTAGTATTATTAAAGTGTATTATTCTTAAAATGATTTTAAAAAAAGTGTATTTCACTATAATTATTCTTAATTATACAAATTAGAGAAACTCACAAAAGATTTGTTCAAAACCCACATTTTAGCATCTACTAAACTAGTTGTATGATACATGTGTTATGTTTTTAATTTAATTTTTCATATGACAGTTAATTTTATCAATTTGTCTTGCATCTTTAACTACCATGACAACTTAAGTTTTAATAATCATAGGCATAGCTACTAATCAAATAGTTATATGTTTAATTTTCAACTAATATCTTTATTATTTTTTTTAATTACTTAAAAATGTGAAATAAATGTCAATAAAAAATTGAAAGATCTACCATTAATCCTTTTTTTTTTGTCAGTTTTAATTTTATTAGTAATATTGCTGGTATTCTCTTATTATGTCCATACAAGTAGTAAGTATAAGACGTCTTAGTAACTTAAATAGCATTTGGTTTGGTAATGTAATATAAAACAAAAAAAAATTACTGAAAACTTGAAACAAGAAATATTATGAACACTCAAAATAAAAAAGTTTGTCTTTTCTAGCAAGGCCATTGACACTATCTATGGCATGGGAATGATCGTGCTTTGCAGTTATATTCTTTTTCGGTCAAAATTAGTTTATTTTCTATTGGACTAAATCAATCGTCGCATATAAATTTAATCCCCTCTATGGTGTCTACACTAAAAAGTAATTTAAAGCAGTTTAGTTTTTTGTACTGCCTAGTCACTTGAACAGTTTATTGTGCAGCCTCGTTATTGTATTGCCATTTGACAGCCTCGTTATTGTATTGTCATGTGACAGCCTCGTTATTGTATTGTCATTTGACAGCCTCGTCATTGTATTGTCATTTGACAGTTTTGTCATTGTGTTGTTATTTTAAACTGTTGTCGTTTGGAACTGGAAAAAACTTATTTTGTATATAAAATAGAATCAGTCAGATTCTCATATCTATAACATTAACCATCTATGTTAAATGCACTTGAAAAAAATATCAGCTAGTTAGTAATAAAGTTTAATAAAGTTTTTTTTCCCATTATAATAATTAATAGTTTATTTACAACAGTACAATATTCAGGACTTTTTGGACAGAATCCAAACCAACTTAAATATCATTTTTAATTAAACAATAAAATTTGTTGAAATAATTTAAGTTGGAATGTTAGAGATATTGGAGATATAGAGGAGACGTGGTAAATGAAAAATTACAATGATACTCTTTATATTGTATATCAATAAAAGATATATATATATATATGTATATATATATATATATGTATATATATATATATGTATATATATATATATATATATATATGTATATATATATGTATATATATATTAATAAACATATGATAGTTAAGAAATGTTTATGTTAATTACACACATACAAGCAAAAAAAATTATATTCAACATTGTTGCATATTAGAAGTTAAAATTAACATTTCCAACATTTGCTTGATATTATTTATACATGTTTGCATATTTCAAATTAAAAATTATATTTAAATGTGCTTGCTATTAAACATTTATGTATACTATAAACTAAAACTAACACATCCTACAATTGCTTGATATTATACATTGTTGCATATTAGAAATTAAAATTAACATATCCGACATGTGCTTGATAGTTGAAATCATTGGGATTGCTAGTCCTCAGACAACATGGCTCATAGAAAAATTCTCTGAACCCCAACTCTCTCAAATAGGTCATTGACTGAAAATGTAAGAAAAAATCTTAATATGTAAATACCAGGGTTGTTAATATTGCAATATTGTATTGGTATTGGCAGTATTGCCAATACTTTTTTAAGTATTGGTACGATATTGCAATACTTCTTGAAATTTGATATTGGTATTGGTATTGCCAATACTTATTTTTGATATTGGTATTGATTTTTAACCAATACTTAAAGCAATATTCAATAAGTTCTCTACAACATTGGTTGTGAATAAAGCTGAATATAATAAATTTTTCATTGGTGTCGCCATCTTGCGAGTGACATTGCCAAGCAATTTTTGAATGAGACTGAGCAATGAATGATAATAGAAATCATACATGATATCTGTGGCAATGAGTATTGACCAGTGAGTACTCTAAGTAAATTGATTTCTATGGAATTTGCTATTCTTTCCAAGCTTTTTTCCGGTTGCATTAAATAATTTTCTTGAGTGTTTATTGTTATTTGCAAAATATTGTCAGGCAGATCACTTGGTATGCTTTTGGTAACACCTGGTGAAACCCGATGGAATTCAATGTATGATGCTGTCACCAGAGATTACAGCATTCTCTGTGTAAGTGACATGGAAGTTGTTGACAAACTTTGTGATGAACTTGATATCAAAAGACTACAGCCTGTACAGAAAACATTTGTTAAAGAGTATGTTGCTGTTATGAAGCCTGTTTGCTGTGAACTAGATATTTTGCAGGGTGAAACTAAAAAAGACATCAATTGGACTTGGTTTCCTTTTACCAACACTTGTCATGATGAAGGCTCAGTTAAAAGTGTTTCTTGAACAAGGAAAGAATGATCGGCTCGTAGTTTTTTCTCCATTAGCTTCATGTCTTTTGAATGCCATCGATAGAAGACTTGCTAACATGTCTGACAGCATTGATGCTCAGCGGGCATCCGTTGTACATCCCAAATTCAAGTTGGACTGGATGGATGATGATTTGCAGCGTTCGCATCTGAAGAGACGCATTTCACAATCACTGATGTACATCAAGAAATTATTAATTACTTGGCAGACACTTCAGACAGTATTTTATCATTGGATGCCTATCCACATATCCGTAAAATATAAATATACCTGAATACATGACTTCCTTCAAGCGCTGCTGTTGAAAGGCTGTTTTCATTAGGACAGCGGTCGGGGAACTGGGGTAAATTACCCCAAATAGGGTAAAAATGAAATTTTTGGGGGTAAAAATGAAACTTTTGTGAGTAAAAAGTATATATTTTTAAGTTGCTATGGGGTAATATCAACTTACACAAAAATATTTTGGGGTAATGATTAAAAAAGTTCCCCGACCCCTGCATTAGTAGGACGAGTATTTTCCCCTCTTCGTTCACGACTGAGCAGTGCGCATTTTGAAATGGTTACTTTTCTTTGCCTGGCTTAGTGGTAACTGCCAGTTAGGTGGCGTTACCCTGTGAACTCTACTGGAATTTAATTCATCGTTAGTTTTCCAGATGTAATGCAATCCACTGACTCGGTCTGACTGCTTTTACTGTAGTGTGATGTTTAATTGTTTAAGTATCATTTGCTTTTCTATGACAGTCATTTGCCTCATCCATCCATCCATCTATTTATCCATTCATTCACAATATTTGTACAGCATACATATTAAAAATCTTGTTGCTAAAGGAAGTTAAGGTATGCCGACTTATTTAATAGTAGTTTATTATGTTGTCAAAGACTTTTGGATGCTTTGAGGGAAACTGATGAAGCAAGTGTTAAATATTGAACAAAATTTGGTTAAAAATACATCATCTAAATCAGCCAAAAATGTTGTTATCGTTTATCGATGTAAGTGATATAGAGCAATGAATTACGTATTTGCGTTTTATTCATCGAATGACCCAAATATTGGTATTGGTATTGGCAATAATAAATAAATATTGGTATCGGTATTGCAATACTGGTTTTAAAATTGTATTGGTATTGGTATTGCAATACTGGTTTTAAAATTGTATTGGTATTGGTATTGCCAATAATTTTTTTTAGTATTGTTAACAACCCTGGTAAATACTACATGTAAATGTCTGTCTTCTAAAAAAATATATAACAATAACCTTTCACTGTCTGAGCTATTTTTAACGTTTTTACTGCGATTTTTACAGTGAACTTTGTAAATATTGAAGCCATCATAACAATCATATTGTCTTCCTTGTTTTAAAAGTAATTGGTTACAAATAATTGAAAATCTTTGTTTATAATGCTAATTTAAGTTAATTCTCCAGGAAAATTAAAGTGTAATATTAATTAATAAGTTAACCTGTTAACCCACGACACCTTTTATTTTGTTGTTGTTTTTTAATGTGTATAAACTCTACCTTGTATTTGACAGTTGTGTTCTTTTTTTTAATCTTAAATTACATGTCAATTATAATTATCATTTCAACGTGATTTCTTTGAAAGTTCTCTTTTTAAACTTCCACTTTTCTTATTAATTTATTTGTTAAAATTGTAATTTAAAAAAAAACCCAATATACTACCTTAAAAAAATTCACGTAATCTTCTTTGAATGGTCTAGTTGGGAACAAATGATATTCAATTAAAAATATACGTATGTTTTTCAACATGTCTGTTTCTACTATATTATTTAAAACAGTCCATTCAGTTGATTCAACATCTATTTTTAAAATATCAAGATTTCTCTGAAAGGAGAAAAAAAAGTTAGATTATGTTATAATTGAAGTCTGAACATCAAACAATCTGTTTACATGTCAAATTATTAAATAGACGAAAACTAGACTTAAGAATGAAACTTACATTGTCAAAGACATTAATTCTGAAAAGTTTTTACATTTTTTTTATATAATCAATTTGACACAAGATAATGAATGCTTAACAGTTATAGACAATTAATATATCATATTTACATTATTTATTACGGCAAACACCTTTTTTTTATTGTATAAGGTATCCATGCAGGTTGTATACAATGATGCCTTATGGTAATCAGTTGCAGTTTTTGTTTGCTTTCCGGTTCTATTAAAAGATCACTACGTATCTCTTACAAATACGATTATATTTGGAAACGCAAATAACATCATAAGGATCGCCTCGAAAAAGGCGACATAAACCCCTGTATGAGGTCAATAGCCGGGGATTCACCCCATAACTTTCCAATTTTGTTATTTTTTCTACAACGACGAAGAGCTCTTTGTTTGCCTTATGAACAACGTCCATTTTCTATAGTCCTCAAGACTAACAGAACCAACATGAAATGTGACCATCATATATCATCGTCGAATCGCATGCTACTTGAGCTATGATGTGCTAGATGAGTTCCTATCAACTGAGTATGATGTGCTTGATAAGTTCATGTCAACTGAGCTATGATGTGCTTGATAAGTTCATGTCAACTGAGCTATGATGTGCTTGATAAGTTCATGTCAACTGAGCTATGATGTGCTAGATGAGTTCATGTCAACTGAGCTATGATGTGCTTGATAAGTTCCTGTCAACTGAGCTATGATGTGCTAGATGGGTTCATGTCAATTGAGCTATGATGTGCTTGATAAATTTCTATCAAATGAACTATAATGTGCTAGATGTGTTCCTATCAATTGAGCTATGATGTGCTAGAGATGAGTTCATGTCAACTGAGCTATGATGTTCTAGATGAGTTCCCGTCAACTGAGCTATGATGTGCTAGATGAGTTCCCGTCAACTGAGCTATGGTGTGCTAGATGAGTTCCTGTCAACTGAGCTATGATGTGCTAGATGAGTTCATGTCAACTGAGCTATGATGTGCTTGATAAATTTCTATCAAATGAACTATAATGTGCTAGATGTGTTCCTATCAATTGAGCTATGATGTGCTAGAGATGAGTTCATGTCAACTGAGCTATGATGTGCTAGATGAGTTCCTATCAACTGAGCTATGATGTGCTTGATAAGTTCATGTCAACTGAGCTATGATGTGCTAGATGAGTTCCTTTCAACTGAGCTATGATGTGCTAGATGAGTTCATGTCAACTGAGCCATTTACCATTGATGCGGCGTACAAAATATCTTTTCATGACGAGCAACATCAAACCATGGTATACACTATCACCTCTTTCTCTATTTTATATATATCGACACCATTTTTGCTATTTAAATTGATTGACCTCTATCTATGCTCTATTGTGACATAATATTTTTACTTAAGGTCTTGATCAGACATTTAATATTAGGACTACAAGAACTGCATGCAGCAGGGTGAGGGGTGTCTTTAGATGACATCTTGACATCAGTGAAACTGGCGTGGTCTTATTAATAGAATACAGACAACAAATTGAGAAAACTGTTGGCGAGTTGGCAAGTTTTTTTTTGTTTTTGTTTTTTTTTGAGGCATGACAACAATGAAAAACAAATTAAGAGTTAGCTGTGACCGAAGAATGTAAACAACAGTGGAATTGTATCCATAATTTAATGACAAATTATTCTAACAGAAAAATCTTTAAAAACCCATGTCAATTCCAACCCACCACTATCACCATTACTTTTGCATTACCAATAAAATTTTATTACCCAACCATCTGCATCATCAAGACTAAGTAATCACCAACCATTTATTATGCCACTCCCAACCCAACTTCACCAACCCTATTCCATTTGCAAACCAACTTTATTCCCAAACCATCTCCATCACCAACCATACTTAATCGCCAGCTCCACTTAATCATATACTCTACTTAATCACAAACCTTACTCAGTCGTTAACTCAGCTGCATTTACCCAACTTTAACAACAATCTTAATTCAACATCAACTTTACTCCACAAAAGACTGCACCAAAATGCAGAAGAAACTTTCAGCCAGAAAAGAAATTGTGTCTAGTTATATTTTTGTTGAATTACTGCTCTAGTTTTGCTACTGAATGTATCATAAAAATGTTAGATTATATTTATAACACAGATATTTTCATAAGACAAAAATTATTTGCAGGTTAAACATTAAAAAAACATATTAATATGCAGTTTTTTGACAAATCATATCAGCAGTCATTGTCAGTCCAGGCTTGCGGAGCCGTGGAGCCGCACTTTTTGCTGGAGCCGGAGCCGAAAAATCTGGCGGCTCCACAGCTCCCTAAAGTTTTTTTTTTAAAGCAGAATTATTATTTTTTTTAGCTTTAAAATTCCAAAGTTGTTTGATTGTTCGTCTCCTACAATTTGAAATGTTGCCATGTTTTTCGAACGCCACAACAGTAACAGGCACATCACCACAAGAAATCTTTAATGGGGAATCGTTTTGTGTTCGTTTTAAATCTTGTTTAACCTCCGAAATTTTTTTAATGGCATGTTATTTTGTTATATATAAAGTTAAAACAGTTTTATTTCATAGAATAATTGTATCAATCATTTAAAAATTAATTTGTACTACGACGACAAATATAACGCGTCATTTTGTATATTATTTGACCGCGAATTTGTAATAGACTAAAAACAAAATGGTCGCTTTCTGTATTTAACAATTTTATTATAAACAGAATAGCTGAAATAGAGTAGATAAATTTATAAGGCTGTGGGCCCGAATAACAATCATACTTTATTGGGACGGGGTCCGAATAAAAATCGGAGTTTATTGGTTCCCGGGTCCGAATAGTCACTTCGAATTTATAAATAATAAATATAAATACTGAAGTCTTTAAAATATTTTAAATAATGTATCATTTTACTATTTGCTAATTTGATCATTGAAATAACTTTTTATTACTTATGAAAATGGCGACTAGTGAAACCTCGTTCGAAAATAATGATATGATTCTGGATGCACTGAAATGGCTTGTTTTTAGTAAAACCGACAATGCGTATATTTTTCAAGTTCCTGACTATGGAGGTGAACGCGGCAAAATTTGCATAACTTTTTATCAGCGGCATGTTTTTGTGGCGCAATTACAAAAAATTTTTGTCTCGTGTGATACTATCTTAATCGGGAGCCGAGCCGGAGCCATCAAATTTGTGGGAGCCGGAGCCGGAAAAAAAATGTGGCGGCTCCGCAAGCCTGATTGTCACTAACTATTTAAGCCGTCAATCAAGTTGTAATAAACACTAAGTTAGTTTGCAGTATTTGTAAAAGTGGAGTACTACATAAGATTATAAAATATTGTTGTAGAGATAGAAAATGGCATCTTTATATAAACCTTACTAACATTTGCATGGTTTAGCTCTGACATGATACTTTTTAAAGTTCGAACTTTCCAAATCTGTTTATGTGTGATATATGCATCTTTGTATGGCTCCCAGCCATTGGTGTCATAAGCCGCAATGCCCATATTATAGAAGGTGACGTTTTCATTACGTACATGGTCAGCTTTATTCATGCTGTGAAATGATACAAAACAAATAAACAGAGGTAATGCAATAAGATCAAGTATATGAACATTGGTTGGATGTGAATTGAATGCAAATAGGTTATAATCATGAAGGATTCTATGTTGTAAATTGATTGCCTTGAAATGTTATGTATTCCTTGCAAAATGGAACTAACTGGTTATTTACATTACGATTTCATAGTGCTCGACGAATGTATTCTATTCTCACTTCAGTATTAGATAAAATAGACGCTGCCTTAGAGTCAAAGTGGCTTGCAAAAGTCACAGTATTTGAAAAAATGACAGTGGCTTGCACGACAGTGCGCGATATTCAGTTCAATGTATACAATATTTCTTTAAACCAGTGCATGTTTAATTTCTACAAACTTATTGCGCAATTTTTCTATCATCAGATGACGAAGTAGAACTAAATAAATCTTATAACTTTTTAGCAATGCTTACAATGGACACGTATACGGATGGAGTTTATAAACGGAATTCAGAACCAGTGTCATAATAGTCAAAGTATTCTTGAACCATATGTAGACTAGCCAAATTAGGGTTAAGTGCATTTACTAATAATAGCAGGTTTAATTATTTTAAAACTAAAAAAAAAAAAAAATTAAAAAAAAAGTTTTATTAAAATGCATTAAAAAGTAAACAAACAAAAAATTCCTACAAATATGTCTATTAATAAAATATTTCTTTACATTAGTCAATTAGCAGCTGATAAATTACAGATCTAGGTGACACCAAAACTTACTTGTTTTAAAATATCCAGCTAAACTTTGGAGCGGTTACAAAGGGAAGGGGGGAAGGGTAGATACATTTTTAAGTCTATTCATGTTAGAAGAAGTCATCACTATATCCTAGCCGTTTTCTATCTCTATTTTCTAAACAAAATTTACTTCCTTTTTCTAAATTTTGGAATACGGGTTGTCGTGCAATGTAGAGCCGTGGTTCCCAACCACCGGGCCACGGACCGGTACCGGGCCGTAGATTAAATGGTACTGGGCTGCCCAAGAAACATTACATTTACACAGGCATTGTAATTAAAAAAAATCTAAAATATAAATAATAAACTCCCCCCCCTCAAATTGCCCCCTCCCCGGCGGGCCGCTGTGAAATTATCGAACGGTCCGTGGCGTGAAAAAGGTTGATGACCACAAGTGGAGAGGACCCTGGGATTTTTTCCCGGTCCTGGGGAAAGTCCCCAAGTCCACCCATTTTTTAATGTACCCGACTTATGTTTGGGAAGTAAAGCTGGCTGTGCGATGTGCTAGCAACACAATGCCCCATTCAACCCCGATGAGCCTGAAGGGAACAACACAATGCCCCATTCTGCCCCGATGAGCCTGAAGGGAACAACACAAGGCCCCATTCTGCCCCGATGAGCCTTAAGGGAACCTTTTTTTGTTTAGTTTTATGCACTATTTTTTCATATTTATTTACATTAAAACGGCGAAGATGGAAAAAAAAAAAACATTTAAAAAAAAGAAAAGCGAAAAAAAAATCTAATCAGTTGCATCATAGCTCAATTGGCACCCCTTCAAGCTAAACAAACATAGATACAGAAACTCAAACCAATAAAACATCTCTGTACTAGCTAAACAAACATAGATACAGAAACTCAAACCAATAAAACATCTCTGTACTAGCTAAACAAACATGGATACAGAAACTCATACCAAATAGAAGAATTGAGCAGATTCAACAAAAACTGTAAAACATAAAACCCAGTCGCGATCTTTTTCGCTATTGACTCGTGTATTAAAGAAATTGCAATGTCAATAACCACCCAAGCGTAACTAAAATCTATAAAAGACTTCGGCAAAAACATAGCCAACATCTCGATTAAGACAAATTATGAAAACTAGCTACTCCCACTGTAATTGTAACAAAACCTGAGTATACACCCGATCAATATTTGTATGATATAAAACACTGAAAATAAAATCTTTACTGTCAATAGCTGATGTTTAAGAAAATCATTTAAACATTAACCTGGGATCAAAAGAATGAACTTTACATCCCATTCGGCCTGCATGGTCATCAAAACTGAAATCATTGGCAATACTGAAATAAAAAAAAAGATAAACTTATTTGTTTTATTTTATTTTTACATGAACATTTTTTATTGTCACGTTAGTAAGTAAGACTTAATTTTTTATTGTCACGTTAGTAAGTAAGACTTAATATTTTATTGTCACGTTAGTAAGTAAGACTTAATATTTTATTGTCACGTTAGTAAGTAAGACTTAATTTTTTATTGTCACGTTAGTAAGTAAGACTTAATATTTTATTGTCACGTTAGTAAGACTTAATATTTTATTGTCACGTTAGTAAGTAAGACTTAATATTTTATTGTCACGTTAGTAAGTAAGACTTAATATTTGCAACAACAAAAAAACAACATTATAGACTTTGGTAAATTTACAATTTGCGAGAAAATTAAAATAAGACAAACATTTTTTTGTGAAATAATTTAGTGAATGTAATAGCAATAAACCTAAAATTGGCTATCGTGACCTTTGACTTACCCAAATGAATAAACCAAACAAGGCTGATTAACAACAAATTGCTCATCTTGACATACAGGCCAGTTGCCGAAATTAACCATGTTTTTACATGGATGCCTTTTAGCTGTATTCTGTGGTGGATTCATGTACCTACAAACATATTGCATTGACTGTATGTTTATACTGAATATATAAATATTTATTGCAATCATTGAAATCTTATTTGACTAATGTAGCAAAATCAACGTGTCTCCTTCCCTAAACATGAGCTTTAAACAACATAGAACCCATTTCAACCCCTCAAATATTGTATAACAGTACGCGACTCTTTAGTAAGATTTTTTTGTACAGTATTGGCTATTCCGTTCGCAATTATCCGGCCACCACACCATCAGCGGAGTCGTATCTAGATATTGGGGCGCCCTGTGCGAGTTATCATTGGTGCCCTCCCCACTCACAGCTGTGAAAAATCTTAAACAATGTAGAACATAATTTAAGGACACATTTCATGTTTAATTAGTTGGTAAGATAATCAATCCTTCATCTTTTGTCTATTAAGTATGTAGTATCCTCACACGTACCTCTCTTTTCTCAATGAATAGGACTGGAACATCCTTCTTTTATCATTGTCATAGAAGGTGAGGTCAGTAAACAGATCAGACACAATATATACCGTCAATGACAGAAGGTGAGGTCAATAAATAGATCAGACACGAGATTTTCTGACATTGACAGAAGGTGAGGTCAATAAATAGATCAGACACAAGTTTAAAGCATACTCCTTGCTCTCCCTGAATGAAAGTGTCCAAGTTTGTGTCAATATTAAACTTAAATCAATTTGTGTATTCTTTGACATCCAGGTTTGACATTTTTTCCCTTTCTTATAGAATAGGATAAGTTCAAGTTATACCTGACAAATATTTGTTTCTTGCGATCTATTCACGTGTTTCTGTGATAGTTGAATAGTTAGTCTTGTAGGCTATAATTGGTACCATTCATGGTACAGATGCCGCAGGTGTCGTGAATCACGGCCCAACGGAATGTAATTTAAAAGCTACTGATATTATTCCAGCGGGCCAGGCATGAATACATAGGTTGCGGTTGAAATCTATTCAGATAGTTCAGTGTTGGCACTTTGTTGATTTATTCAGAACGAATTCAAAGTTGTATTGAATGTAGTGTTGTAGTCGGATTTTTAATCTTATATTATGGATACAAATTCAATCGATTATTTCTTCCACTACATCAACTGTACGTTGAGACATTCATCCAATTTTATACACACTAGTTCCTGCTGAAGTACAATGTTGGGCTAGGACACACACTAACAGACACAGACACACACACAAACAACAAAATGAATGTGATGGAATTTGTAACTACATAAAAAGGAAAAAAAATTCAAGACGTTTGATATTCTATTTCTTTAATAGTACATTTCTACAAAATGATCCAGTCAGTTTTATATAAAAAAAATGGTCCAGTTTATTTTATAAATAAAGGGGGCAGGTCCTTTCTGTAATACAACCTAAGACACATTGGGGGGGGGGGGGCAGGTCCTTTCTGTAATACAACCTTAGACACATTGTGGGGGGGGATATTTTGGTTTTATTAGCTAAGACATATATATTTTTCATTTTATTTGCAATTTCTTTTCTTTGCCCAAATAGAATTATTTTAAACCAATTATAAGGTAAGAACCCCGTTCATGATTTATGGTTATTACTAATGAGCGTAGCATTTACTCTGCATAAAAAATACATGATGAAAGTTAAGTCTTATCTTTTAGTTGCTATGAAAACGATAAAAATCAAGGATAAACAATGATTTTTAAAACCAGTTTTCTTTGTAATCGAGATTATTAGTATTAGTATATAAATTTGTATTGTCTTTAAAGCACCTACCTTCCTGGGTTAAGATGGCTTGGATTGGTTTTCAGGTTGACTTTTTCATTAGAATGGTGGGAAGCTATACATGTTTTTGTTCGAAAACTATGTATTCATATTGGACAAGGTATGTAAACTTAAAATTTGAGATGTTGTGGCCAAGGTGCTAAAACTTATTGCTGTATCTTTGTTAGTTGCTAAGCCGTAATTTTATTTACATTTCATGAGTGTATAGATTTCACTTGGGCACTATTTAGCTCTTTACTCTACTGAATATATTTGATGGTTTACTTTGAATTACTGAGCAGCAAAACAATGTATACCAAATACAAAGATCAAGGCTTGGCTCGGAAACTTTAAAGATAAAAACTTGAAGCCGAATTAAATAATGTCAGATATTTGATTTACAGCACATTGACAATAAAATTCCATTTACTTGGCCTGATAATACAGAGGCTGGTTTGTTGCAAGCCGGATACTCGAGATTCTACTTCATGTGTACAATATCCTTACCATGCTATCATAGCCGCTGCCTCCCACCACAAAGTGACTGTTGATATATTGTTAGGATTGACTTTCATGGGGTCGTTAGGTCCAAAAGATTGATGAAAACTTTGTAAATACGCTGATAAGAAAACATAAAGCAATATATGTACATATAATACATTAAAAATAGCTGATAATGTGTAGCACATTTTACGAATTTTACTTCCACAATATATGTATCATATGTTAATTAACTAACCCGTTTTTTGTTTCTGGAGTTTTATACTGTTTGGGTGTTTGTAAAATTCCTTTAAAAAAGAGATGAAATTTCTTAGATCCTATAAACCACTAAAGGGACGTTTTTCCGCAATGCCCTTCTTTCATTTCCACCATAACCGTTAGTCCAGTGGCCTTGGAGGCACCACGGGAGACGGTGGGGACCTAAGTCATTGTATCCATTTCTCCCCAACCAATAAACACTTCATTATTTTTAACAATTTAGCATTTTTTTTAAATAGAGTCATTATGTTAGTAATATACTTCTAAATAATTTTATTAAACATACTGGTATTCTCTCATTGAATGTTTTTTTGTAAAGTGCAGTCCTATTGGTGTAATTTGTCGTACAATTTTCAAATAAAGTTTTAACACATATAACTGTAACCATTTGACAGAATAAAAATCGTATCTAAATCAAAGTTTCTGTTTTCTTTCATTAGAAAAAACCAAATACAAGAAGAAAACTGAATAAGGTTTAATCCCATCAGATGTCATGAAGAAAGTGAATGCTGGCCAGTCTGTTAGATCTGTGGCAATGGATTTAATGTTGTAGCTAATGCTTGGGTGCTAAACAAAACTTTGGAAATCCAATCGCAATTTATCAGATAACTAAGTTTGGTGGAGAGGCATATCTCAGAACTGCTACTCCAGCTAATATCATTTCTGGCTTTTAAGCTAGTGTGAATAAGGCGTTTTAATATAAAGATCTAGTTAAGTTACAGATAGACACTATCCAGGGTTTGAAACTGCCAGTATTTCAGTTGCACATCATTTAAGTCTATCACCTTGGCCTGATTTTCGCCTGCAAGGCGATACTTTGTCTCTCCACGATTATATAGAGCTTATTGAAAAACCCAGACGCAACCATTAAAGAATAATAGAAAAAAGGACAATCTATTATTGCAGCTTCGAGCCCTGAATTTTAAAATATGCAGCAAAAGTTGAGTGAGAATCCAACGAAGCAAGGCAATCTAGCAAAGACACTTTTGAAAGATGGCCGTGATTCAGAGATTGAATTTAATGAACTAAGTGAAAAAGTTGTAGAACACAGATTTTGATATAATATATAATATTTGGTGTAGAGCAAGTTACAAAAGATGATTGTGTATAATGTAAGTATGGTGTAAGAAAGTCAGTTGCGTTTTATGTTGGTATATATATATATATATATATATATATATATATATATATATATATATATATATAGAGAGAGAGAGAGAGAGAGAGATAGATAGATAGATTGATGATAAATAGATATATAGAGAGTTAGTGTGTGTGTGTGTGTGTGTGTGTGTGTGTGTGTGTGAGAGAGAGAGAGAGAGAGAGAGAGAGAGAGAGAATGTTGATGATGGTGATATAGAAATTGAGTTTTTAAGAAAGTGTGGAATGTTTCTGGCAAGTTTATAAGGCAAAATGTTGAAGATGTTGCTTCTGTATCCTTTCTTAATATTTAATATATGCTGGCCAGAAAAGACAATCCAGAAACAGCTAGAACAAAAGATGCTTATTTTTTACTTAAGGTAATTTATCATTAGGACTCAATAACAATGGTCAATTAATTAATTGTTTAAAATATGTTTTGAAATCTTATTTATAATGCTTGTTTGATATTATTTCAATAATTTAAAATCAAAATAAAGAAAGAAAAACTGCAATGCTACTGACATTTTGGATATGTTGGTCCATTAGCTGTCCCATTTCTCCACACACATGGGCCACTTCTCACCATAAACATATGTTTTGTGGGATTATATTTTCTAAAAAAATCTAGCCATATCTGGAGGGATTACTTTGCGTTGTTTTATTCAGGCTTGCGGAGCCGAGCCGGAGCCGATGAGCTGTGGAACCGCTACTTTTTGCTGGAGCCGGAGCAAGAGCCGAAAATATCTCCGGCTCCCAATTACTTTTTTCCAGCTTTTTTTTTTTTTTTCGCTTTAAAATTCCAAATTTGTTTGATTGTTTGCCGCCTACAATTTGAAATGTTGCCATGTTTTACGAACGCCACAATTGTAACAGCATTTAAATGATAGCGTGCACGCACATCACCACAAGAAATCTTTAATGTGGAATCGTTTTGTGTTCGTTTTAAATCTTGTTTACCCTCCGAAATTTTTTTAATGGCATATTATTTTGTTAAATATAAAGTTTAAACAGTTTTATTTCATAGAATAATTGTATCAATCATTTAAAAATAAATTTTTACTACGACGACAAATATAACGCGTCATTTCGTATATTAGTCTATTTGACCGCGAATTTGTAATAGACTAAAAATAAAATGGTCGCTTTCTATGGCTATTCGGACCCGGGTCCCAATAAAATCCACTGAGTAACAATTAAATCATGCAATTCAAACAATTATCATAAAATAAACAAAAAACAATAATAAAGTTTATATTTAGCTAAGTTAAGTGCATATTTGCCACGGGTGCGAATAACAATCGGACTTTATTGGGACCGGGTCCGAATAAAAATCGGAGTTTATTGGGACTCGGGTCAGAATAGTCACTTCGAATTTATAAATAATAAATATAAACTAGCTGTACCCCGCAAAGCCTTTGCAGGAAGATAGACTTGTTAAGCCATTGCCGAACCTAGGATTTTGGGGCCCTGCATTTTGACATTCGATAAAATGACATGAGATTATGTACTTAATATTTAATGTAAAAAATAATTTTGGGGGCTCCCCTAAAGCAGGAGCCCGGTGGGACTTTCGATTTTGGACCCCCCCCCCCTCAACCCTAGTTACGCCTCAGTGTTAAATTTTTTTTTTTAAGTTATGAAATAATTAAAAATCTAATTAGTTGTTTTTTCTTTTTCTTACAACATCCTAAAAGATAAATTATTTCAATTTTTAAAAAATGTCAAAGAGATCTAATTAGTTAGTTTTCATTAAAACAACTAAAAGGATATATTCTGAAACAAAAAACAATAAAAATAAATGTCACTGGGAGAAATCGAGCCCGGAGTGTCTGCATAAAAGTGAACAAAGCCCAAGCTGCATAACCATCCTGACACCGCGCCAACCAGATTAAGATTTTATTTTAATGTAGTATAAGAAAAATATTGCTCGGTTATGTTTTCATTACCTTTTGACCTAGTTTTTTAGGCCTATATTGTTATTTTGTAATTAAGAAATAATTCAAAGCCGTATTTATTTAAAAAAATAAATATTATAAAAGCTGAGAACTTAATTAATATAGAAATTTGCCGAATTTCTTTTTTAAAATATTATATTGACTTTATTTACTAAATTAGATACGAAAACGCGGTCAATAGTCTTATCGTCGCCGACGTCGGAGATTTTCGATTATTACTATTGCTTACGTCTGACGATGTTAAAATGCTCTGTTGTAATAAAAACTACAATGATTTGAATGATATTATATGCTAATTATTAATTTTTGATATTGGGGACTTTTACATTTCATAATTAAAAGCACAGAAACTATTGAAAACTGTAGATAATATCAAAAAGAAAAATTTAATCGAGACACAGGGGGATGACGCCATTTTGAATTCTTGTTTTCTGCTTTCGATTTAACGCACACTGGAAATGAATAATATTATATATGATACTGAAGTCTTTAAAATATTTTAAAGAATTTATCATTTAATTAATAGTAATTGCGAATTGGATCATCGAAATAACTTTTTATTACTTATGAAAATGGCGACTAGTTAAACCTAGGTCGAAAATAATGATATGCTTCTGGATGCACTGAAATGGTTTGTTTTTAGCAAAACCGACATGCGTATATTTTTCAAGTTCCTGACGATGGGGGTGAACGCGGCAAAATTTGCGTAACTTTTTATCAGCGGCATGTTTGCGTGGCACAATTGCAAACATTTTGTCTCGTGTGATACTCCCTTAATAGGGAGCCGGAGCCGAGATGGGAGCCGAGCCAGAGCCGTCAAATTTGTGGGAGCAGGAGCCAGAGCCAAGCCGGAAAAAATGGATGCTCCGCAAGCCTGATTTTGTTGTTAACTATCAAGCTCCCTATTTGACAATCATAGTTGTATATTTTTACAAACTAGACATTTTTTCTCAAAAGTACATTTGTTGGCCCATTCTACCCCACTTTTCCTTGTATACATAATTAACTTACAATTGTTTTTTAATACAAGTCAAACTGAACATATGAACACTTTCTTTTAACACAAACAAAAGTGAATAACAACAAACCTGAAGCTCCGCTGTTGTCTATTAATTCCGGTTTTATTGTTTTTTCATTCTTAGAACCAACCAAGAGATTTGATTTCAGACATTCCAGACTTGACCGAGATGACTTAAGTTCAGCTATTTCTTTCAGAGCATCAGACATGATGTCATTGCATAGTTTTGTTTTCTCAAGCAGAGCATTAAATTTTTCGTAGGAGGCCTCTTCTACGGCACTCAGATGTTTTTCTAAATGCTCCTCTGTCATGACTTCTTGTTCAAATATTTTCTGGATGATGCTTGTAGACGATGTGTGGGTCAATATAAAAAATATCAGCCCGAATAGAAATACGAGAGACACACTAATTATCAGGACTTTGCGCGATAGAAACGACTGTCTGTAGTCACTGAAAGAAGAAAGAAAAAACTCACAGAGTAAGAATATGTAACTGAATACAATGACTGCTAAGTAATTTATCATTTGTTTGTAAAACTATATATTTTTTATTGCAAAATATTTTAAAAAGAAATATGAATTTGTAACTTATTAAATATTAAAGCAACAAGTCCCCTTAAAATATAAACAACTTGTAAATATACAAATAATGAGTTCTCTAACATTTATTAGCAATCTGTTCGATTGTAAATTAATGGTCCTCAACACACAGGGCCGTATACAAATATACGGTAAAGTGTCTGTGTGGTCCTCAACACACAGGGCCGTATACAAATATAAGGTAAAGTGTCTGTGTGGTCTACAACAGACAGGTTCATTTCGATATGTTTTAAAATGTGCTCCAGGGTACAAAATGTTTTAGAAATCATTATTTAAAGCAAACCAAGTCTGGTATTTAAAGAGATTCAAGCGTTTTAAAATGAGAATCAAAATTTTTCAAAACAACGATTGTTGATGGCATTCACTTTTGTTATCTATGAGTTTTAGAAGAAAAAAAACGTATACCGTTTTATTTTGTTGGTACATATGTAATTATTTTGAATCATTTATAATGTGCTAGGGAAAGTTAACTTGTTTACGGTGCCTGCTTCTATTTCGTACGAACTCTATACTTTTTATTAGCTCATTCTGATTCCAAGATGTTCACATTTTTGTGCTCATAATGAGGTCAGACAGTAATCAGAAGTGGACTTCCGTCAGACAGTAATCAGAAGTGGACTTACTTCAGATGAGGCCCAGGGCGCTTCTAAAATATTAGACCCGTGAAAAAAATGTTAAAAATAGGGCTTTGCCTCTGACTGTGAGCCGCTTTTTAAATTATTAATTACGTCATTTCATTATTCTAGTATGCTTTTTTATTATTATGAAATTATTATTATAAAAGTATTATTATAAATCAGTTAAGATTAAAAGGTTCCCTTCTAGCGAAAAAAAATCCACCTTTTTTAAAAAAAAAAATGAAACTTCAACAGAGTTAGAATTGTTTAGAACGGATATACATTAAATGAAAAAGAAACACCATTCACCCACAAATATAAAGAGAACACAAGAGAGACACACGAATGTATTTTGAACCGCTTGAATAGATTGCCTGGCGTCACGTTATATCTCCATCAGCCCCTCCATGGCCATTTCACTATCGGATATGGTGGGGATAAAAGAAATGCATGCACTATAAAAACGGTCCCATTAGTTGTTTACATGATTCCCTCCTTACAGGGACTTCACATACCACGATTTTGTCGTAAATCTGTAGAGTGATATACGAATATGAAAAAAAACTGGCATGACGATACAAAAAGGACGTAAGTCACCGAAGTAAATGCAAACAACAACAATAGACGCTGTTAGAGGCTCTTAGTTCAATTGAATTACTTTGACATTACAGTTGCATATTACATTTAGTTTTCATCTCTATTTTCTATGTTTTGCATTACTGTAACCAGGCCCGCCGACAGAAATGTCGGGCCCTAGGCAGGGCTGTTACGGGCCCCCGGGCATAAACCTCTAAAGTGTCTTTAGGTTATGAGAATTAAAAAAAATCATGGATCATATACTTTGTTCTTCTACTTTAGATAAGTTAGACAGAAACATCATACAAGGTATGGTACTTTAGATAAGTTAGACAGATACATCATACAAGGCATGGTTTTATTCAGTTGTTTTTTTGAAAAAAAAATATTTTAAGTTTATTGTTTAAATTAAACTATAAAACATTTTAATTGTACAAATTTGTATTTATTGTTTTTAAAAACAACCCCCCTTTGATTTGGCTAAAGCAAAATTGTTAAAAACATCATCAAAATTTAATAACTTCGCCAATTCATGCTCAATCAAGAGTTGCAGGACCGTTCAATCGGTCTTGCTTCATGGTTGATCGCTGCACACTTTTTATTTGCTTAAACTTGCTAATGTTCTTTCAGCTTCTGCAACTGTTACATGAATTGTACAAAAGATCCGTAATGCAATAGCAATATTTGGGAATGTAGATTCCAACTTCAACTGGTAAATTTTATTCAGTAGTTTTATGTGATGAAGGTTTTCACTTTGTATGCTATCTGAATAAATTGACTTTAGATGTTTTACTTCTTCAATTAAATCACTGCTTACATCTTTGTCATATTCTTTGCAGAAATTAGAACATTTCTTTTCCAGATCAGTTTCTCCGATTTCTGGAAACAAACACAGAAAATTGAAAGAATTGTTAATATCCCTTGCCAATTTTTAAACCAGATGTAACACTATCAATAAGTTTATAGAAGACGTTTACTTTAAAATCATCCTCCACATCATGTGAACTCTCTTAAGGCTTTTGTTGAATTTATTCATAAAAAAGTTTTCGTAGTTTTTGGCGTTTTTCTGGAAGTTCTGTTTCAGATGGCAAGTCAGACGACATAGCTGCTTCCGTTATTTTGGCTTCTGCTAGTAATACACCCCATTTATCACGTAGATCCTTCAGCTCTCCAAGCAGACTGTCACTGTTTTCTACTTCTACATCAAGTGTGGCTTCTCTGGCTTGAATAACGTTGTTTCGATTGTTAATAACAACGAAAATTTTGAGCCATATTGTAGCCATTAAATCAAACTTGAATGAATTCATATACTGCTCAATTCCTTGCAATTGAGTCTTAATTTCTGATGACAAATTTAGTTCTTTTCATTTAATAATTGCGTGTTTGATAATTGGCAGATGCTTTGCAATATGTTTCACACTTTCCACAAGTACCGACCATCTAGTTTGAGAAAGATTATGCAGTGAGCATCCAGTTGATCTTTGTAGAATTTCCCATCCTTGAGGACTGTACGAAAAGAAATTATAAAATTTTTGAGCTATTCCGAAAAAAGTTATAACGTCATTACAGCATTCTGGGTCGCCTAAAAAATCCAACTTCGTGCGACATACCGGGGCACCCTTTTTTTAAGTTCTTTTGCCTTAGGTAATAGACTGTTAAAATTTTACAACTAAATTCCAAGTAGAAGGGGATGCTCACATGCCTCTTTGTTTTATCTTTTACGGCATTTTACTCGATTTTGTTGACTGGTGGAAGTACAATGTTTTTCCACACTTATGAACTATTCCATGCTGACCTAGTTCTCATTTTAGATACGTGACTTCCTGTTGTTTTTATGAACATTGAGCAGACGGAAAATCAACAAATATAATTTTCATGAGTGGTGAAGATAAAGAGATGGCAGCACAGCAGGAACTAGTCCATCACAAACAACAGAAACCGCTACTTCGTAAACAGAAAGAGGAAAAACGACAGCAACAAACTATAGAAGGTGAATCAGCTGAAAATGTAACAGAGAGCTGTGAATCATTCAAAAAATTTGAAGTCCTAGATGAATATGAACCGTCTAAGCTCAACTAAAAAACGGACAAACAAGACGGAGATTGGGTATCACACTTCCTTGTTCACTAAGCAGGCCACCAGTGCCTTGGATCGCAACCAAACGTCTGATCGTGAGGCTATGCGATTGATGATTCCTGTTGCTGCAGCACTGGGACATGATCCTTCATCATTGACAGTTTCACGAAGTACCATGCAAAGAGCCAGAAAGAAAGTCAGGTGTAAACAAGCAGCAGATATAAAGGTTTCATTCAAGCCTGTCTATCCTGTAGTTTTACACTAGGATGGAAAAATATTACCTGAAATCCTGGGTCTTGGAGAAGTTGACCGCTTCCTGGTGCTGGTTTCTGGTGATGGCAGTCAAAAATTACCTGGTGTCCCTAAACTAACATCAGGGACAGGACATAATGCTGCTGATGCTATTTATGGTCAGTTAGAACAGTGGGCACTGGTAGAAAGCACCCAGGATATGAGCTTCGACACCACTTCTGTCAACACTGGTCGTTTCAATGGAGCTTGTGTACTGCTTGAGAATCGTATTGTGGCTGGCATGTCGTCATCATGTTCTTGAACTGGAATGGGCAAAGGCTTTCAGTTTGTGTTGCGGTCCTTCTAACTCACCAAACATACCTATCTTCAAAAGATTTAAAGAAGTTTGGGGACGCATAAAGCTTGACAACTATAGTAAGTTGGAACTGCCTTCAAGCACTGATGTTTTCCGAGAAAACACGGTGAGCTTTCAGACAAATTTCGTTGATTTAAAGTCCCAGGTCAGAGATGATTATGAAGAACTTATTGAACTGACAATGATCATCCTAGGAGATCCACCAAAAACCATTCACTGGAGAGCACCAGGCCCTGTAAATCATGCTAGGTGGATGGCTAAGCTGATCTATACCATCAAAATTTACTTCCTCCGTCATTAGAGAGAAATTTTCAGACTTACATCCAAGGAAGAGAGCCAACTCAAACTATTTGTACAGTTTGGAAAATTGTTGTACACAAAGTCTTGGATTCAAGCACCCTGTGCAGCGGAAGCACCTGGAGGAGATATTTTGCTCTGTAAGGACCTGCAGCAATATCAGTCTGTTGATCACGACATCAGTATTGCATCACAAAAAATTCTCCAGAATCACATGTGGTATCTGTCTGATGAGACTGTCAGCCTGGCATTGTTTTCCGATGAAGAGTCACCAATTGAGAAACAGAAAACATTAACAGTTTTTGGAATAGAACCTAGTGAGCGACGTGTTCAAGGTGATCCATCATTGCTCCAAAAGAAGGCATTAGCTTGGGTCACTTTTCCCCAAGGCGTTCACAGAACCTGCTTACAAAGCTAAACATAGGCAACTCCTTTCTAGTTCTTCCTCAGTGGAATGATAATATTGAATACCAGAAGGGTAAGCAGCGTATTAACGACTTGCGTGTGATCAACGATACTGCAGAACGTGGAGTTAAACTTTTTGAGGAATATAATAGACTGCTGACAAAAAACAAGGAAGAAAAGCAATTTATTTTGCAAGTTGTTGAAGCCAACAGAAAAGTCATCCCTACACAAACTACAAAGTAGTCTGCCATCTGTGCTGTTTCGGTGTAGACAATGTTTAGACAATGTACTCTGACTCTTCAGTACTCTACAATTTACATTTTATGTTGACATTTTCGTTACTCAACAGTTACATTTCAATAATGGCATGATTTGAAAATGTAATTTAAAAAAATTCAACGAAAATGCGTTTTTTTAATTAATATAGTAAAACTTTTTGACTCTTGAGCATCCCCTTCCAATAGCAGTAGGAAGCTGAAATTGTTGTCAGTTACTAAGTAAGACAAACGGAACTCAACAAGAGGGTGCCCCGTAAGATGTGAAAAACTTTATTTTTTTCCATATGATTTTGGGCCACCCTAGCATGCATACCGCACAAATTTAAACTATGCGCGCCACAATTTGAAAATTTCGGTAGAGGATATGAATGTGCAATGATTGCCTGTGCTCCTTTAAACTTTCCTGCCATATTTGATCCGTTGTCGTATCCTTGACCTCGACAATCATCTAAAGATTTGTTTTTGTTTTTCTCCAGTTCAAATTTGATCATATCTGCAATATCCTTGCCAGTTTTTTTTTGTTATAATCAACAGATGCAAGAAAAAGTTATTTGACAATAAAAGTTGAATTGCAGTTTAGTACATATCTCAGAACTAAAGTACTTTGTTCTGTATGAGAACTATCTAACGTAGCATCTACCATAACTAAAAAATACTTTGATCTTTCTCTCTCTGCCAGACTTTCTTGAACAACTATTGAGCTGCATTCTTTAATAAAGTCATTTTGAGAATCAGCTGATAGATAATGAGATTTTTTTTTAGACTTTTTAACTTTAGAACCATGCTCTTGTAAAAAAAAAAGGATCAAACTGAGCTAACAGTTGAATAATTCCAAGAAAATTTCCATTATCATGGTCATCAATTTTGTTGGAAGAACCTCTGAATGTTGGAAGAACCTCTGAAAGCAAGTCCTTTTTCGCCCAAGAATAAAACCACTGCTAAAATTCGTTTGAGCAATTCTTTCCATTATTTCACGTTTGTAGTAATTTCTTTTTCAATCTGAGACTCTATATTCTTTTCAAAGAGAAATCTCCTTTCTCAATCTCGCCTTTTTATATAATATTTTTTATGACCGTCACTTTTCTCATTATATAATGTAATAAAATATATATAAAAATATTCAAACATGTGTGTAATTAATGCTCGAGTAAGTTATTTTATTTTATATTAGCAGACGAAAGGTTCACTGTCGTAGTGAGGGCTAGCGAAGGAGGCATCATGCCCCCAGGCGCTACTCACAGAGGGGCGCCAAATGGTATATTTAACATTTAATATATGGTTTTCGAACGGGGGGGGGGGCTAAAATGGCTCGCTACGCCACTGGAATGGTTCAAACGGAGTTTGACGTAAGTTACTTTCTATAAGTGTGACTCGTTCAAAAAATGTTTATTTCAGCAGCAGATATTACTGAGATGGTAATATTATTATGCAATATAAAAAATATTGAAAATACCATATAAAATAATAAAATAAAACTAACAACGGCAATTTACAGATGCCTGAAGTTTAATCTGATTGTAATTAAGTTCAGTTAAGTTGTAGTTAAAAAAAAACATCTTTTATAGCTGATAATAATATCTTCAAAAGTTGATTGGCTAGCCCAGTATGGGCCCTTATAACTCGCCGGCCCCTGGGCATTTGCCTCGCTCTCGGCGTTACTGACTGTAAAGTACAAGATGAACGAAAAACGTGTGCTGGAATAAGAATATTGCATTGCTATATTTATATCGATACCAAACATTTATATCGATACCAAATTGTTGAAATTTACGATGATTTCGTTTTCAATTGCTGTTGACGTTTTACTTTCTGGACCTACAGAAGCTAGGGAAAAAACTGCTCGATTTCAAGTTTATTTATGCATTAGTGATTTGGTATGATATTTTATATGAGATCAATATATCTAGCAATTCAATCAGTTAATGATCCATTAATCACAGTGATTTATTTTGATTTTGTATGATTTAAAACAAACTGGAGAAATGTGATAAAGAGAGGTTTTCAAAGATTGCATGGACTTTCAATTTGCTTTAACATCTGAAAATGAAGATTCAGCAGATATTAATTCAACAGAACTATACGAATTATTTGCTTTATCAAGAAGAATTACATAAAAATTAAGCCCTAGAGTTATATTAGACTATCTGTGTGGAATGGTTGCTCTTTTTCCGAATGCATAAGTGGCATTGCAAATTTCGATAACAGTGGCGAGTGCAGTGAGAAGCTTTTCGAATCTCAAACTCAAATTATTATCTTTGTTTTACCATGTCTCAGGATCGTATGGTTAATTTAAGCTACAATATCTATAGAGAAAACGATTGAAGAAAACGGTAAAAACAAACGAATTTTTCCAAGATCGCTCAAAAGCCCAACATAGGCGCCACGCGCCATTATTTTTACCACTACTTTCAAAACATAATATTGAAACCAGGAGATTATATAAAGTTCACATTTTTTTACAAATAATATATATGAAAATAGGGTGCCCTAAGAACAACCAATGTCCAGCTCACACAGGGCATCACATCGTCATAATATTCCCATTTAATAATAGGGGGATAGATGCCCTGCAGACCACATGGAAATTTTAATCCCCCCCCCCCAAGGTTTGTTTATATTGGCCCCTGAACTGGAACAACCATTTATCAAAAATATATAAGGAAAATGGTCATAACTGAATATTAGCAACACCACACAGGCGTGACATGGCTACTAGTCTACTTCAGCCCCGTGATCTAATTATAGATGCACCGGCTATGTATTATACTATAACATATAACACATTCACTGTCTGGTGCTAGTTGCATGCCGGATTGAGACTAAGAAATGTATTGTTCCATAATCTTTTAAAGACCATCGGAATCCTTGTTACATTGACAACTGTGTATATACAATTTGATTTCTTTCTGAATCCATATTACATTGACAATTGTGTAATATACCATGTGTTTGTTTTTCTTTTTGAATCCATGTTACATTGACAATTGTGTAATATACAATGTGTTTGTTTTTCTTTTTGAGTCCATGTTACATTGACAACTGCATACTATACAATGTATTTGTTTGACTTTCACTCGTTACTTACAAATCTATACCACAATCATTAGGGGCAGATAATCGTACGATGCAAAGGGTTCGACGGTTGATCTGAGGATCCCTGGTTCGATATTAATAGAATTTATTTCAATATCACCCCGTTGTGGCATTACTGGATGTAAAATCTCACAGAATACAACATTCAGAGAGAAGACTCAAGTAGCCCAGTATGCGATATTTCACACATTTCAAATATATCATGAATTTTTGTCGTTTATTTTGTTTTGTAAATTATTTTAGTCAATGTAGGCCTATATAAATGTGTGTATACACAATTTTTAGCTACCGGCCAAAGACAACATCTGTCGTTTTTACGTATAGTAAAATGTTCACAAGTATAGTGCTCACAAGTATATTGTTCACAAGTATAGTATTCAAAAGTATAGTGCTCACCAGGGGCGCCGAGAGCCAACACGGGCCCCAGGGCAGGACATCATTGCGGGCCCCTTAATAAACAATGAATCGTGAAAAAATTGACATGGCCGGGCCCCCTTACAGATGCGGGCCCCCTGGCAATGACCCCGCCTGCCCACCCCCCTCTCGGCGTGCCTGGTGCTCACAAGTATAGTGTTCACAAGTATAATGTTCACAAGTATAGTGTTCACAAGTATAGTGCTCACAAGTATAGTGAAACCTTTCAATCCGATACTATCCCAAAATGTACACATTCTAAAAAATTTAAAACGTTTTTTGATCGCTATAGTAAGTACTGGGAAGACGCAACATGTACTTTACTGGGAACATCCAAGGAGCAAACCAAGGCATCCGAAACATTTCGTATTTTGATAAGCTGTTAATCGCGAGGAAAGTATGAAAAGTAATTTAAAAAAAACACACAGGTATAACACGCATATTGTTCGAATTTCAAAGAATGTTATTATTCTAAGACATTTTCATTTATTTAGTTTCCAAATAGTTCGTCTTTAAGGCGTCCGGGATTCGAAATAGGGTTCGGCTTTTTATAGTCCGTCCAGTGTGGCAAAAATTTATTTACGTCACTGTATGTAGTCTATCATCCAAGCGAAATATTAAATGTCTGTGATATTAGCCAAAATACATATATTTTGTGATCTTAGCTGAAATACATAGATATATTGTGATCCTAGCTAATATATATATATATATATATATATATATATTTGGGTGGGTAAAAAGATTTTTTTTGGAGCTGGGAATTTGAAACACATTTAAAAAGTTATCTATGATCCTACTGATTGTAAAAATGTAAAATTTGTAAAAATCAGATAATGTTTTCCACTCCCAACTTTTAATTCAATATTCAGGATTATGTCATTTTTGTTGAAAATGATTTTATTCACTGCACACCTTCTAATGTCTTCATCATTGTCACTAACTGCAGCTAATAGAATGTTTTCTGGATGTGCAAAGTAGCGGTTATTTTCCAGTACAGGCAATATAATAGATTGATCAGCAGTATCAAGGTTCTGAAGCAGTAGTATCATATAGAAAAAGTTTCTAGCCCCACTTTGACAAGATGGATTACTTTTTATGTTAAACCATAATGGTCCATAAATATTCACAATAAAATTCGTTATTCTCTTTAACGGAACTGAAGGATTATTTTTTGACTTATAAAATCGCAAAATCCTGTTCGCTTTTGTTAACCATCTTGCATGATTTGGAGAACCCGGTTGACTGGTTTCTAGAAATGGTATATCTGAGCATTTGTCCGAACCTAGCTGGACGGCTAAGCAAGCTTTTAGGAAATATTTTTTATCTGTACTCAAATTATTTTTAACGCTTTTATCCATATGAGTTACTTTGCCGGATACAGACAAAAAAGAAACTATTGGCAAATTTTTAGGATCAAAATCAAGTTTTGATGATATAACACCTGAATAAGTTGAAGATCCTGCTGTGTGTGCGTTATCGATTGCTGCTAAATATTTCCTAAATGGCAATTCTTTTAAATGCAGCATGCATATTAACCACTGCAATGGTCTTCCTAGACTTTCCTCCAGTATTCTGATGATGCCATTATTTTTGCCTGTGTTATTATTTGTACCATCACAAACAATTCCTCTAAGAGTATCTATTGAATCATTTTCAGCAGTCACAGACATAATCTCTTTATATCATTTACTTTACTGCTTTCAGGCACAATGTGATCAACATATTGACCAAATGGAAAAGCAACAATGACATAGAGTTCTTCTTTAATCTAACGCCTACAACCAGAAGATCTGACAAGAGTAATATCCTGCTTCCCATCAAAACCAATGCAAACAAGTTATTTATATATATATATATATATATATATATATATATATATATATATATATATATATATATATATACTTATCCCCCGATTTACACGGTACCTGTTTTACACGTTTTCGCTTTTACATGGTTTTCCAAAAAGTATTTTTTTTATTGCACTCTACTAAATGCTTATTTTTATTTCTGTGTATACCTAAAAATATTGAAAAAAATCACAACTGTTAAATAGCAAAATTATGCATTTTCAGCAAGCTTTTCGATTTACACGGTTTTGACTTGAAAATTTTTAATTTTCGATTTACACGTTTTTCTCAGGAACGTATCTACCGTGTAAATCGGGTGTGTGTGTGTGTATATATATATATATATATATATATATATATATATATATATATATATGTATATATATATATGAGATCCTAGGATATATAAATATATCTGAGATATGTGATATATTACTTACCTATGTGGTATAATACATAACTGTGTGACATATTACATATCTATGTGGTATATTACATACTTATGTGGTTTTGCGAGTTATGTGTTCGTAGTGTGTGGTATATGTAAGTTGTATGCCTAGGTATGTGTTTGTTGTGCGGGGTACGTGTTTGTTGTGCGGGGTAAGTGTTTGTAGTGCGGAGTATGTGTTTGTTGTGCGGGGTATATGTTTGTTGTGTGGGGTACGTGTTTGTTGTGCGGGGTACGTGTTTGTTGTGCGGGGTAATTGTTTGTGTTGCGGGGTACGTGTTTGTTGTGCGGGGTACATGTTTGTTGTGCGGGGTACGTGTTTGTAGTGCGGTGTATGTTTTTGTTGTGCGGGGTATGTGTTTGTTGTGTGGGGTACGTGTTTGTTGTGCAGGGTACGTGTTTGTTGTGCGGGGTAATTGTTTGTGGTGCGGGGTACTTGTTTGTAGTGCGGGGTCCGTGTTTGTTGTGCGGGGTACGTGTTTGTTTTGCGGTGTATGTGTTTGTAGTGCGCGGTATGTGTTTGTTGTGTGGTGTATGTGTGTGTAGTGCGGGGTATGAGTTTGTTGTGTAGGGTACGAGTTTGTTGTGCGGGGTATGTGTTTGTTGTGCGGCGTACGTGTTTGTAATGCGGGGTATGTGTTTGTGTGCGGGGTATGTATTTGTAGTGCGGGGTACGTGTTTGTTGTGCGGGGTATGTGTTTGTTGTCCGGGGTACGTGTTTGTAATGCGGGTTATGTGTTTGTTGTGCGGGGTACGTGTTTGTTGTGCGGGGTATGTGTTTCTTGTGCGGGGTACGTGTTTGTTGTGCGGGGTATGTGTTTGTTGTGCGGGGTATGTGTTTGTTGTGCGGGGTATGTGTTCATTGTGCGGGGTATGTGTTCGTTGTGCGGGGTATGTGTTTGTTGTGCGGGGTACGTGTTTGGTGTGCGATGTATGTGTTTGTTGTGCGGGGTTTGTGTTTGTTGTGCGAGGTATATGTTTGTAATGCAGGGTACGTGTTTTGTTGTGTGGGGTATGTGTTTGTAGTGCGGGGTACGTGTTTGTTGTGCAGGGTATGTGTTTGTTGTGAGGGGTACGTGTTTGTTGTGCGGGGTATGTGTTTGTTGTCCGGGGTATGTGTTTGTTGTGCGGAGTATGTGTTTGTTGTGCGGGGTATGTGTTCATTGTGCGGGGTATGTGTTCGTTGTGCGGGGTATGTGTTTGTTGTGCGGGGTACGTGTTTGGTGTGCGATGTATGTGTTTGTTGTGCGGGGTACGTGTTTGTTGTGCGAGGTATATGTTTGTAATGCAGGGTACGTGTTTGTTGTGTGGGGTACATGTTTGTTGTGCGGGGTATGTGTTTGTAGTGCGGTGTATGTTTTTGTTGTGCGGGGTATGTGTTTGTTGTGTGGGGTACGTGTTTGTTGTGCAGGGTACGTGTTTGTTGTGCGGGGTACATGTTTGTTGTGCGGGGTACGTGTTTGTAGTGCGGTGTATGTTTTTGTTGTGCGGGGTATGTGTTTGTTGTGTGGGGTACGTGGTTGTTGTGCAGGGTACGTGTTTGTTGTGCGGGGTAATTGTTTGTGGTGCGGGGTACTTGTTTGTAGTGCGGGGTCCGTGTTTGTTGTGCGGGGTACGTGTTTGTTTTGCGGTGTATGTGTTTGTAGTGCGCGGTATGTGTTTGTTGTGTGGTGTATGTGTGTGTAGTGCGGGGTATGAGTTTGTTGTGTAGGGTACGAGTTTGTTGTGCGGGGTATGTGTTTGTTGTCCGGGGTACGTGTTTGTAATGCGGGGTATGTGTTTGTGTGCGGGGTATGTATTTGTAGTGCGGGGTACGTGTTTGTTGTGCGGGGTATGTGTTTGTTGTCCGGGGTACGTGTTTGTAATGCGTGTTATGTGTTTGTTGTGCGGGGTACGTGTTTGTTGTGCGGGGTATGTGTTTGTTGTGCGGGGTACGTGTTTGTTGTGCGGGCTATGTGTTTGTTGTCCGGGGTATGTGTTTGTTGTGCGGGGTATGTGTTTGTTGTGCGGGGTATGTGTTCATTGTGCGAGGTATGTGTTCGTTGTGCGGGGTATGTGTTTGTTGTGCGGGGTACGTGTTTGGTGTGCGATGTATGTGTTTGTTGTGCGGGGTTTGTGTTTGTTGTGCGAGGTATATGTTTGTAATGCAGGGTACGTGTTTGTTGTGTGGGGTATGTGTTTGTAGTGCGGGATATGTTTTTGTTGTGCGGGGTATGAGTTTGTTGTGCGGGGTATGAGTTTGTTGTGCGGGGTACGTGTTTGTTGTGCGGGATATGTGTTTGTTGTGCGGGGTATGTGTTTGTTGTGCGGGTACGTGTTTGTTGTGCGGGGTATGTGATTGTAGTGCGGGGTATGCGTTTGTTGTGTAGGGTACGTGTTTGTTGTGCTGGGTATGTGTTTTTTGTGCGGGGTATGTGTTTTTTGTGCGGTTATATGTTTGTAATGCGGGGTACGTGTTTGTTGTGCGGGGTATGTGATTGTAGTGCGGGGAATGTGTTCGATGTGTGTGGTATGTGCTGTGCAAGGTATGTGCTCGTTGTGCGGCGTATGTGTTTGATGTGTGTGTGAAATGTATTCGATGTGTGTGTTATGTTCTTGTTGTGCTAAGTGCCAAACGAAAAGTCAAGCTGCTTTTCCCAAGTTCGTGTGACCACAACTTGCTTGCATGGCCCAGTCAGAGTTGCTAAACAGCCTGATGTGTTGAAGACCTGCGAGTTTACCTTTATAGTTTATACCCGATATTCTTGCAACTGTTTGTTCGCGAGTGTGTGTGCATGCTTGTGTGATACATTCGTCTGCCCTGTAGTTGGATTAGTTCCCTGTTAATACCATTACCTGGACCTGCCATAAGTGTCAAAGGGAAGTAAATTATAGAGCCTGTCGATAATCTGATACTGTGTGTATAAAGATTTCATTATTCTGTGTAGTCTCAGCGCCCATATTGAGCTGATCGTGGATTAAAATAAATGGCAGTCTCTTTGTTAGTAACAACTTATTTCACACATAGTAATTGTATTTTATGTCGTTAATTTAGGCTAGCTTTCTAGCTAAAACTGATCGTATTCATGTGGTAAAACAATACGTATTCATGTGGTAAAACAATACGTATTCATTTGGTAAAACTATACGTATTCATGTGGTAAAACTGTACGTATTCATGTGGTAAAACTGTACGTATTCATGTGGTAAAACTGTACGTATTCATGTTGTATAACTATACGTATTCATGTGGTAAAACAATACGTATTCATGTGGTAAAACTGTACGTAGGCGGGGGGATCTTATAGGGCTTGAAACAAAACGATGAACTCGATGATACCATAGCACAAATTACGTGAATAACTAAAAAAGTTGAATGTGACATTATAGTCCATGAGAAATATATAAATAAACATGCACCACAAAAAAACAATCCCTAGATACTCAAAGTTCAACAACTACAACCCAAGTCTCCAACACTAAATGCCCCTAACCTTAACTTGTCCTTCAAAACGTCTGCTCACACTCTGCCACACCTTAAAAATTCCCTCGACCCAACACCCCGACTATCCAGTCATTTAAATGTATCTTTCTAGTCAATTACGTCACTGCAGGTCTGACTAGTATCTGCCCCGGTCTTTAATCTGACCCATTACGCTAACACACAACAACACTAACACTTGGGCCCCAGGACTTAGGAGCCGCATAACTTTCAAACTAGTTATCTGTTTATCTTGTCAGGTGCAGCGGTACTTATCAAACTGTGTATGAATGTAAATATGTAAAGTTTCATATCCTCCAATGGTACTATTTAAAGATTTAATATTTTAAATACATACATATATATTTATATATATAATATATATATATATATATATATATATATATATATATAATTATATATATATTCAAAATATTAAATCTTTACATAGTACCATAAATATATAAATACAAATTTATATATATATATATATATATATATATATATATATATATATATATGGTCATCATAGTGTAGTGGTAAGCCAATTTCTTTACCCGCGGGCTACAATGGATGTTCCCTCGAAGCTGTTCGAGCGCACACGAGTTGCAGAGCGCATTTACACAGATCACAATTTAGCTCACCAAAAGATTCTTTTAATCAACCTTATATGCTGTTATTTTATAAATAAATATTGCCCACAGATGATCTCTTTTGTCGTGCACTATCATCGGAAAATAGAATATATTCTATACAGCATGAACAGCCTCGTTTTTTGGATCTCGCCCACCGCCATATTTGTTATTTTAAAATTCAATGAGTCTAATATATAGTTAAATACCATGCATTATTGAAACATTGTTTTTCGAGCAAATTCTAATACTTAATAAGTGAAATCATAGAAAAAAAATATAATTTATTTTTTCCTAAGGTCGGACCGACAAATTTATTAACATTCTGTAATTCAGTTTTTATTATGGTATTTATTTTTAATTGGCGTCACAACCTTCACAGCACGAACAATGAGTTTGTCCCAAGCCACGGATGGGTGCATATAAATCACACTCTATTGGTGAATGAACCTCCTACACTCTACTGGTTGTACCTCCTACACTCTACTGGTTGTACCTCCTACACTCTACTGGTAAATGTCCCTCCTACACTCTACTGGTTGTACCTCCTACACTCTACTGGTAAATGTCCCTCCTACACTCTACTGGTTGTACCTCCTACACTCTACTGGTTGTACCTCCTACACTCTACTGGTTGTACCTCGTACATTCTATTGGTTGTACCTCCTACACTCTACTGGTTGTACCTCCTACACTATATTGGTTGTACCTCCTACACTCTACTGGTTGTACCTCCTACACTCTACTGGTTGTACCTCCTACACTCTACTGGTGAATGTCCCTCCTACACTCTACTGGTTGTACCTCCTACACTCTACTGGTTGTACCTCCTACACTCTACTGGTTGTACCTCCTACACTCTACTGGTTGTACCTCGTACATTCTACTGGTTGTACCTCCTACACTCTACTGGTTGTACCTCCTACACTCTACTGGTTGTACCTCGTACATTCTACTGGTTGTACCTCCTACACTATATTGGTGAATGTCCCTACTACACTCTACTGGTTGTACCTCGTACATTCTACTGGTTGTACCTCCTACACTGTACTGGTTGTAACTCGTACATTCTACTGGTTGTACCTCGTACACTCTACTGGTTGTACCTCCTACACTCTACTGGTTGTACCTCCTACACTCTACTGGTTATACCTCCTACACTCTACTGGTTGTACCTCGTACATTCTACTGGTGAATGTCCCTCCTACACTCTACTGGTTGTACCTCCTACACTCTACTGGTTGTACCTCGTACATTCTACTGGTTGTACCTCCTACACTATATTGGTGAATGTCCCTCCTACACTCTACTGGTTGTACCTCGTACATTCTACTGGTTGTACCTCCTACACTCTACTGGTTGTACCTCCTACACTGTAGTGGTTGTAACTCGTACATTCTACTGGTTGTACCTCGTACACTCTACTGGTTGTACCTCCTACACTCTACTGGTGAATGTCCCTCCTACACTCTACTGGTTGTACCTCCTACACTCTACTGGTGAATGAACCTCCTACACTCTACTGGTTGTACCTCCTACACTCTACTGGTGAATGAACCTCCTACACTCTACTGGTTGTACCTCGTACATTCTACTGGTGAATGTCAATCCTACACTCTACTGGTTGTACCTCCTACACTCTACTGGTGAATGAACCTCCTACACTCTACTGGTTGTACCTCGTACATTCTACTGGTGAATGTCAATCCTACACTCTACTGGTTGTACCTCCTACACTCTACTGGTTGTACCTCGTACATTCTACTGGTGAATGTCCCTCCTACACTCTACTGGTTGTACCTCCTACACTCTACTGGTTGTACCTCCTACACTCTACTGGTTGTACCTCCTACACTCTACTGGTTGTACCTCCTACACTCTACTGGTTGTACCTCCTATACTCTACTGGTTGTACCTCCTACACTCTACTGGTTGTACCTCGTACATTCTACTTGTTGTACCTCGTACACTCTACTGGTGAATGTCCCTCCTACACTCTACCGATTGTACCTCGTAAACTCTACTGGTGAATGTCCCTCCTACACTCTACTGGTTGTACCTCCTATACTCTACTGGTTGTACCTCATACACTCTACTGGTGAATGTCCCTCCTACACTCTACTGGTTGTACCTCCTACACTCTACTGGTTGTACCTCCTACACTCTACTGGTTGTACCTCCTACACTCTACTGGTTGTACCTTCTACACTCTACTGGTTGTACCTTCTACACTCTACTGGTTGTACCTTGTACACTCTACTGGTTGTACCTCCTACACTCTACTGGTGAATGTCCCTCCTACACTCTACTGGTTGTACCTCCTATACTCTTCTGGTGAATGTGCCTCCTACACTCTACTGGTTGTACCTCCTACACTCTACTGGTTATACCTCCTACACTATATTGGTTGTACCTCCTACATTCTACTGGTTGTACCTCGTACATTCTACTGGTTGTACCTCCTACACTATACTTGTTTTGCCTACTACACTCTACTGGTTATACCTATTGCACTCTACTAGTTGTACTTGTACCTCCTACACTATACTGGTTGTACCTCCTACACTATACTGGTTTTACCCCTACACTCTACTGGTTGCACCTCCTACATTCTACTGGTTGTACCTACTACATTCAACTGGTTGTACCTCGTACACTCTACTGGTTGTCTCTCATACACTCCACTGTTGGTACCTCCTAGTCCTACACTCTAATTTTTGTCTCTCCGACACTCTACTGGCAGTGGCGTAGTGAGGGGGCAATGGGGCATCATGCCCCGGACGCTACTCACATATATTGGTGAATGTCCCTCCTACACTCTACTAGTTGTACCTCGTTCATTCTACTGGTTGTACCTCCTACACTACATTGGTGAATGTCCCTCCTACACTATACTGGTTGTACCTCGCACACTCTACTGGTTGTACCTCCTACACTCTACTGGTTGTACCTCCTACACTCTGCTGGTTGTACCTCGTACATTTTACTTGTTGTACCTCGTACACTCTACTGGTGAATGTCCCTCCTACACTCTACTGTTGGTACCTCCTAGTCCTACACTCTAATTTTTGTCTCTCCGACACTCGACTGGCAGTGGCGTAGTGAGGGGGCAATGGGGCATCATGCCCCGGACGCTACTCACAAGGGGCGCCAATTGGTATATTTTACATATAATTTTATATGGTTTTCGAATGGGGGGTATTAAAAAGCTATTGTGCCACGGGCGCGAGTTAAGCTCCATACGCCACTGTCTACTGGTTGTACCTCCTAACCCTGCACTCTACTGGCTGTACTTCGTCTACTCTGTTGATGAATGTCTCTCCTACACTGACTTTACCTTCCTCACTATATTGGGTCTTACTTCTACGCTTTACTGGCTGGCCCTGGTCAACTATACAAGTGAAAGTCCATCCTACAGACACTTTATTTCCTACACTGGTCAGTCATCACATAACCAGCCACACAATAAATGACGAAACTACTCAATAGGTTGAAAGTAATTTTTGATACAATTTATTTTTAGATGAATACCACTGTGTTAAACTATTAGCATATCAAATCATACATGTCTATATATTTAAAAGTTGCATAAATAATACTTATTGCACAAAATTGTGAATCATTAAAAAAATTAAGAATTTAAAATACTATTTAAGCAAATTGATACATTTTCATTGATATATTCTTACTTATAAAAGGTTTTACTATTGTTGAAATGGATAAAGTTTAAAGGTACAAGAGAGTCTATTGGAATCCTGAACGTGAAAGAAAATATTTGGCCCATTTTAAAGACAGAAACATAGACAAAAAAATTTTAAGTGTAAAATTGGGGCAAATAAAGTATTTTTGAATTAAGAGCACTGGGCGCCAAACCGGTTCGTACGCCGTTGTATCCGCCTTTGGAAATGATGTAGCTGTCATTGAGGTGAACGTGTAGATAGAAGCAGAGCGTGTTCTGTCATTGAGGTAAACGAGTGGATAGAAGCAGAGAGTGTTCTGTTATTTAGGTAAACGTGTGGATAGAAGCAGAGAGTGTTCTGTCATTGAGGTGAACGCGTGGATAGAAGCAGAGAGTGTTCTGTCATTGAGGTGAATGTGTGGATAGAAGCAGAGAGTGTTCTGTCATTGAGGTAAACGTGAAGATAGAAGCACAGAGAGTTCTGTCATTGAGGTAAACGTGTACATAGAAGCAGAGAGTGTTCTGTCATTGAGGTAAACTTGTAGATAGAAGCAGAGAGTGTTCTGTCATTTAAGTAAACGTGTGGATAGAAGTAGAGAGTGTTCTGCCATTGAGGTAAACGTGTGGATAGAAGCAGAGAGTGTTCTGTCATTGAGGTAAACGTGTGGATAGAAGCAGAGAGTGTTCTGTCATTGAGGTAAACGTGTAGATAGAAGCAGAGAGTGTTCTGTAATTCAGGTAATAGTGTGGATAGAAGCAGAGAGTGTTCTGTCATTTAGGTAAACGTGTGGATAGAAGCAGAGAGTGTTCTGTCATTGAGGTAAACGTGTAGATAGAAGCAGAGAGTGTTCTGTCATTGAGGTAAACTTGTAGATAGAAGCAGAGAGTGTTCTGTCATTTAGGTAAACG
>JAGDYQ010000247.1:132615-166899 GCA_021962125.1 Bulinus truncatus
CGCCAGAGTCCCAAACACTCGCCAGAGTCCCAAACACTCGTCATAGTCCCAAACACTCGCCAGTTCCAAACACTCGTCATAGTCCCAAACACTCGCCAGAGTCCCAAACACTCGTCAGGGTCCCTGCGCCTTTGAGTCGCGTCGACGGCCGTTATATGCTATAGAATTACCCCTGTTTTGAGAAATTGTCTGGGGGACCCCATAGGGGGTTAGAAAACGTACTGGCGGCGGTCCTGGCAGTCACCTCCTCATGAAACTCTGTATAAAAATAAGGGAGGGGGGGGGGTCTGGTTGTCTCTTCCCACAATGTCATCTTTGTACACTGGCCACTGCTAGGATGGTCAATTCCCAAATCCTTTAGAGGTCCAAATTTCCTTAGATGCCCCTGTCTTGAACAGTATTCTCTGTCGCGCGTGTGTGTATTGTTTCATATTGTGGGAATACAACCTTATAAACCGTACGTGAACTACGAGTGTATGTGTGTGTGTGTTGGTGTACATGGGACCTCGATCTAACGGGCAACTCTGGGTAGTAAACAGGCTCGTATCTTGTTAAATAACTCGGCCAAGAAATGTGTGCGAGTGTTGTTGTTTATTTTTTTATCAGAAGGGGGCCCCGCTTGTTGGAGGTTTTTTTTTGTCAGGGCCCAAGATAACCAGACCCGGCGGCACTGGTGTAATTCACTGTAACAGATCAGATACCTGTGCTCTTGTATGTGCATATATTACAAAATATGTCCTGTTTACATACAAGCGATTCATTCACAGGCCCCCCAAAAAAATCTACATAGAAAGGAATAATACCGTGTATTGAAATATGTACCGGCGTGGCTTAGACAACGTTAAATGTACCACAAAACCATTGAAATCAAAATATTTTTTTTAAAGTGTATGTAGGCTCTTAATGGAGGTGTTTTTGTGTGAATGCTTTATATTTTAACCTCACGAATTTAACACTCCTTTTGTGCACCTCTCTCCCTCTCCCTCTCCCTCTCTCTCTCTCTCTCTCCCTCTCTCCCTCTCTCCCTCTCCCTCCCACACACACAGAGAGTATTGTTCTATTACAATGTATGTACGTTTTTTTTAATGTCCCAATGAATGATGGATAAAGGGGAGGTGTATTTGTGTATTACCCACCCCTTCCCCTCCTCCCTTACCACATCCGCTTTTTAGGGCGTCAAACGTACCGATTCCGCGTTTCTGGTTGAATGAACCCGGGCTTGTGAAACAACATTTTTTAATGTTTGGAAATGATTTCAACGAGTTACCTGTGGATTTGGGGGTGGGGGGGGGAGGTAAGGAAGGGGGTGCATTCAGTGTTCTATAAATACTGCAGACAAACAGGTTTCAAGTCCAATAATTCAGAATAATAATAATAAAAAAATAATGAGTAGTACAATCACAAAATAGGTCACCTCAATCCTTTCATTATGATCAACAAACAAAATGGCCGATGACATAGTTTTTATTCGGAACAGTTTTTTTTTTATTGTTATTATTAAAGAGATAAACTTTGGTATGTTGAAATGCTTCTTTCTTGAGTGATACATTCAATGCTTTGGCAAGTCCGTGAGGCTACTTTGGCAATTCTCCCCTACCCCTGTGGGGCTACTTTAGCTAGTCTCCCCCCTACCCCGTGGGGCTACTTTAGCTAGTCTCCCCCTACCCCCTGAGGCTACTTTGACAATTCTCCCCCTACCCCGTGAGGCTACTTTGACAATTCTCCCCCTACCCCGTGAGGCTACTTTGGCAATTCTCCCCCTACCCCGTGAGGCTACTTTGGCTAGTCTCCCCCTACCCCGTGAGGCTACTTTAGCTAGTCTCCCCCTACCCCCTGAGGCTACTTTGACAATTCTCCCCCTACCCCGTGAGGCTACTTTGGCAATTCTCCCCCTACCCCTGTGGGGCTACTTTAGCTAGTCTCCCCCCACCCCGTGAGGCTACTTTGACAATTCTCCCCCTTCCCCTGTGGGGCTACTTTAGCTAGTCTCCCCCCTACCCCGTGAGGCTACTTTAGCTAGTCTCCCCCTACCCTGTGGGGCTACTTTAGCTAGTCTCCCCCTACCATGTGGGGCTACTTTAGCTAGTCTCTCCCCTACCCCGTGAGGCTACTTTAGCTAGTCTCCCCCTACCCTGTGGGGCTACTTTAGCTAGTCTCCCCCTACCCCGTGAGGCTACTTTAGCTAGTCTCCCCCTACCCCGTGAGGCTACTTTGGTGATTCTCCCCTACCCCTGTGGGGCTACTTTAGCTAGTCTCTCCCTACCCCGTGAGGCTACTTTAGCTAGTCTCCCCCTACCCTGTGGGGCTACTTTAGCTAGTCTCTCCCCTACCCCGTGAGGCTACTTTAGCTAGTCTCCCCTACCCTGTGGGGCTACTTTAGCTAGTCTCCCCCTACCCCGTGAGGCTACTTTAGCTAGTCTCCCCTACCCCGTGAGGCTACTTTAGCTAGTCCCCCCCTACCCCGTGAGGCTACTTTAGCTAGTCTCCCCCTACCCCGTGAGGCTACTTTAGCTAGTCTCCCCCCACCCTGTGGGGCTACTTTAGCTAGTCTCCCCCTACCATGTGGGGCTACTTTAGCTAGTCTCCCCCTACCCCGTGAGGCTACTTTGGCAATTCTCCCCCTACCCCGTGGGGCTACTTTAGCTTATCTCCCCCTACCCCGTGAGGCTACTTTAGCTAGTCTCCCCCTACCCCGTGAGGCTACTTTGGTGATTCTCCCCCTACCCCTGTGGGGCTACTTTAGCTAGTCTCTCCCCTACCCCTGTGGGGCTACTTTAGCTAGGGAAACGATGACAGAGTTCAAGCACATTCCAGGCACTAATGAAGATACATTTGTTCAAGTAAATTTGTCCTTCAATATTTTAATTTACGCAACCGAGTTAGCATCTCTATTTTCCACAACACACACACACACACATTATTTGATATTTGTACGGAGCTACAGGCTTTGAGCCATGCCTCGATGTTTGTACGGGACTTCAGGATTTGAGCCCTACCTTCATGTTTGTACGGGGCTACAGGCTTTGAGCCCTGCCTTTGATGTTTGTACGGGTCTACAGGCTTTGAGCCCTGCCTTCGATGTTTGTACGGGTCTACAGGCTTTGAGCCCTGCCCTCGATGTTTGTACGGGTCTACAGGCTTTGAGCCCTGCCTTGATGTCTGCATGGGGCTACAGGCTTTGAGCCCTGCCTTGATGTTTGTACGGGGCTACAGGCTTTGAGCCCTGCCTTGATGTTTCTAGCTTATACTGTCTCCTTCACCCCCCGACCCTTTCCTTTCAGATAAAAACAAACAACCAACCAAACAGTTTTACTTTGGTATCAATAGTATTTTATTCCTTTTTTTTTAATGTTGATAAGCCGGGATTTCACGATATAAAAAACAAATATTAATTGTTTAATACATAAAGCTATCAGTGTATCGTCCAGTAATCGCCATTGAAGAATATTTGTATTGCCCCCACTTGTTTGATTCCACCGCCCGTGATTGGTCTCCACTGACCATAGTAAGCACCAAGGATGGAACATACTTCATTTATTTATTTACTAGCTGCACCCTGCAAAACCTTTGCAGAGTTATATCCCCCTTAGGTTTGATCGGTAGGCTAGGTTATTTTTGGTTTCGGGCAAATCCGATTTTTTCATGATTTTTATTACTGTTGTTTACGTTTGACGATTTTAAACTGGAATACTGTTGTATTAATTCTTTACTTTCGATTTAACGCAGAACCCACACCGCTATTATTTATATGGATTTTTTTCAAGCAAAAAAAATTTTCTACGGCTATTGTTTCATGTAATTACTTGCAGAATAAAAATGTGTCTTTTTAATCTTAGATTTAGAATGAAAAAAAAATGTTTTCTTGTTTATGACCCGCTAGATTGAATCTGTTTCTTCGGTCTTCTAGGACAGTGGTCCCTCTCTCCCTCCAACCCCCGGGGCCACGGACCACGGACCGGTCCGTGGATCAAATGGTACTGGGCCGCCCAAGAAACATTAAAAAAAAATTCCCTTTTTATCTACTGTGGTGTATTTCTATCGAGGTAGTGGCGACTTCCCGTGGACGAGAGGTTAACCAGGAGCTAAGCGGAATAGGCATTGTAAATCAAAAACAATCTAAATTCGGGCCGCGGTGAAAACATCAAACGTCGACCTGTCCGCGGGGGCGAGATAAAAAAAAAAGGTTGGGGGGGGGGAACCACTGTTCTAGGCCCCCTACAGATAGTAAACAAACAATTTAAAAAGCCACACAGCTGAGGATCAGGTAAGAAGAAGGGAAATAAATATAAATCGTCCACCTACGCACATATTTCCAGTTCAGTAACGTCTATGTTACAAAAACATAAATCTTCTGTATTCTTATCAGGGGAATCATTTAGATGTGGGGGAGAGGTTGTGGGCTATCCAAGGGGTCGGGTGGGCGGGGTTACGCCACAATTCCCAGGTGTTTGGGTCTAGGGGAAAGTCTCGGATCAGTTGTTCGGGTAGGTCTTTACATATTGTTGCGGGTTTTGCGGTATTCAATCAGTGCACACTGCGTCGCTTGGATATATTTTTTTGGTTAATCTACTTCGGTGTAATACTTTTTTGGTCATTCTGTATGGTGTAATACTTTTTTGGTCATTCTGTATGGTGTAATACTTTTTTGGTCATTCTACATGGTGTAATACCTTTTTGGTCATTCTGTATGGTGTAATACATTTTGGTCATTCTATATGGTGTAATATATTTTGGTCATTCTACATGGTGTAATACCTTTTTGGTCATTCTGTATGGTGTAATACCTTTTTGGTCATTCTATATGGTGTGATACTTTTTGGTCAATCTATATAGTGTAATTCTTTTGTGGAAATATGCAGAGTAAGTTCGATAATAGTTTATATTTTTTTAAAATACTTCTTAAACTTCTTGCAGAGAGAATTTAATGTTAGCTTTATTTTATTGATTTATTTCATTATCGGGTTTTGTTAGTTGATATAAGACCAGCACACAGCCGCCGCTGCGCATGTTGCATTCACCGTCTGCTACATTTGTAGACCTGTCGGTTAGTACGAAATAATAATTATAATAAACAATAACTAAAAAATAAAGGAGGCCCAGCGCCAGTCAATGCACATCGGCTGTTTAAAAATTTCGCTGACTGAATTGGAGAATTGCTGAGAATTAATGCTGTAAAGATGTGTCCAGGCTGAGGCTATAGCCACCACAACAGTGATATATGTATACCTAACATATACCTAACCTAAGGCGTTATTTGTTTCATTGTGTGAAATTCTTAGATAATCTTATTACTTACTGTCTTGCTGTGCAAACGAAAAATTTCATCAATTGTTTAGCATAATTATTTACAACTATCTTCAAAGAATGGAAGTTATCGTATTGATAGAAAAAAAAGTCGGCATTTTCTTATCCCAGTTTTTTTTTTTTTATTTTGTAGTTTTGTACTAACCTCACTGTGAACATGTCATTATTTGTTGTTTTTTTTAATTCTTTTGATGTTTCGTCATTACGCATGCTAGTTTGGCAATCTCTCTCTCTCTCTCTCTCTCTCTCTCTCTCTCTCTCTCTCTCTCTCTCTCTCTCTCTCTTCCACTACTTCCCATTTTATACCCCTCCTCCAACGTTTACAGACTGTTAATTAAGGTAAATACAGACTGGTGTGAGTGGGGATTTCCAAAGTTTATTTTTAATCTCACTTTCCACCTCTCATTGTAAAACCATTTCAAAAGATCAGCGATTTAAACTGTTAAATTGCTTATGAAGGGAAACAACGAGGAAGTGAAACACACGGTCACACGTGACCCTATCCACCCAAACACAGTTCAAAGTCGTAGTTTTTATTTAATGGCATGTATGTGACACAGCTGAGCTGCTAGGCTCTAAAACACAGTTCTGTTTACAAATTCCGATCAGAGAATATGAAGTGTACAGAATGCGCACCGTCAATTTAAAACTGGCATTTCCGAAAGCCGCCATATTTGTTGTTATTGTGCTGTTGTGTATCTATATTTAGATGCTTCACTGTTGTTAAGGAAAACACAAATGACGGCATTTTAAATTCACTATTTAATATCGAAGTGGCTACGGATACAGCCAACGCGCATGAGCTCTAGCGCTTAGACGGACTTTTTTTTGTGTGCGCATTAGGTTTAGGGATAGAGTAGGGATAGGAGCAATATCTATAGCTGGACCACGAAATCCAGCAATCGCGCATGAAAAATAGTCCGTCTAAGCGCTAGAGCGCATGCGCGTTGGCTGTATCCGTAGCCACTGCGATTTAATATATATATATATATATATATATATATATATATATATATATATATACACACACATATGTATATCGCTTTCTGTATAATTTATAGTCTGTGATTCTGATCCTATTGAAGTCGCGGATCAGACTCTCAGCTCACTGGCACATCTTCCGTTATTGTCCCACAGATGTCTCCCAGCAGACTGGCATAGCTTTAATGCGAACCATCATCTTGCATCACTCAAGACGTTATTCAGCTGCCACCATTTTTTTTTTAAATCAACCATCATTATTAAATTTAAAGAGTAATTTTAAATTGAAAAAAACACAACTTACTCTTTTTTTTTCACTCTTAAGACTCTTTGAGTTTGATAATTAAGCAAGTCTCCGCCATATTCCGTTCAACTTGCTCAACTCAATACTCAACTTTCCATCACCCTCGAGTTCGTCTTGGAGGTTTTAATCACTAATGGACACCCCCCCCCCCCAACAACAACAGTAAAAATACCACCGTGGTGTTTGGCTAGAAGAAACCAGGGGAATGCACTGGTAATACACACGCATTCCCCATCTCTCTCTTATTTAAAAAAAAACAACACGGGTTGAAAAAGGGTCCACATATAGCTTTGTTATTTTTTCCCCCCAACTCTTTAAGAAAAATTATGATAAAGTGGTATAAAGTCACGCGCGTTTCAAGCCACGCCCCACTGCCCTCACTACCGGTGACGTTCATTCCGCCGCAGAAAGTAAACATTGCCTCATTGTACACAAATACCTCTGTAGTTCATTGTTGTGTTTTTTTTTTTTAAATTATTAAGGAACGAAATCAAGAGAATTAATTCTGTTAGGTACAATTGCTGGAATATAATAATACATGGGATTCTGATTTGGTTTCGCGAGTAAGGACATCTATCTGTCTATCTATCTATCTATCTATCTATCTATCTATCTATCTATCTATCTATCTATCTATCTATCTATCTATCTATCTGTCTGTCTGTCTGTCTGTCTGTCTGTCTGTCTGTCTATCAAGGTGACGGATGGTCGTGCGGTAAAGCGTTCGACTGTCGACCTGAAGGTACCCGGTTCGATCTCCGGTAGGACCAAGGACATTTTTCAGGTCTTGGCTCAAGTTCCCGATATCTCCCGTGGTGCCTCCATGGCCATTGCACTATCGGCTATGGTGGGGATGAAAGAAGTGCACTGCAAAAAAACGTCCCATCAGTGGTTTATAGCATCTAAGAGATGTCATCTCATCCTCACAGGGACATCACACATCTATCTATGTCTATCATCAAAGTAAACAGGTCAACAAAGTATTTAAATCTCTCTGTCTCACATTTATATGTGTGCGCGTGCATGTTTTTTTTTTTTCGTTAAATGTAATGTATGATTTTTTTTAAATTTTAAGTTCGAAAATAAAACCGCTTGGCATATTTGAATATCTTGTGTACCTGCTGTTTATCAGACTTGCAATGTAATGCGAGCCTTACCAGAGAGTGGGGTTTGATTGTTCAGCTGCGCGCGTGAACAATTGGTCGTGTGTTGTGGATAGTTGTACTCTCGTTCCGTGAGGTCTTTTTGTAAGGAATACCGCAGGGTCATTCCATGTCAACTCAACCAGTTTTTTGACAATTGTTCACCCGACCCCCTCAGATCTTCCTGAAATTTTCAGGGCTTGTGGTACATCCAAAGTTGAGTGATTCCTGAAAATTTCAGGCCATTTGGTCAAAAACTTTCTGAGATATGATTTTTTTAATTTTTAGGGGTAGTCGCGAGTGCGCGTGACATTTATATTTTCGCGATATTTGAACGTGAATATTTCAAAAACTAATTGAGGTATCAGGCTGAAATTTTCAGTATTTACTCATTGTTTTGTCCTAAGTTGAATGATGTATTTATCTTAAGTGTAGCTCGCACACAGAATGCCCTAAAAAATTCCAAACATTGCACTTCAGACAGTTTTCATCAATATTTGACTCGGTATAGCCAAGAACCTATAAGACATGAAATAATGTTTGTTATACAATTAGTAAGTACCATATATGTGTTTATTATTCTGATAGAGAATTCCTGTTAATCAATAATAGTGTACTAATGGTGGGCTCCTTTAAGCATCATGGTCATCCATTTTTGCACTTATTGCGACCCCCAGATGACCATGTGGACAGTAATTCACATTTTTCATATTTTGCACACTTGTTAACCTTGGCAAGTACTAGCTATGGTGAAAATTTCATGTTGGTGTCTTAACGCCTTCTTGGTGAAAAATTGCATGAAATCGCATGATTATACACTATTATTACAAGCAACCATGCAAGGCGGATATCAGCGTATGCTCATTATGCTGCCGATGCAGTTAACTGATGGTATCTTATCTATGTACACACACCTTGGCAAGTACTAGCTATGGTGAAAATTTCATGTTGGTGTCTGAACGCCTTCGTGGTGAAAAATTGCATGAAATTGCATGATTATACACTATTATTGAATATTGCGTAGCGAATATTTCAAAAACTAAAAGAGGTATCAGGCTGTAATTTTCAGTATTTACTCATTGTTTTGTCCTGAGTTGAATGATGTATTTATCTTAAGTGTAGCTCGCACAGTCCTACTATCAAACTGTTTCTTGCAATGATGATGTGCATTTTGCCAATTGCAAGAAACAGTTTGATAGTAGGACTGTGTGTACATAGATAAGATACCATCAGTTAACTGCATCGGCAGCATAATGAGCATACGCTGATATCCGCCTTGCATGGTTGCTTGTATGGTTGATAAAAAACAAACAATCTGTAATTTGATTTTGTACTTAAAACTAACTGTATTTTTCATAAAATTTGATTGACATTTCATTGCTATGCTGATTTACCATAATACACGTTAATGAGGCCCGTAGCGTGCGTGGTCAAATAATGATGAAAACTGTCTGAAGTGCAATGTTTGGAATTTTTTAGGGCATTCTGTGTGCGAGCTACACTTAAGATAAATACATCATTCAACTCAGGACAAAACAATTATTGAACATGTGAACATTATTGCAAGAGATGCGTGGCGTACTTATACATCGCCGTCATCACTGATTGAGGCTGCGTCGTTGAATGGTCTGTCTACCGGTGGCACGAATCGCGTCAGTGAAGGCCGGGGAAGATGGGGAGTGACGGGGGGGGGCGCCCCATTTTCATGGCCCCGTTGGGGGGGGGAAGTTATCTCCTGGCTGGCTGCTAAGTGAGTGCCGCGTGGTGCGACGGACCGGCCTCACCTGGTGGACGACATTGGAGTCGGACACTGAGTTTGTAGGCTAAACTCTCAGTGCGATTTGAACTCATTATAGCGTTGTCGTCAAAACGAACGTCGCTAGCCGTGAGAAAGCCTTTTTAAAATATCGATTGAAAAATAGTTTAAAAAAAAAAAATAATTATCATTGACTGAAATTTCTACTGGGGGGGGGGGCGGGGCTTAACTCTGTGTTCTACTTCACAATTTGGCTTCACATTGGCAGATGGATTCGAACCCTCAGCCCGCGCTGTAATTCCGGTCGCACTCGACGACCTTTCCGCACCAATGTCAAGTCATTCGACTGTTAACCTCACCAAAATATCAGCATAATGTTAATTCGCCCCCCTCCCCAATCCCAAACCAACCACCCCCTTTGACGTAAATAGTCGGAGCCGTTTTGAAAAAAAAATTAAAACGGTTGACCATCATGATGACCGCGTATCATTAAATTATTTTCTTTTTTATTGTTACGCCTTAGCATTAACTGAACAACTTTTGACTGTTAAAATTGTATTGTTGCCTCAACCTAATATACCATCAACGTCATATTTTTTTTAATGTGTGTCATTGACATTGAAAGTCGTTTTCTTGCCTTTTGCTTCATTGAGAATGTATTTTTCGGCATGTTGTTGTATATTTTTTTTTTTTTGTCTTTTGTCTCGTTGGCATTAATATATTCAGAGACAACCGCGGCATTGTATCGGGGTGTGATCCACTCAGTGGTGTATCGGGGTGTGATCCACCCAGTGGTGTACCGGGGTTTGATCCACCCAGTGGTGTATCGGGGTGTGATCCACCCAGTGGTGTATCGGGGTGTGATCCACACAGTGGTGTATCGGGGTGTGATCCACCCAGTGGTGTATCGGGGTGTGATCCACCCAGTGGTGTACCGGGGTGTGATCCACCCAGTGGTGTATCGGGGTGTGATCCACCCAGTGGTGTATTTGGGAGTGGGGGACGCGGTGTAACGACGTTTCCCTTACCTTTTTTTTTCAGAACCGGAACGCGTTCCTCCAGTAACTTTTTTTTCATGTCCCTACAACTCCCACATTTTTTTTTTGCTCCCGCTGTGCGCTCCCTTTACTTCTTATTTTACCAATACATCACTGGACCCACACGCCCTCTCTCTCCCTCCACCTCCTCCTCTTCACGGTAATAGACTATAATGACTCTTGGACTGGCTTTAACAGTACACAGCTCTTAAATATCGTGTCACCCTGAATTTAAAGTTCCACAAAAGGATCGCTTGAGGTTTGTTTTATTTTTGTTTTTTTGTCTCCACCATTAAGAGCCACATTTGACAGGAAACGTACTTAAAAAACGTTCTTAAAAATAAGAACCAATAGAAGAACGTCTTTTGTTTATTGTTTCGTTTATGTTGTTGTTTTTTTTTCAAATTGTTTCTGTGGAAAGCTTTCGGTGATCGGGTGTATATACTTATCTCTCTCTCTCTCTCTATATATATATATATATATATATATATATATATATATATATATATATATATATATATATATATACACTTATTTATTTGCTGTGTGTCGTCCAGTGCTCGATTTAAGAATAAAAAACCAGTGTCGGGGGATGAAAAAAAAAATTCAGGAGAGCCGGGGATAAATGTCTATGGTTCCATCCCCGGCAGTGATATATTAGCTAAAGCAGAGCCGTGGGCGCCTGTACGTCTCGTTGTGCTATATACAAAAATATTGAAACCAGCATCTCTTGCGGGAAGTTAAAGATACAATTAAATTATTACTATTGAACCATGCCTTGTGGGAAGTTAAAGATACAATTAAATTATAACTATTGAAGCATGCCTTGTGGGGAATTTTAAAAATACAATCCAACTATAACTGTTGAAAACAACTACCAAAGAACACAATTAAGTCCAATATGCAGTTCACTTGAAACTTACCTCTCCCCCCCCCCACCCCACCGCCCACAGGAACACTGTTGTCACTGTTTAATATTAATAAACGTTACTCCCCCTTCCCAACCACTTCACAAACACTCTTTGCCCCACCCCTTCCCCCCCTCCCTCCCTATCCTCCTCCTAGACCATGATCATGTGATGTGTCTTAAGTTTCCAAGAAATGAGCTTTGTGTCATAGAGGGTGGCGGGGCGGGGGGCGGGCAGTAGTGGTGGATAACGGCCAACAAACAGTAACAGAAGAAAACAAAACAATAACAACAACAACAACATCCGCTAGTGGCAGTCATTAACACAGACCGGTGTCGTCGCCCATCCCCCCACCACCCCCCCTCTCCACCCCCCCACCCACTCACTCTGTCCCTCACCATGGTGCGCGCACCCATACGCACACGCATCGATAACGACACCGTGTCCTCGTTGGACTCGTTAAAGTTGATCAAGGCGACCGTGTTAAAGAAAGTGAAAGTATGCACACACATATATATATATATATATATATATATATATATATATATATATATATATATATATATATATATATATATATATATCAGTCGTCTGTGTCGTGCTCGTGTCGCCAGTAATATTACACCTGGATGTCTGACGCAGTGGGTCTCATCCTTTTTATTTTTGTTAGCCCCGCCCCCCCCCCCCCCCCCTCACCGCTGTTACCGTTTCAGACCTATGTGTCCGCTAGCCCAGGAGTGGGCAAACATTTTGAGTCGCGGGCCACGTTCGTAAATTTGACCGACGGGCCGGATCTAAATTACACGGTGGGAGAGATGACAAGAACTAATACAGTGCCGGACATAGGGATTTTGGGGCGCCCGGGGGGTGGGCTTGGCCTCTTTGGGGGCCCCTGCATTTTGACTTTTGGCACCGTGACATAAGTTAATGTACTTAATATTTAATGTAAAAAAATTGTGGGGCCCCCCTCAAGCTGGGGCCAGGGGAACTTTCGAATTTGAACCCCCCTCCCCCTCCCACCCTAAGTACGCCTCTGAACTAATATAAATGTAATGTACATGTCACAACATCAAAGGCTTGTGCCGTGCTATATACATTGAAACGATAATGTGTCAAACAGTTCACTGTTTTTTAATACGTTGTGCTTGGCAGCGTGTGTGTGTGTGTGACGGATGGTCGAGTGGTGTGGATGCTCGACTTTCGACCTGAGATTCCTGGGTTCGATCGTCGGTGAGGATCCTTGCAAAAGTTGGTTTAAGTCCCACAAGTTGACCTTAGCTTTAAATGGGTACCTGACTTAATTAAAAGGCGGCCTTGCGTTGTGCTGCTAACCACACAATCCCTACACATGCCGAGGTTACAGAAACAGATGAACTCTGCACTTCTTCTGCCCCGATGGCCCCCTATAGGGCTAAATGAGGACTTTTACTAGGCAGTGTGCTTCCCTTTATTATTAATTCACTAATTATATTTTTGTTTTCAGTGTTCGAGTTTAATTTAACGAGCTTCTACTTATAAAAAAACATAAAAAAAAAACTTATTTACTTGTTGTTCTTGTTATATTACCATAGCAACACTATTCGAGACTGTTATTTTTAATGTGTCATTTTTATTTTTTACCTCCTTTGATAAAACCGTAGCATGAGTGACCATAGGACCATCACGGTGTCTTTAACTGGACACTCATGCAGGTTAGCAGAGGTGAACTGACCTCGACGACGGGATAGGATCGACCTGTCCGTGCATTAATCTTCTCCTATCCTAGACTCGTTACAAAAACAGTTCGGTGATACAGTTGGCCCCGGGACCGCGGCGTTATTCGTGGACAAGTAATATTACATTGCAAGTGCATTGTCTCTACAAGGTGGTTATAAGACTGAATGAATGAGCCGTGTTTTAAAACACCCAATTGACTCTCGATTGATATACACTTATTCTCTACCCTCGCTTCAGGGCCAAGTTTGAAAGGGGGGGGGGCGTGCATAGTATGCAAAAGAAACCCCCCCCCCCTTTCATACTCCAAGGAATACTCAGAAAGGGGAACAGAGAGCGATTCATCTATTTGTTGATAAATCATGATGTAGTATCTAATCTTGCGATGAAATGGTGGGCTGGGGGGGTGAAAGGGGGGGGGGTCCACACAACACATTTGTTGTGTTTGTGATAGTCGTTTGTGTCGCCGGGGGAAAGGGGGCAAACTAATATTATGCCCTTCCCCCCCTCCTCCATTGCCGAGTGATAAAGTAATGATGATAAGTACTTGGGGAGGAAAAAGTCGCCCCAATGTTGAAGGTAAGGTAAATGCCGCCGGGGGCCGATCGCCCATTGGTCTGGCGTGCCTCCTAAGTTATCTCGCCGGCCCCCCGCCTGCATTCGGATGGGGGGGGGGGACAGTTTAAGAATCGCTGGTGGCCAGGTTGAAGTTCAACCAGTGTAAGGCAGTCACCAGCAGTCGCGTTGAGGGAAAAAGAAAAACACATTGGTTGCGTCACACACACACACACACTCTCCCATAACTCTTAAATATCCTGGGCGTGAAATAGCATACACACACTCTGGGGGGAGGGGGGGGGAATAATCTTGCGGGTTCACTGTGTGACCGGCGTCGATTTTAAGTGTTTGCGGGTTTTTTATCGCGACTCTGTCTGTATTGAAGAAAGTGGGTCAATCAAAGCCGTAGCCGCAAGAGACACAACAAGCACACCGTTACAGGCCGTGTTGTGTGAGCTGCTGGTGCTGGATCGTAATTGTTTCACAGCCCATTTCCTTTTCATGAGAGAACTCGCGTGCTGTGCTTTGTTTAGTTAGTGCTATTGATATTTTTGATGCATCGCGTGTGGCTGTGGTCATCTATTTATTACCTCCCGCGTTGAGTTTAAAATATCATGTCGTGAGTGGTTTACTTTCTCTGATTTTTTTTTTTTTTTTTAATTTTGGTTGGATTTTCACCGTGTCTGATCGTTACCATTTCTATTATTTACACACGTGAGTAAAAAAAAATGTTTTTGTTTATCTGACCAATGTTTTAAAGTTAAATTATTTTTTATTTAGTTTTGTTTTTGAATCTATATGAATTCTGTTGTGACTTCTTCGTGAAAAACAGATGACATTATGCCTTTGTTGATGTCATTTCGACGTTCTGGGTTGACAACAACATGTGTAGATGTGTGTAGTAGACTTGTGTGCCTCTGCGTGGGTTGGGGGAAACGGGTTGAATGCTCACGGTGATACAACTACTCACTTCAAGACTTCTGTCATGTATCGTCTCGCATGATGTTGAAAGTGGCGAAGAATTTTTTTTTTTTTTAAAGTGTGCGCCTTTCTCGTTAGACTTTTTTTTTGTTTCGTTGTTAGTGAATTTGTTTACTTTTTTAAAATGGACCATTTAGTTTCATTTTGAAGAATCTACATAATATATTAGGGGGACGGGTGGTCAAGTGGTGTAGACTGTAGAGCGCTTGACTGTCGACCGGAGGGTCCCGGGTTCGAACCTCATTGAGAACATTAGAAATTTTTCAGGTCATGGTGAAAGTCCCCCCCCCCCAGCTTTAAATGGGTACCTGACAGTTAAGTTGGGGGGAATAAAGGCGGCTGGGCGTTGTTGTGCTAACCACACAATCCCTTCATATGCCGAGTCTTACTGAAACAGATGAATTCTACACTTCATCTGCCCCGATTAGCCCTTAAGGCTTAAGGGGAATTAAGGGAACTGTACTTAATATTTTAAGTGGCGGATAGACACTTTGTTGTGAGCATAATTCCTATAGGGTTATTACCAGACACCTGTTAGTTTGAACAATGAAAGATTTTAGAGCAACTAACTTCACACACACATTATGTGTTGTGCTTTTAGTGCACGTGTGAAAGCTAGTTGGCAGGTGTCATAAAACGGTTGTGTGACAATATGGCTTATTTTTTTATATTTTTTTTTTCCTTTTTGGTGGTATTTATAAGGTAATGAATGTATATTATAAACAGTTTTTAAAACGTTCAAAGAGTCGCACCGTAGTCAATGGAACAAGAATATGTGATCACCATTGTAGTCTTATTTGGTCAGTGATTCTCAAACTATGCCTCGATGAGCATTTAATATTATGATAGCGATTCGGGGTCTGCGTTAAATCGAAAGCAAAGAATTAATACAACAGTATTCCAGTTTAAAATACAATCATGAAAAAAATCGGATCTGCCCGAAACCAAAAATAACCTAGCCTACCGATCAAGCCTATGGGGATATAACTCTATGCAAAGGTTTTGCAGGGTACAGCTAGTGTAAAATAATTAACATATTTCCCTAACACCATTAAATTGTAAAAAAAAAAAAAACAATAGTATAGGCCTCAGTTATAGAATGAGTTTCCTTGAAAGAATTAAAAGATGAGCTCAGGAGCCAGGTAACAGTTGTTCAAAGGAGGATGGCCCAAGTGCTGCTCTCAGTGACCTCATTCATGGGGTGATAGTAGGTCAGAAAGTACCTTCCGCGGGCATTAGTAAACTTCTGACACTTCCATCTTGTTCAAAGCGAAACCATAAGGTGATCAGTGGCGAATCGTTTACAGTTTGATAAAAAAAAATTTTTTCTTAAGAACAGGCAGACAAGTACTACATTTATGTCCGTCAATTAGAACTTGATTGAAGGTCACTTGAAATATACATAGTAAATTTAATTTCAAATGCACTTCCATTTTTAGAGCATTTTCGAAAAAAAATGCTCTATTGTCCCCGTTTTGTGTCTGTCTGTCTGTCCGTCATCACCCTAGATCTCAACAACCATAAGACCCATGATGTATATATCATTTTGTAGGTCTTGGTCTGCCATGTGTACATCAAAAGTTCATTTCGCGATAGGGCCTATGAGGGCCGGGCTTCAGGGCTCCTAAGGGGCTTATATATTATATATATATATATATATATATATATATATATATATATATATATGGCCCCATTCTACACCTTGTACGTTCAATAACCCATTCATTTGGTGCGAAATACTGCAGCACGTAGTTTCACCAAGATTTATTAAGAAACTCATCAAATGAAATAGTAATCTTGTGTTCTGAGTTTAATTGAAAGTATCAGAGCTATGCAACAATTGACGGAGTTTTCGGACGATTAAATGACTACAATTTCGAATGTTTTCAATTATGAGTCCTATTTCAGTAACCACAAACCACTTGTAGTTAGATTTAAGAGAAAATATTTTTTTTTCAATTATAAAGAAACGTCTATATAATATTTTTTTTACAGATATATGCATTACACAATTGAATTTATAAACATTTCCAAAAATTTACAAATATTTACTGAAAGCTAACAAACGTACTGATACATAACTAGAAAATGCGCTAACACGTCCTGTGTCCAGAATGGAACAGGCTTAATTGCTTGTTTTTAATTTCTGCATGCCAAGCATAATGTTTACCATAAGCCCTACACTAAATATACCACGTAAAAAAAAATAAATTAATATCTGAGACGTAACTTTTTTTTTAAATGGTTTGACCCCCCCCCATCGCTGGTTCTATGTGACCCCCCCCCCCCCCTTTCAATCGCCGGGCCTTTGTGGTTATCGAGACTGGCAATATTTCCGTTTTTTTTTCTTTTTCTCCATCCTAAACGATTTCACCACCACCCAGAATCGTCTGTTTGATGTACAAGTCTGAATCGTATGCAACAATATCATATTCGGTGGTATCCGTGCCAGTCTGTTGTGATAGAGAATGTGACATAGACCATGTGTGGATGCAATGCAGAGAAACATAACCAAATCATAATAACTTGGTTATTTTTATTATTATTTTTTTCTTTTATTGTGAACTTTTCTCCCTGCTGTAAATCCTTCAAGTCTGGTGTCCCCCCCCCCCCCCAAGCACAGCGCCACCGAGTGTAATAACGCTCGTTTCCACCTCCGCCCCCCCCCCCCTCCCTTGCTTACATTTCTCACGCATCTGATTGGTCCGCGCGTCTTTACAGAATTTTCTATGGTCACCTATCGATCGTCGCTTTCTTGAGGCAAAAAAAAAAAGAGAAAACTTGTATATGCATTAAACTGTTTTTAATATTTTAAAACGCTGCATTGTTTGAACGGTTTTGTGTCCTTTGCGCATGTTTTGTGTATGTATGACTCATGCATTTCAAATGAAGTGGTGTCATAAAACGTTTTGAAGGAGAGAGGGAAAAAAAAAAGGTTCAATTTAGACCATTAAGACTTGCGTTCGCGACGACCAGTGCCGCCGAGAGGGAGGGGAGGGCAAACGTCCAGGGGCCCGGCGAGTTTTAGGGACCCGGACTGAGCCGGCCAATCCACTTTTTAAAATATTATTATCAGCACAGGGAGGCCCGTGACAGCCCTGCCCAGGGGCCCGAAATTTCTGTCGGTAGGCCTGGCGTCGACCCAACTTCAGAAACTAATGATTGTACATTTCTTTCTGATTATTAGTTTTGTAACCATTACTTTTTGTTTGTGTGTTCGTGGTTTTTTTTAATCATTATTATTTTGTATAGAGTTATATCCCCTTAGGCTTGATCGGTAGGCTAGGTTATTTTTCGTTTCGGGCAGATCCGATTTTTTATTGATTGTATTTTAAACTGGAATACTGTTGTATTAATTCTTTACTTTCGATTTAACGAAGAGTCGAAATCACTTATATATTTATTATTCACAATCAGTTTGAACTTTATTTACTGATTTTTTTTTGTTACACACATGAACTGTTTGCAAGACTCAGCTATAAATTTCACGTAGAGCTTGTCTGCGCGTAGTCATTTATGACCACTGGGTGATTTAACGGTACGATCTCACTTGGTGTTCGGCCAGAGGCTGGGCCTGGCTTAATGCACGGACCACGCTGGGTACTTGCCCCCAGGGTGCCCCCGCGAATGCTGCGGGCCCATTGCTGACGGACCATTTATATTTCATTCTTTGGAGTTGCTTGTTGTTGGGGACGTGCTCGTGCATCAAGACCCACGATGACCAGTGGTAACAAAAGACCCCCCAACAGTGTACCCAGATTCGCGGTTTCCCTGCCACTTTGGGCGAGATTTTGGCTGCTTTTAAAGCTTAGGTAATAGTTAATTTTTATATATGAATTTTTTTATTTTTTTAACATTTCACATATTGGAAGTTGATACCTTTTTATGTCTTTATCATTTTTTATCGTTTTGTCTGTCTGTCCGTCTGTCCGTCATCACCCTAGATCTCAACAACCATAAGTCCTAGACCCATGATGTATATATCATTTTGTAGGTCTTGGCCTGCCAAGAAATGACTTTTTTCCATTTCGCGATCTGACCTCTCAGGGCCGTAAAAGGGGCCTTAGTACCGTTTTTTACTATATAAGCTATATTAATAAAGGAGCGCTATATCTCAGCAACTATAAGTCTTAGACCCATGATGTATAAATCATTTTGTAGGTCTTGGCCTGCCATGTGTACATCAAAAGTTCATTTCGCGATAGGACCTCTGAGGGCCGAGCTTCAGGGCTCCTAAGGGGCTTATATATTATATATACACCTTGTACGTTCAATAGCCCGTTCATTTGGTGCGAAATACTGCAGCACGTAGTTTCACCAAGATTTATTAAGAAACTCATCAAATGAAATAGTAAGCTTGTGTTCTGAGTTTAATTGAAAGTATCAGAGCTATGCAACAATTGACGGAGTTTTCGGACGATTAAATGATTATAATTTCGAATGTTTTCAATTATGAGTCCTATTTCAGTAACCACAAACCACTTGTAGTTAGATTTTAGAGAAAATAATTTTTTTTCAAATATAAAGAAACGTCTTTATAAATTTTTTTTTACATTACACAATTGAATTTATAAACATTTCCAAAATTTACAAATATTTACTGAAAGATAGCATACGTACTGATACATAACATGAAAATGCGCTAACACGTCCTGTGTCCAGAATGGAACAGGCTTAATTGCTTGTTTTTTTTTTATCCATCAAACTTTATTTTTTTTTTACTAATGTAATTCCCCCCCCCTGTCCAAAAGGCCCATGACGGCATTCTAGGCAACACGTACCAGGTACAAGCATACCAATAGGTCTATAATGTTGTAAAGGTGGCTCTGGTCAGATGCTCTTCTATTGCTGATTGTATACAAAAAAAAAATTCGTGGACCTTATCATCCATATATTTGTCTTGAATCCTTTCCCCCCCCCCCCACCTCATTTTGCAATCTTATTGAAGTCCCTGGACAATGCTTCACAATACGCTTTGGGATCAGAAATAAGTTATCGTTATGAACTCCCCCCCCCAATCCACCCCCAACCCCCCCCTCGCTGCTGATATCGTCTCAGGTAGCCGCCTCCAGCGCCGTTCTTCTGGACAGTCGATCTAGGTGACCACCAGGCGACCCACCCCCCACCCCACCCCACCACCCCACAGGATATACATTTAATTAAATCCGACTCCAAGATGGGCCCCGACAGAGAGATATATCTACCGTGAACTTACAAATAAATCCGGACGGCCTCCGCCCAGACAGCCTCTAAAATGCACACTAACGGCTCGGTCTGCGGCTCTGCGCCCAGCGTTATGCCTCCGTGTGGATGGCCTCCGCCCAGAGAGCCTCTAAATGCACACTAACGGCTCGGTCTGCGGCTCTGCGCCCAGCGTTATGCCTCCGTGCTGTTTCTGTGTACCATTGTTCCGTAAACTTCAAATTTCTTTTCGGCCGCTTTAAGAAATGACTGAGGCACGGCCCGCCGCGTGTATATTTGTTTAGATTTTTTTTAGGAAATTGAGAATAGACAGAATGGACAAGAAGTAAATTCGGTAGGGCTTTCCATCGGCAGGGCCTCCCACTGGCCGCTGACAGTCTTCCTTTCGGCCGCATGTTGTCGAAAATTATTTTTTTTTTAAGTTTGCGAAACGCTACCCTACTTCATCATGGACAAGCTGGCCAAGTTTGAATCCACTTGTATCCAGCATTGTGCGTTAAATCCACTTGTATCCAGCATTGTGTGTTAAATCCACTTGTATCCAGCATTGTGTGTTAAATCCACTTGTATCCAGCATTGTGTGTTAAATCCACTTGTATCCAGCATTGTGTGTTAATCCACTTGTATCCAACATTGTGTTAAATTTACTTGTATCCAGCATTGTATGTTAAATCCACTTGTATCCAGCATTGTGTGTTAAATCCACTTGTATCCAGCATTGTGTGTTAAATCCACTTGTATCCAGCATTGTGTGCTAAATCCACTTGTATCCAGCATTGTGTGTTAAATCCATTTCTATCCAGCATTGTGTGTTAAATCCACTTGTATCCAGCATTATGTGTTAAATCCACTTGTATCCAGCATTGTGTGTTAAATCCACTTGTATCCAGCATTGTGTGTTAAATCCACTTGTATCCAGCATTATGAGTTAAATCCACTTGTATTCAGCATTATGTGTTAAATCCACTTGTACCCAGCATTATGTGTTAAATCCACTTGTATCCAGCATTGTGTGTTGTAACGTTGAAGGAATGATTGAGGAACCGCCAATGAATGCATCTACGCCAGTTTCGTCCTATTCGTTTGTTTGGTTTCTTAAGTTGCAAATGGTGTGTGAGTGTGTGTTTTCTGGATTATAAAGATGAACTTGTCAGATATCATTATTGAAGTAAAAAAAAATATTATGAATATAATTTCAAAGAGTCTGACAATCCTCCTCCCCCTCTCTCCCCTTTCCGCTTCCATGTTCTTAGTCTTATTCACCCCCCCCCCCCTTTAGCATTTATGTTGGTGGCGGATGTAAGACTGCCAACACTACCACAACGGCGTCTGAAATTTCATTTTCATTTCTGTCAACAAGGATGTTTATCAGCTTCCAGATGAATATTCTATTATAAAGTGTTCATTGCTATCATAGCATGATCTCTAACTGTTACTTTTAGTGTGTGTGTGTGTAAAGCAGTAAAATGTTTGTATAAAACGTCTGTGGTAGAATTTTTCTACTCGTTTAAGGATTCATTGACATTTCATAGAAATCGAACCCATGTCCACTGGTTACAGAATAAAAATGAAAGCTCATTAAAAAAAAAACTGCTTACGTTTTTCATACCGATAGCCATTGTCTATTATTAGTAATCACGTGACGCTGGATAGAGAAGCCGAACAAAAAAAAAAACAGAACAACAACCCAGCTATTGTTGTAGTAGTGCTATCAGTTGAAAAGAATTGGGATTTCTGGTTGCATTCAAATAAAGACGCCCGTTTCCTTGATTCCCTTGAACTTCTTTAAGACTGTAACCCATGACTAACAGCCCGTGAGAGAGAGAGAGAGAGAGAGTAATCCGGTTGGACTTGTCCATAGTTTGTTACATTTAATGACACCAGTACAGTTTTATCTTGTGTACATGTTGTGCTTAGCTGATCTCTGCTGTAAGTAGCATCTGTGAAACTTTACTGTGCCTACTTAATGTTACTCTATTACGTAAGTAACAGCTGTGAAACTTTACTGTGCCTACTTAATGTTACTCTGTTACGTAAGCAACAGCTGTGAAACTTTACTGTGCCTACTTAATGTTACTCTATTACGCAAGTAACAGCTATGAAACTTTGCCTTCTTAATGTTACTCTATTATGTAAGCGACAGCTGCGAAACTTCACTGTGCCTACTTAATGTTACTCTATTACGTAAGCGATAGCTGTGAAACTTCACTGTGTCTAGCTAATGTTACTCTGTTATGCCTTAGTTGTCATAATTTCATACAATATCTAGAAAGAAAAAAACAAACAACGACATATAAACAGTGGCGTGCTTGGGAAGCGGGTGTGAGGGGGGAGGGGTCTGTTTGCTCCGGGTAGGGGGTGTTAGCATCACATCATTCCATAAATAAACTTATGTATTGTTAGCATCACATCATTTCATAAATATACTTCAGTTGGATTGTTAGCATCACATCATTTCATAAATAAGCTTCAGATGTATTGTTAGCATCACATCATTCCATAAATAAACTTCTCATGTATTGTTAGCATCACATCATACCATAATTAAACTTCTCATGTATTGTTAGCATCACATCATTCCATAAATAAACTTCTCATGTATTGTTAGCATCACATCATTCCATAGATAAACTTCTCATGTATTGTTATCATCACATCATTCCATAAATGAACTTCTCATGTATTGTTAGCATCACATCATTCCTTAAATATACTTGTAAAACGAAGGGTAATCTTTTCCCCCATCTACTGTGTACATGAAGTCTTCCGTGTGTTTTAGATGTACCAACATTCTATCCAACATACAGTCCAACATACAGTGCAACATACAGTCCAACATACAGTCCAACATTCAGTCCAACATACAGTCCAACATACACACTGCTCCATGTAATACAATCCCCGTCATTTGTGTGAAATGGTTTTTTTTTTTACCACCATGTGTTCCGCTCTAACACTCATCCAGATGATCCACCGTGTTGTGATCCACCGTGTTGTGATCCACCGTGTTGTTATTTCTCTCTTCGGATAGTTTGAGGAAATTAAATGTTGTTCTCCCCCCCCCCCCCCCACTAACACCAACAACAGCCTATTGTTGACTGCAGACGATGGTGAAAGGGAATTTCATTTGTTACCTGTTCAGCATTATTTAATTTGTCTTTGTACATCGCTTGTAGAAATTGTACCTCATCAAACCTAACACGCCCCCCCCCCACCCTACCCACCGGCAGTGCCGAACCTAGGGATTTGGGGGCCCTGGGGGCGCTTTGCCTCTTTGGGGGCCCCTGCATTTTGACATTCGATACCATTACATGAGATTATGTACTTAATATTTAATGTAAAAAAAAATTGTGGGGCCCCCTCACGCTGGAACCCGGGGGACTTTCGGATTTGGACCCCCCACCTTAGGTACGCCTCTGCCCAACGGGTCTATTTGGGACTTTTTTTCCCCCCAGCATGTTCATAACCAAGTAATTTTTAACGCATGATCCATATCCCCCCCCCCCCCCCAGTATTTTGTAGATAATTTGGTCGAGAGAGCAAAATGACAATCCGATAACCAGTTGTTGTTAAATTTATTTTTGTTTTATCTATGCCAAACAGCACAGGCTATGTCCAGTTGTTGTTAAATTTATTTTTGTTTTGTCTATGCCAAACAGCACAGGCTATGTCCAGCATTGAGACGTCTACTAAGATGCCAGAGACTCACACGAGACACCCAGCAGAGACCAGCCACATCTCCACCTTCGACCACCAGGTGGCGGGCCAGTCGCTCATCCTGCGCTACGACCCGACCACCATCTGCAAATGTCTGATCCACAGGGAGTACATGTTCTACCAGCACATGCCGGACTCGCTCAGACCCTTTGTGCCCACATTCAAAGGTAAGCTGCACTGCACTATATATATATATATATATTGTGTGTGTGTGTGATCTACGCCAGTGTCACTGATTACAATTGTCTATAGATCTGTCTGTCTTTCTGTCTGCCTCTCTGTCAGTCTGTCTATTATGTATCTCTCTCTCTCTCACACACACACACACACACACTATTTATATATATCTCTATACTTATAAGACGCATTTGTTGTCTGTCTGTCTGTCTGTTCCCTTATAACTCAAGATCCAGTCAACCAAAAAACGTGCAATTTCTTACACATACACATAATTACATGGGGAAGGTTATAGGACAGGTTTCGTTTCATATCGATGGGTAGTTTAATTGTAATTAATTTTTTTTTATTTTAGTATTTTACTTTATTAAAGTAATCTCGACGGCGCCATAAATAAAATTCCTCTGTGACGTCATTTCCCTATGATCGAATAGAACTTGCGCGCTGGTGCTGTATTGTGCCTTTGTGATGCAAAGAATTGTTGATGTTTTTTCATGCTCTTTGATGTGTACAGTTTGAGGAAGGTAAAGGAATGAAGAAGGATTTTAGAAGAAGTGTGAAACCATAATAATAAGTATATATATATATAGAGAGAGAGGGGGGGGAGGGAGAGAGAGGAAGGAGGGGGTGGACAGGGGGGAGAGAGGGAGATGGGAGTAGGGGGAGAGGGAGAAAGGAAGGGAGGGAGAGAGGGGGTAGGGAGGGAGAGAGATAAAAAGTGAGGGGAGCAGGGAGAGAGAGATAGGGAATGAGGGAGGGACGGAGGGGGAGGGAGAGAGAGGTGGAAAGGGGAGGGAGGGAGAAAGGATGGGGAGAGGGGTTAGGGTGGGAGAGAGAGGGGAGGGAAGAAGAGAGGGAGAGGATGGGAGAAATGGGAGGAAGAGATAAAGAGAAAGAGGGGGCAGGGAGGGAGAGAGAGGGAATGAGGAGGGAGGAGGATGGACGGGGGGAGAGAGGGAGATGGGAGAGGGACGGAGAGAGATTTGAGAGAGGGAGGGAGGGAGAAAGGAGGGAGGGAAAGGGAGAGAGGGGGTAGGGAGAAAACAGAAGGTAAACAGAAAACCTTATTTTAAACCCGGGCAAAGCCGGGTACTTGCAACTAGTATATATATATATATAGATAGATAGATAAATAGATAGATAGATAGGCTGACCTATATATCATCTATCTATCTATTATCTATCTACCCGCTAGTTTCTGTCATTCTATAAAATGCATCCTTATATCTCAGTGTCCGTTTTTTTGCCTATCTCTATCAGTCCATATATCACTTCATCAGCCTTCTTATCCGCATGTCTGTCTATGTATTACCCGTCTGTCTGTCTATTCAATATTTCCGCCGACCAAGTCTGCCTAATTTAATTTACTTGTCCTAACGCAGATAGTGCTATCTCTGTACCCTTTTATTTTTGTTTAATAACAATGTCAAAACATGAACACAAAAATCTCATCTCCTTTTTTTAAAGTTTAATGTAACGAACTTATCTGGACATGAATCATGCTGACATTGTATTAACCAGTGTAACAAACAAGACATGATTATTTAAAACGCAACTTTTTTTTTTCCTGAATGGGTGTTGCTGATAAGTTGACAGGTTGTGCTCTAAGTGCAAGTTTGGCAGTGCGTGCAGACATCCCGAGTGATTCACGGCAGTTTTTGTGTGTGTATCATTCATTGCCAAAACGTCTCTCGTCAAATTAAACAAAAAGTGTATGCTTGCTTATTTTGTGAGTGTTGAACAATTCACGTTGTAAAACATCGCTTTTTTCCTGCACAGGGGCTGCCAATTGTGATCATTTATATCCAGATTTATATTTTTTTTTAAGCCATCTAGATACAAGTAATTGCTTACTATGAAATAGATCATTTCCTTCTCTCAATTAGTTATAATGTATGCACTTGACTAGTATATACTAACTAGCTGTAACCTGCAAAACATTTGCATAGAGTTATATCCCCTTAGTCTTGATCGGTTGTCTAGGTTATTTTTTGGTTTCGGGCAGATCCGATTTTTTTACTTGATTGTATTTAAACTGGGATACTGTTGTATTAATTCTTTACTTTCGATTTAACACAGAACCCAAATCGCTTTTATATATCTAATGTTTCACGTCAGCATGCGACCCACCTGGCAGTGCAGACTTTGAGAGCCACTGAGCTTCATTATGAAGAGTGCTTCATTGAATGCAAAAAAAAAAAAGCGGCTTATATAACCATCTCGTGGTCTTGTTTACCTTTTTAATACGTAATTGGGGGCACTGGTCGTATTGCCCCTTTTTACAAAACGGGGTCATAACATAATAATTATTATTTTTTTTTTAAATGGCTGCGTGAGCTACGGGAATACAATATCAAGAGCGGTTCGATGAATTGTTATTTACATCGGGTTTGCTCCGGTACTTTGGTAATGACAGTCTGTGTGTGGTGTGGGTGGGTGGGTGTGTGTGTAGTGTGGTGTGTGAGGTGTGTGTGTGTGTGTGTGATGTGTCAAGCATTTGGGCCTTTTTTTTTTTTTGCCAGCCGCGGAACCCATTATTGTGTCTTGGGCGACAAAAAAAAACATTTCATCTTTTCCGGATTCAACCTGTGCGTTTCCCTAAACACTTAAATGGGGCGGTACTATTCTTTAATGTCAGCTGCCCTTGGGGAGAAAAAAAAACTACAATTTTTTAAATAGGGCCGCCTTAATTCTGTGAACTGCATCATAAAGTGCCTTACACCTCTTCTATATCGCAAAAATGATCGAAAATTCCGCCTTCCTCCCCCCCCCCCTTATAGCATTAAATATCAAAATTCAGAAACAACACCCCCCCCTTTTTTCCCCCCAAACTATAATTACAATTTAGATATCTATAACAAAGACTCTGCCCATCCACCCACCCCCGCTCTTTGACGAAAATGCTTCGAATTTTAAGCATGCTGATTGATATTATTTATTAAACGATTTATTTATTCAAAGTGCTTTACATGACTAAGTTTAACTACCTGCCCCCCCTCCCTCCTCGTGTAACGGATTAAAACAGTAACACGACCAGTCCACCCAGCCCCAGACGGTGCGTAATATGTGAACGGCCCCAAAGTCTATACTTAGCTGTAGCCCTCACGATTGGGGGGGGGGGGTGGAAGAGGTTTTGATCGTTTCAATTTTCGACGCTATGCCTATTTGCTCAATTAACCAAATAGTTTATCCGGCAAAATAGTTCATCCGGCTAAATAGTTCATCCGGCTAAATAGTTCATCCGGCTAAATAGTTCAATCAACTAAACAGTTCAGCTGTGCGTGACAGAAACATCGATTCTAAATTGTTGGAGAGATAATCTCATTTGTTTGATTGTTGTAAACATCCTGTTGCGAACCTCACGCTCTACTTCCCCCCCATCACGTCAACACGTTTCTATAAATAGAACCTCGTCCGTCTCACTAGGCTGTCCTGGGCTGACCTGAACACTTCCCGTGACCTAAATCTATCCAGCTTGACACGGTTTCTTTATTTCTTATTTCCCTAATAAACATATTTATTTTGTCCGCTGTCCTCGTTTTTTCTCTAATCCTGAACGAATAAAACTCGAGGTCGACACATTTTTTTTCTCCAGTGCCAAAAGGTTACAATGATTTAACTCGCCCAACCTTCATGTCTACAAAACTCACTCTTGAACGCTGTTTAATTATTTCGACTTACATGTATCTGTGTCTTTTGTATTTCAAGAGCTAGATGGCCTAATTGTACGACTTTCGTGCGTCTGTGTCTTTTGTAATTCAAGAACTAGATGGCCTAATTGTCCGACTTTCATGTATCTGTGTCTTTTGTAATTCAAGAACTAGATGGCCTAATTGTACGACTTTCGTGCGTCTGTGTCTTTTGTAATTCAAGAACTAGATGGCCTAATTGTACGACTTTCATGTATCTGTGTCTTTTGTAATTCAAGAAGTAAATGTAGAAAACTTCTGCTGGCCTAATTGTACGACTTTCATGTATCTGTGTTTTTTGTAATGTAAGAACTAGATGTAGAAAACTTCTGCTGGCCTAATTGTGCGACTTTCATGTATCTGTGTCTTTTGTAATTCAAGAAGTAGATGTAGAAAACTCCGGGCCTAGCTGTACGCCGGATTTCTTTCTTTTTATCAAAACTAATTGTTGTCCTTATTATCACCGCTCTGTCTATTCCCGTGTAACCGTTTTTTTTCCGCGACCACGCCCCCCAACCCCCAACCTCCCTCGTCAATATATCTTGGCACGGCACAGTGAGCTAAATGTCTGCTGCATCACCTGACCGACACGTGAGTGACCGCGCGTTATTCGTGGAAGCGATACAAAGTGGCAACAAAACAACACCACACACGCTCTCACTCACTCACTCACTCACATTGATATCGTGGTATCGATTATCATGTTTGTGTGTGTGTGGGGTGGCTGGCCACCGTTAAGTTCGTGGAAGAAAATCTGATTCACGACGTGTCTAACCCACCCCCTCCCCTCTCGTGCCCCCCCCCTTCCTTTTTTTTTTGTTTTCCTCACATCGTTATGTCATCCGTTATTTTTTTTCAAAGATCGCCCGTAGAAGATGATCGCTACACACCGGTGTTGTGTTTCTTTCATAAATTCAACCTTTTTTTTTTTTAAACCCAAGTTGACCTTCTCATGCTGCACATATGTGCAGGCTCTGTTTCCATGTGTATGTGAGAAGTCCCTGCCGAGGATGAGATGATGAAATCTCTTTAGATCCTATAAACCACTGATGGGACGGTTTTTTAAACAGTTGCCCTTCTTTCATCCCCCCCCCCCACCCACCATAGTCGATAGTGCAATGATCATGGAGGCACCACGGTAAACATCTCCGGGTGTAGGGAGGGGGGACTTAAGCCATGACCTGAAATATCCGTCCGTCCTCACCAGTCCTCAGGTTGACGTTCGAGCAGCGCTTCACCACACGACCATCCGTGTTTCCTCGTGTGACACGACCTATTTTCCAGACAGGCACGCCCAACGTCTGTTTCATAATCCAGTCTCTTGAATGCTTGTTGCCTCGGGTGTTCCCGGACTATAGCACCGGATTTCTTCACATGTACAAGTCTGGCGGCTAGCGGAGTTGGGACACTGTGACATTTTGACGAGCAGATTGTAGTTCTAGCTTTGCCCGAGGGTTGTAGTTCTAGCTTTGCCCGAGGGTTGTAGTTCTAGCTTTGCCCGAGGGTTGTAGTTCTAGCTTTGCCCGAGGGTTGTAGTTCTAGCTTTGCCCGAGGGTTGTAGTTCTAGCTTTGCCGGAGGTTTGAGAATACGATTGACTATTTCCTATATGGCCCACAATTATATGATATAAGGCCCACAATTATATGATATAAGCAAACATTTATATGATATAAGACCCACAAATATATGATATAAGGCCCACAATTATATGATATAAGGCCCACAATTATATGATATAAGGCCCACAATTATATGATATAAGGCCCACTATTCGCCGTTGTTAGTCGTTGGAGGGAATAGGGGTTAGGGGCGGTCTTTATTCCGACTGGGTTTATCTAACCTTCAACTGCCGCGACAGAGTGCAACACGTTCCATTGTGTGTGTGCGTCATTTGGTGCGCACATTGTTTCCGAATCGGACCTCGCCCCTCGCACAGTGCTGCGGGTCGAGGAATCTGCCAGTCACAGGATTGTTGGACAGTCCTCTGCTGAGACACAAACGGCAAGTTCTTGGATCGTGAATTTAAAATTTTTAAAGTTATAATAGTCAGAGCCATGGCTGCGCCGTACCGTGGTTCATAGGGGTGCGAAACACCCGGGCGGCAGTCATTTGGTACATATGCTAGTGGGGTGATGGTGGGGGGGGGGGGAATGGGTCAGGTTCGTTAGGACGACCATGACAGAAGTGTTCTAAGTTTTGGCGTAGCGTCAAGAGATAATAGTCTGGCCTTGACAATGCCAGCCATGTATAAATTGTAGTTTCCGCTGACGTCAGTTATAGCCACAGCACAGCTGCACGCGTATGATACATGGCGCTGTAGCCGTTCTTGGCAGCCTCGCTCTGAAAACGATTTTTTTTTTTACATGTTAGTTTGCCCCCCCCTGCCCCACCCCCGCACCCGATAAACTTGACTTCATATGGTGCGTGTATCTTGTGAAATCAATCCTTATCACGTGATCCATTGTTTACTTCCGCTGTCCCAGCTGTATATAAATAGTTACATTCTGTTTGGGGAGCTATTTGGGAATCCTATCTGGACGTGTCACACCCCCCCCCTCCTGCCCATCATCTGTGTCGCAAGTAGGATCGAAACAATAACAACAAAATATCTCACGAACGAATTTCAGCTTCCTGTTTCCGCTTGATCTACACCCCTCCCCCCTTCCCCCCCTCTCTTTTGCACTCAAGAATTTTCAATGACTCCCAGTGATTATTCTGGATCGATTTCTGTACTTTGCGATTAAAACTGTTAAAAAGATTCTCTTTGTTTTACTTCCAACCCGCAATTTTTAATTGCAATTTCCATTTCCAATCCACCTTTTTCTCTTAATGAAACAATGCACTTATATATATATATATATATATATATATATATATATATATATATATATATATACATGTATGTATACATGTATACATATATATATATATATATATATATATACACACATGTATGTATATATATATATATATGCCATTGCTTCTGATGTATATGTAGGTTGCGACTTCCATTTAGTCACTGTCATAAATATGTCTGCCGTAGTGCCATTGCAGTATCTGTGTGGATGAAAGAGAGAGGGCACTACTAAAACCGTCCCATTATGATTAGAGAATCTAAGAGATAAACATCTCATTATTTCAGGCCACATTGCATGAAAACAAAACAACGACAACGAATATGTCAAGCCTATTAATATTATTATTATTATTATCGTAGTTCAATTACGTGCCCGTTGCGTAGAGGAGGGGGGGGGGTAAAAGAGAGACCCCTAGGCTTTGAGGTACTGCCACAAAAAGTATTGCCGGGCCCGGTAGAGTAGACCCTGCAGTATTAAGGAGTACCACCTCTGCGTTCAACCTCATTCCACACACAATATCGCGAGATTCCTGAGCTCCCAGACCTTGAGTTCACGTTTTAAGGATGGGATGTTTTCATTTTTTTTTTTGCGCAGAGGTCAGGCGACCAAGTTAATGACCTTTACCCCTTGCCCTTTAATTTTTTTTAGACGCGTAAGAAGATGGTGTCATTAATCTGTGGTTTGACTTTAACGGTTACCCCCCCCCCCCCCATGTTTTCTTACGAACCTTGTATACAGTGTAATCATCATTGTGAGCTACATTTTTTCTGTCTTTTAAACCTAACCAAAAAAAAAAATGGCTATGGGAATCCCCTATTTTTTTTTATTCGTCAACTTGACTTCTCCATTTAGATACGGCAGATAAGGGATAAGGGTCTATAAATATACTCTGCTGCATTGAATATAATAATATGACGTTCCAAAAAAAAAAAAAAAGTAGGTTTCATACGCTTCAGATGCAGACATGAAGTTTGTAGTTTTTGTAGACCTAATGGTCTCACGACTCTCGCGACTGGTTCAGTGGGGGGGGGGGGGTTATGAAGGTCTTGCCTTGAAAAAAAATGAGTAAGTCTTGCAGTGATGGGTTCATGGGCGTATTCATGGGGGAGTCAAGGGGGGCATTTGCCCCCCCCCCTACATTTTGAAAAAATGTCATATAAGAGGGGGGCATTTGCTCTCCCCCCCCCTTAATTTAAAAAAAATGTCATAAAGTTATTTGCCCCCCCCCCGGAAAATTGTTGCCCCCCCTGGAAAAATTCCTAGCGACGCCCATGGATACTTGTACTTGTTGTCCCGGTGGGTGGGCTTGATGGAAAATGTCTCTCCCCCCCCCCCCCGCCTATATGGCCTGTTTCATAATGCGAGGGTCCATAGATGGTTATATCAAAAGGGATGATCTTTGGACTCTTGCTAGAGACCCCCACTTCCCCCCGCGGGCTGCAAACTTCCTGACCATCCCACCCGCGTGGTGACGTATGTCGGCATGGGCGCAGTGCTGTGCTGGTGTTGGCCTGACACACGTATCAGGGGGAGGGTGGTGGTGCGTGGGCGTGTGTGCGCGTGCTTACGTGCATGTCAGCACGCTCGTTTTAGAAAGTGTGTCGTTTTTTTTTTTAAATGGGGGCATTGTATCACTGCCCCCCCCCCTGAATCTATGACGATGGCAGTGATTGTATCCTCTCAACACATTTTTTTTTCAGCGCGGGACGAAGACGTCACCTTTTTTTTTTTAAGGTCCGCCCAGGGGCACCTCTTCTATGGCTACTTACGTCACTTCCTCCGCGACTTGGGCAGATTCGGTTACAGTTGGAAAGGGGGGGGGGTGTGAGAGAGATAGAAATGGGTGGATCCCTGAGCCGTCAACATTCTGACCCCCCCCCCGGGGCGTCCCCCATTGTTGTAGCCCCCCCTCCTAGGCTTATTGACTGTTTATATTTCAGTCTCAATGATAATTTTACGTTAGGGCCCCCCCAGCCCATCATGCCGAATGTTGTCACAATTACAGGCGGGCACTGGTGGCTGTCCCTTATAGATGTGGTTTACCCGTTGAGATAGAGGGACACGGGGAATAAAAACATCTCGTCCTTTACGGGGTTGGGGGGGGGGCTTGTTTTCACCCCCCCAACCAGATAGTCTCACGTCTTTGGCTGGCTGGTCACTGTACAAGGTACACCGTTGGCCCTTTGTGTCCGCAGGCCGCCCTTGTCCTAGCGTGGGCGAAGGCCTCCGTGAGCTGTTGAACATGGGGTCCGTACAGTTTGTGATACTGCCCCCCTCCCGCGTCGTGCCTCCTTTAATTAGCCACGTATTGTATTTATTTATCTCTGTCGATTTCTTGTTAAGTCAAAAGAACTACATTTATCGCCCAGTTTACCTCGTTTGCCCCCCCCCTTCCCCGTAAGACGGGCTTGATACAGAGTGTACAGTCGTGACAATGTCGTGGAAGTGGCCACTTCACTGAAATAAATCATGTAATTATTATTTTCCTTTCTTCTTCGGCCACTTTTGTTTGTCTACTTTAAAAAAAAAAAAAACCTGTCCATCTCTGCCCTTGGCTTTCTGTCAATCGACATGATACGGCCTTGATACCTTGATGTCAATGGTTTCCCCAAAACTGTGCTGGTGAGGGGTGCTTGCCCCCTTCTTCTCGGAAACCCATTGTATTTGTAAAACAAAGGATAAACACACACACACACACACACACAAAATACAAAAAAAAATAATTTTAAATCCATTATGTAAATTGTCTCTTAAAATGGCTTCAGTTAGTAGTCATATGATTTGTCTCCCGTCTATTTCTGTGTCTGCTTATCTTTTGACGTAATCATTTGTATAATATCTGATATCACCCTCCAGATATTTAATTTTTTTAATTTTAATTTTTTTTTGTAACATTTCAGGTACCATGGACATATCAATCAGAGAGCCAAGTCACCAGAATGGCATCCCACAACACACCTGTGACCTGGTGGTGGACTCCTGTCTGGTCATTGACCCCACCAGGTACAGGGCTCTCCAGAAGACAACCAAGATACTGGCTGACCATGAAGGGGCTGACACTATATACAGTATCCTTGTTTTGTGGCTCTAAACTATAAAACTAGACCCTTTGTACTCAGTACTCTTCATTGTACTCAGTACTCTTCATTGTACTCAGTACTCTTCGTTGTACTCAGTACCCTTCATTGTACGCAGTACCCTTCATTGTACTCAGTACTCTTTGTTGTACTCAGTACTCTTTGTTGTACTCATTACTCTTCGTTGTACTCATTACTCTTCGTTGTACTCAGTACTCTTCATTGTACTCAGCACTCTTCGTTGTACTCAGCACTCTCTGTTGTACTCAGCACTCTCTGTTGTACTCAGTACTCTTTGTTGTACTCAGTACTCTTTTTTGTACTCAGTACTCTTCGTTGTACCCAGCACTCTCTGTTGTACTCAGCACTCTTTGTTGTACTCAGTACCCTTTGTTGTACTCAGTACTCTCTGTTGAACCCAACAATCTTAGTTGTACTCAGTACTCTCTGTTGTACTCAGTACTCTCTGTTGTACTCAGCACTCTTTGTTGTACTCAGCACTCTTTGTTGTACTCAGCACTCTTCGTTGTACTCAGCACTCTTCGTTGTACTCAGCACTCTTTGTTGTACTCAGCACTCTCCGTTGCACTCAGCACTCACCGTTGTACTCAGCACTCTTCGTTGTACTCAGTACTCTTCGTGTATTTTATTTCAATGATGAAGTGGTGTACTTCGGAGGAAGCTATAACATGAAGAAATCTGTCACTGGTGTCTTTGTTGGACCTGGATTTGTTTTTTTTGTTTTTTTGTGTGTCCCCATTATTCCAGAGCAGTGGTCCTCTATTCTTTTTTTGTGATTCGCGACCCACTGAGAAACCTTTTTCTGTTTTTTTTTGGCAGTCCACCTGTTTTAGAAAGAGAAATTGATAGAACAGGGCT
>JAGDYQ010000247.1:167399-186680 GCA_021962125.1 Bulinus truncatus
TTTTTGCCATTTGAAGTAGTTGGTTCACTAACATTTTTTTAACAATTCATAACAGAGAGAGTATGAGCGATTAATTTTTGCCATTTGAAGTAGTTGGTTCACTAACCATTTTTTAAAACAATTCATGACTGAAGCCTGAGCGTTCATTTTCCCCCTTCCCCGTTGTTGGTTCACTAACATTTTATTTTAACAATTCATAACGAAGTATGAGCGATTAATTTTGCCATTTGAAGTAGTTGGTTCACTAAACATTTTTTTTTAACAATTCATAAACAGAGAGTATGAACGACATTAATTTTTGCCATTTGAAGTAGTTGGTTCACGTTACATTATTTTTAAACAGTTCTTAAAATGTGAGTATAGAGCGATAATTTTGCCATTTGAAGTAGTTGGTTCATCACTAACATTTTTTTAACAATTCATAACAGAGAGTATGAACGATTAATTTTTGCCATTTGAAGTAGTTGGTTCACTAACATTTTTTTTTAACAATTCATAAGTATGAACGATTAATTTTTGCCATTTGAAGTAGTTGGTTCACTAACATTTTATTTTTAATTCATAACAGAGAGTATGAACGATTAATTTTTTGCCATTTGAAGTAGTTGGTTCACTAACATTTTATTTTTAAAATTCATAACAGAGAGTGTATGAATCCATTAATTTTTGCCATTTGAAGTAGTTGGTTCACTAACATTTTTTCAAACAATTCATAACAGAGAGAGTATGAACGATTAATTTTTGCCATTTGAAGTAGTTGGTTCACTAACATTTTTTTTTAACAATTCATAACAGAGAGTATGAAAACATAATTTTTGCCATTTGAAGTAGTTGGTTCACTGACATTTTTTTTTAACAATTCATAACAGAGAGTAGTGTTTTAATTTTTGCCATTTGAAGTAGTTGGTTTCCTAACATTTTTTTAACAATTCATAACACAGAGAGTATGAACGATTGGGTTATTCTTACCATTTGAAGTAGTTAATTCCCTCAACATTTTATTTTTAACAATTCATAACAGAGAGTAAGAACGATTAATTTTTGCCATTTGAAGGAGTTGGTTCACTAACATTTTTTTTTAACAATTCATAACAAGAGAGTGGGAACGTTATTACTTGCCATTTGAAGTAGTTAAATTCACTAACATTTTATTTTTAACAATTCATAACAGATGTATGAACGATTAATTTTTGCCATTTGAAGTAGTTGGTTCACTAACATTTTATTTTTAACAATTCATAACAGAGAGTATGAACGATTAATTTTTGCCATTTGAAGTAGTTGGTTCACTAACATTTTTTTTTAACAATTCATAACAGAGAGAGTATGAACGATTAATTTTTGCCATTTGAAGTAGTTGGTTCACTAACATTTTTTTTTAACAATTCATAACAGAGAGTATGAACGATTAATTTTTGCCATTTGAAGTAGTTGGTTCACTAACATTTTTTTTTAACAATTCATAACAGAGAGAGTATGAGCGATTAATTTTTTAAGCCATTTAAAGTAGTTGGTTCACTAACATTTTATTTTTATTAACAATTCATAACAGAGAGTATGAGCAGATTAATTTTGGCCATTTGAAGTAGTTGGTTCACTAACATTTTATTTTTAACAATTCATAACAGAGAGAGTATGAGCGATTAATTTTTGCCACTTTTTTGAAGTAGTTGGTTCACTAACATTTATTTTTAACAATTCATAACAGTAGTAGTATGAGCCATTAATTTTTTACAATTAGAAGTAGTTGGTTCACTAACATTTTATTTTTAACAATTCATAACAGTGAGAGTATGAACGATTAATTTTTGCCATTTGAAGTAGTTGGTTCTACTAACATTTCTTTTTAACAATTCATAACAGAGAGAGTATGAACGATTAATATTTGCCATTTGAAGTAGTTGGTTCACTGACATTTTTTTTTAACAATTCATAACAGAGAGAGTATGAACGATTAATTTTTGCCATTTGAAGTAGTTGGTTCACTAAAATTTTTTTTTAACAATTCATAACAGAGAGTATGAACGATTAATTTTTTGCCATTTGAAGTAGTTGACTAATTAACATTTTTTTTTAACAATTCATAACAGAGAGTATGAACGATTAATTTTAGCCCTGTTCTATCAATTTCTCTTTCTAAAACAGGTGGACTGCCAAAAAAAAACAGAAAAAGGTTTCTCAGTGGGTCGCGAATCACTAAAGCGATTAGAGAACCACTGCTCTGGAATAATGGGGACACAAAAACAAAAAAAATCCTGGCCAACAAAGACACCAGTGACATATTTCTTCATAAAAGTTACCAGCTTCTCCCAAGTACACCGCTCATCATTGAAATAAAATACACAGCGAGAAGAGTACTGAGTACAACGAAAGTATACTGAGTACAACAGGTCTAGTTTTATGAGTATGGAGGCCACAAAGCAAAGGATACTGTGCTATAGTGTCAGCCCCTTCATGGTCAAAGCCAGTATCTTGGTTGTCTTCTGGAGAGCCCTGACCACTGGTGGGGTCAATGACCAGACTGGAGTCCACCACCAGGTCACAGGTGTGTTGTGGGACACCATTCTGGTGACTCCGGCTCTCTGATTGATATGTCCATGGTACCTGAAATATTACAAAAAAAAAAAAAATTAAAATTAAAAATTAAATATCTGGGAGGGGAAAACAACAGGTGATATTTGATATTAAACAAATGGGGTGATATTTGATATTAAACAATTGATTACGTTAAAAGATAGCAGGCACAAGAAATAGAAATCGTATGACTACTAACAGAAGCCATTTTAAGAGACAATTTACATAATGGATTTAAAAAATATTTTTTTTTGTATTTTGTGTGTGTGTTTATCCTTTGTTTTACAAATACAATGGGTTTCCAAGAAGAGGGGGCGAGCACCCTCACCAGTGCTTAACCCAGAATTTGTGGCCCCTGTTTCACACCCCCTTCCGTTTTCCCCCGTAGATAGATGCATCACTGTTTTGGAAAACCATCGACAGCAAGGTATCAAGGCCATATCTTATCGATGGAAAGGTTGTTGTTTTTTAAAGCAGACAAACAAAAGTGGCCGAAGAAGAGGAAATAATAATAACATGATTTATTTCAGTGAAGTGCCTACACGAGTGACCCACTTCCACGACATTGTCCCGACTGTACACTCTGTATCAAGCCCGTCTTACCGGGGGGAAGGGGGGGCAAACGAGGTAAACTGGGCGATAAATGTAGTTCTTTTGACTTAACAAGAAATCGACAGAGATAAATACAATACGTGGCTAAGTAAAGGAGGCACGACGACGCGGGAGGGGCAATATCACAAACTGTACGGCCCCCATGTTCAACAGCTCACGGGAGGCCTTCGCCCACGCTAGGAACAAGGGCGGCCTGCAGGCACAAGGGGCCAACGGGTGTACCTTGTACAGTGACCAGCCAGCCTGAGACGTGAGACTATCTGGGGGGGGGGTGGCTACAAGCCCCCTCCCCCGGTAAGGACGAGATGTTTTATGCAATATCCCTCAACGGGTAAACCACATCTCTAAGGGACAGACTCTGTAGCCACCAGTGCCCGCCTGCTAATTGTGACAACATTCGCTTGATGGGCTGAGGGGGCCCTAACCTAGAAATTATCATTGAGACTGAAATGTAAACAGTCAATGAGCCTAGGGGGTGCGCCCTACAACAATGGCGGACGCCCAGGGATGGTCAGAGTGTTGACGGCGCGGGGGATGCACCCATTTCTATCTATCTCTCTCACCCCCACCCCCCCCCCTCCCTCCAACTGTGACCGAATCTGCACAAGTCGCGGAGGAAGTGACGTAAGTAGCCATAGAAGAAGTTTTCACTGGGCGGACCTTAAAAAAAAAAAAAAGCGACGTCTCCGTCCCGCGCTGAAATAAAAAAAAAAAAAACACCTGCACGTGCTGAAAGTGTGTTGTGAGGATACAATCACTGCCAGCGTCATAGATTCAGTGATACAATGCCCCCATTTAAAAAAAAAACGACACTTCTTTCAAAACGAGCGTGCTGACATGCACGTAAGCTTACAAACACGCCCACTCACCACCGCCCCCCTGATACGTGTGTCAGGCCAACACCATGCCGACATACGTCATCACGCGGGTGGGATGGTCAGGAGTTGCAGCCCGACAGGGGGAACGCGGCACGTTGAAGTCTGGTGGGTCTAGCATGAGTCCAAAGATCATCCCCTTTTGATATAACCATCTATGGACCCTCGCAATATGAAACAGGCCATATGGGGGGGTAAGACATTTTCCATCAAGCCCACCCACCGGGACAACAAGTACAAGTAACCTATCACTGCAAGACTTTATTAAACCCCTCCCCCCACGCTAACTGAACCAGTCGCGTGAGTCGTGGGACCATTAGGTCTACAAAAACACAAACTTCATGTCTGCATCTGGAAGCGTACATGAAACCAACTCATTTTTTGGAAAACGTCATATATTCAATGCAGCTGAGTCTATTTAGCTGAGTCTATTTATAGACCCTTAATCCCATCTGCCTTATCTATCTAATGGAGAAGTCAAGTTGAACGAATACACAAAAAAAAATAGGGCATTCCCATAGCCATTTTTTGTTGTTAGGTTTAAAAGACAGAAAAAGATGCTAGCTCACAATGATGATTACACTGTATACAAGGTTCGTAAGAAAACATGGAAGGGGTGAGCCGTTCAAGTCAAACCACAGATTAATGACACCATCTTCTTAACGCGTCTACAAAAAAATATTTCCCAAAGGGCAAGGGGTAAAGGTCATTAACCGGGTCGCCTGACCTCTTTGCGCTAAACAAAAATGAAAACATCCCATTCTTAAAACGTGAACTCAAGGTCTGGGGAGCTCAGGAATCTCACGAGACTGCTGTTTGGAATGAGGTTGAACGCAGAGGTGGTACTACTGCAGGGGTCTACTCTACCGGGCCCGGCAATACTTTTTGCGGCAACACCTCAAAGCCTAGGGGTCTCCTTTTTAACCCCCCTCCTCTGCTGCACGGGCACGTTTGAACTACGGTAATCAATAATAATACTACTAATAATAATAGGCTTGACATATTCGATTGTTGTTGTTGTTTTTGTGGCCATGTGGTAGCAAATAATCAGATGTTTATCTTCTTAGATCCTCTAATGGGCGGTTTTTGAGGTGCCCTCTCTTCCATCCACGCCGATACTGCAATGGCACTCCGGTAAAGACATAATTATAAGCAGTGACTAAAAATGGAGATCGAACCTACATATACATCAGAAATAATGGCTTATATATATATATATATAAAATATATATATATATATATATATATATATATATACTAGTTGCATGTGCCCGGCTTTGCCCGGAGTTTAAAATAAGGTTTTCTGTTTACCTTCTGTTTTCTCCCTACCCCCTCTCTCCCTTCTCTCTCTCTCTCCACCCCTTCCCCTCCCTCTTTCCTCTCATCTCTCTTTCCCCTCCCTCCCTCTCTCCCCTTCCCTTCTCTCCCCCTGTCCACCCTCCTCGCCTTCCCTCTCCCTCCTCCCTCCCTCTCTCTCCCTGCCCCCTCTCTCTCTTTATCTCTTCCTCCCAATTCTCTCCTTCACTCCTCCCTCTCCCCCTCCCTAACCCTCTCTCTCCTCTCATTTCTCCCTCCCCCTCTCCACCTCTCTCCCCCTTCTTCCCTCCCTCATTCCCTCTCTCTCCCTCCCTGCCCCCTCACTCTTTATCTCTCAAGATCCAGAAAAACAGATAACGTGAAATTTGTTACACATACATAATTACATGGGGAAGGTCCTGGACATGTTCATTTTCATCTCGATGGTAGTTTAATTGTAATTATTATTTTATTTTTATTATTTTACTATTAAATAATCTCGACAGCGCCATAGATAAAAACTCTTCTGTGACGTGTTTCCACGATCGAATGAACTTGCGCGCTGGTGCTGTATTGTACTGTGATGCAAAGAATCGTTGATGTTTTCATGCTTCCCGATTTATTTTAGTTGGGGAAGGTAAGAAGGATTTTAAGAAGAAGTGTGAAGTAACATTGGCATAGGTATATATATATATATATATATATATATATATATATATATATATATATATATATATATCAGTGCATAGTTTCATTAAGAGAAAAAGGTGGATTAGAAATGGAAATTGCAATTAAGAATTGTGGGTTGGAAGTAAAACAAAGACGATCTTTTTAGCAGTTTGTCACAAAGTATAGAAGATCAGTCTGGATTAATCACTGCAGTCATTATGAAAAATTCTTGAGTGCACAAGAGGGGGGAGAAGGGGAGGGGTGGCAAATCCAAGCGGAAACAGGAAGCTGAAGTGAGTTCGTGAATATTTTTTGTTGTTATTGTTTCGATCCTACCCGGCTTACATTGATGGGCAGGAGGGAAGTGTGACACGATCAAGATAGGATTCCCAAATAGTTCCCCAAACAAGGTTAACTATTTATATACAGCCGGGACAGCGGAAGTAAACAATGGATCACGTGATAGGATTGCTCAACAAGATACGCACCGTACAGGTCAAGTTTATCGGGTATTGGGGGTGGGGCGGGGTGTGGGGGTGGGGCAGGGCGCGGGGGGAGCGCAAACACTAACATGTAAAAATCATTTTCAGAGCAGAGGCTGCCATGAACGGATACAGCGCCATGTATCATACGCGTGCAGCTGTGCTGTGGCCTATAACTGACGTCAGTGGAAATTACAATATATACATGGCTGGCATTGTCAAGGCCAGACTATTATCTCTTGACGCTACGCCCGCGCCCCATCTGTCACTACTAGTATATGTACCAAATGACTGCCGCTGGGTGTTTCATACCCTATGAACCACAGTACAGCGCAGCCTTGTCTAACTATTATAACTTTAAAATTTCAAATTCACGATCCAAGAACTGGCCGTTGGTGTCTCACCCGAGACATCCCATTAATCCTGTGACTGGCAGATTCCTCGACCCGCACCACTGTGCGAGGGGCGTCACCGATCCGAAACAATGTGCGCACCAAATAGCGCACACACACACACAATGGAACGTGTTGCACTCTGTCGCGGCAGTTGAGGGTTAGATACACCCAGTCGGAATAAAGAACGCCCCCTGACCCCTGTTCCCTCAACGACTAAAAACGGCGAATTGTGGGCCTTATATAATTGTGGGCCTTATCTCATGTATTTGTGGGCCTTATATCATATAATTGTGGGCCTTATATCATATAATTGTGGGCGCTGTCAATATGGTGGGCCATATTGAGAATAGTCAATCGTATTCTCAAACCTCCGTCCAAGCTGGAGCTACAACCCTCCGGCAAAGCAAGAACTTCAACCTTTCGGCAAAGCTAGAACTACAACCTTTCGGCAAAGCGAGAACTACAACCTTTCAGCAAAGCAAGAACTACAAACCTCAGGCAAAGCTAGAACTACAACCTTTCGACAAAGCGAGAACTACAACCTTTCAAGCAAAGCAAGAACCACAAACCTCCGGCAAAGCTAGAACTACAACCCTCCGGCAAAGCTAGAACCCAACCCTCCGGCAAAGCTAGAACTAGAACATTTCGGCAAAGCAAGAACTACAACCCTCCGGCAAAGCCAGAGTTACAACCTCTGGCAAAGCTAGAACTACAATCTGCTCGTCAAAAAAATGTCACAGTATTCAAACTCGCTAGCCGCCAGACTTGTACATGTGAAGAAATCCGGTGCGATAGTCCGAGGTACAGGCAACAACCATTCAAGAGACTGGAATATGAAACAGACGTTGGGCGTGCCTGTCTGGAAAAAAGGTCCGTGTCCACGTGGAAACACGGATGGTCGTGTGAGTGGCACTCGACCGTCAACCTGAGGACTGGTGAGGACGGACGGATATTTGCACCAGGTCATGGCTTAGATCCACCCCCCCCACACCCGGAGATGTTTACCGTGGTGCCTCCATGATCATTGCACTATCGGCTATGGTGGGTGGGTGGGGGGGATGAAAGAAGGGCCACTGTTTAAAAAAACCGTCCCATCAGTGGTATACAGTTTTATAGGATCTAAGAGATTTCATCATCTCATCCTTGGCAGGGACTTCTCACGTACACATGGGGAAACAGAGCCTGCACATATGCAGCACAGCATGAGAGGTCAACTTGGGTTTAAAAAAAAAAAAAAGGTTAGTTACCAAAAAGAAACACAACACCGGTGTGTGTGTAGCGAATCATCTTCTACGGGCGATCTTTCTGAAGAATAACTGATGAGATAACGATGTTGAAACAAGCAAAAGGGGGCGGGGGCATGAGAGAGAGGGGGGTGGGTTAGACACGCCGGGAATCAGATTTTCTTCCACGAACTAACCGGTGGCCAGCCACCACCCCGCACACAAACATGATAATCGATACCACGATATTAATGTGTGTGAGTGAGTGAGTGGGTGTGTGGTGTTGTTTTGTTGCCACTTTGTATCGCTTCCACAGTCTTGCTTTGCGGTCACTAACGTGTCGGTCAGGTGATACAACAGCCATTTAGCTCACTGTGCCGTGCCAAGATATATTGACGAGGGGGCGTGGTCGCGGGGAAAAAAACGGTTACACGGGAATAGACAGAGCAGTGATAATAAGGACAACAATTAGTTTTGATAAAAAGAAATCCAAGCATACAGCTAGGCCCGGAGTTTTCTACATCTACTTCTTGAATTACAAAAGACACAGATATGAAAGTCATTAAATTAGACCATCTAGTTCTTGAATTACAAAAAGACACAGACACACGAAAGTCGTGAAATTAGGCCATCTAGTTCTTGATTACAAAAGACACAGATACATAAAAGTCATGCAATTAGGCCATCTAGTTCTTGAATTACAATAGACACAGATACATGAAAGTCGTACAATTAGGCCATCTAGTTCTTAAATTACAATAGACACAGATTTTACATGTAAGTGGAAATAATTAAACAGCGTTCAAGAGTGAGTTCTGTAGAAATTAATGTTGGGCGAGTTAAATCAATTATGTAACCTTTTGGCACTGGAGTTTATTCGTTCAGGATTAGAAGAGAAAAAACGAGGACAACGGACAAAATAAATATGTTTATTTGGGGAAATAAGAAGAAAGAAAGAACCGTGTCAAGCTGGCTATGTTAGATTTAGGTCCAGAGTCGGCCCAGGACAGCCCTAGTGAGATGGACGAGGTCCCTATTTATAAAGCAACGTGATGACGTGATGGGGAAGTAGAGCGTGAGGTTCGCAAACAGGATGTTTACAGCAAATCAAACAAATGAGAATGTCCGTCCAACAAACAGGATGTTTACAGCAAATCAAACAAACGAGTGTCGGTCCACCAAACGGGATGTTTACAGCAAATCAAACAAATGAGATTGTCCCTTTAACAAACAGGATGTTTACAGCAAATCAAACAAATGAGATTGTCCGTCCAACAAACAGGATGTTTACAGCAAATCAAACAAATGAGATTGTCCGTCCAACAATTTTGGAATCGATGTTTCTGTCACGCACATGCTGAGCTGTTTAGTTGGTTGAACTATTTAGCCGGATGAACTATTTAGCCGGATGTTTAGTTGATTGATCTATTTAGCCAGATGAACTATTTAGTCGGATGTTTAGTTGATTGATCTATTTAGTCAGATGAACTATTTAGCCGGATGTTTAGTTGATTGAACTATTTAGTCAGATGAACTATTTAACCGGATGTTTAGTTGATTGAACTATTTAGTCGGATGAACTATTTAGCCGGATGTTTGGTTGATTGAATCAACTATTTAGCCAGATGAACTATTTAGCCGGATGACCTATTTAGCCGGATAAACTATTCCCGTTAGTTGAGCAAGTAGGAATAGTGTCGAAAACTGAAACGATCAAAACCTTTTTTTTCTCCCCCACATCGTGAGGGCTACAGCTAGTCTAGACTTAGGGGACGTTCACATATTACTGCAACTCTGGGGCTAGGTGGACTGGTCGTGTTACTGTTTTTAAATCCGTTACACGAGGAGGGGGGGGGGCGGCGGCAGGTAGTAAAAACTTCGTCATGCAAAGCACTTTGAATAAATAAATCGTTTAATAAATAATATTGATCAGCATGCTTAAAATTCGAAGCATTTTCGTCAAAGGGGGTGGGGTGGAGGGTGGGGTGGGGGGTGGGTGGGTGGGTAGAGTCTTTGTTATAGATATCTAAATTGTAATTAAGTTTGGGGAAAAGGGGTGGGGGGTGTGTTTCTGAATTTTGTTATTTATTGCTATAAAGAGGGGGGACGGCGGAATTTTCGATCATTTTTTTTTTTGCGATATAGAGGAGGTGTAAGGCACTTTATACAGTTCACGGAATTAATGCGGCCCTATTTGAAAAGTGAAGTTGTTGTTTTTCTCCCCAAGGGACGCTGACCATTAAAGAGGATAGTACCTCCCCATTACTACAGTGTTTGGGGAAACGCATAGGTCAGATCCGGAAAAGATTAAATGTTTTTTTTTTGTCGCTTAAAGACACAATAGGGGGTCCCGCGGCTGGCAAAAAAAAAAAAAGAAAGGCCCAAATGCCTGACACACACACACACAGACTGTCGTGACCAAAGTACCGGAGCAAACCCGATGTAAATAACAATTCATGTAACTAACAATCACGAACCGCTCTTGATATTGTATTCCTGTAGCTCACATAGCCATTTTTTTTAAAATAATTACGCAGTGGCTACGGTTCAAGTCCCCCTACCGGACCCGTATTTTTTTACTTCGGGTACCAGCCATACTTATTATTGCATATTTTTTGTTTTCGGGCATATTTTTTTGTTTTCGGGGCTAGTGTTAGGGTTAGGAATAGGGTTGAGACATAGGGTTAGTGCAGTGGCTTATATGTTGTTATACTAGCTCAGTGCAGCGACTCCGGCCGCTATATTTAGATATCTATATTATAGCTGAACCCCTAACCCCTAGCCCCGAAAACAAAAAAATATGCAATAATAAGCTCTGGCTGGTACCCGAAAAAAATACCCGTTCGAGTCGGACCGAACCGTAGCCACTGCGAAATAATTATTATGTTATGACCCCGTTTTTGTAAAAGGACCATACCGATCAGTGCCCCAATTACGTATTAAAAGGTAAACAAGACCACGAGATGGTTAGAAGCCGCTTTTTTTCACTCAATGAAGCTCTCTTCATAATAAAGCTCAGTAGTTCTCAAAGTCCGGACTGCCAGGTGGGTCCGCATGCTGAGGTCAAACATTAGTATATACTAGTCAAGTGCATACACTATAACTAATTCAGAGAAGGAAATGATCAATTTCACTTGTATCTAGATGGCTTAAAAAAAAAAAATAATCTAAATCTGGATATAAATGATCACAATTGGCAGCCCCTGTGCAGGGAACGAGATGTATTTACAACACTCACAAAATAAGCAAGCATACACTTTTTGTTTAATTTGACGAGAGACGTTTTGGCAATGAATGATATACATACAAAAACTGCCGTGAATCACTCGGGATGTCTGCACGCACTGCCAAACTTGCACATAGAGGCACAACCTGTCAACTTATCAGCAACACCCATTCAGGAAAAAAAAAAGAAGTTGTGTTTTTTTTAAATAGTCATGTCTTGTTTGTTACACTTGTTAATACAATGTCAGCATGATTCATGTCCAGATAAGTTCGTTACAGTAAAACTTAAAAAAAGGGAGATTAGATTTTGTGTTCATGTTTTGACATTGTTATTAAAAAAAAATAAAGGGGACACAGATAGCACTTATCTGCGTTAGGACAAGTAAATTAAATTAGACAGACTTGGTCGGCGGAAATATTGAATAGACAGACAGACAGACAGACAGGGTAATAAACAGACAGACATGCGGATAAGAAGGCTGATGAAGTGATATATAGACTGATAGAGATAGGCAAAAACGGACACTGAGATATAAGGATGCATTTATAGAATGACAGAAACTAGCGGGTAGACAGATAATAGATAGACTTCCCTATATATCATCTATCTATCTATCTATCTATCTATCTATCTATCTATCTATCTAAACCATCAACCTATCTGTCTATCTATCTATCTATCTATCTATCTATCTATCTATCTATCTATCTATCTATCTATCTATCTATCTATCTATCTATCTATCTATCTATCATCTATCTATCTATCTATCTATCTATCTATCTATCTATCTATCTATCTATCTATCTATCTATCTATATATATATATATATATATATATATATATATATATAAGTATGTATGAGAGAGAGAGAGAGAGAGAGAGAGACATAATAGACAGACTGACAGAAAGATCTATAGACAATCTTATTATCAGTGAGCACTGGCGTAGATCACACACACAATATATTTATATATATATATAGTGCAGTACAACTTACGCTTTGAATGTGGGCACAAAGGGTCTGAGCAGGTCCGGCATATGAACTGGTAGAACATGTACTCCCTGTGGATCAGACATTTGCAGATGGTGGTCGGGTCGTAGCGCAGGATGAGCGACTGGCCCGCCACCTGGTGGTCGAAGGTGGAGATGTGGCTGGTCTCTGCTGGGTGTCTCGTGTGGGTCTCTGGCATCTTAGTAGACGTCTCAATGCTGGACATAGCGCCTGTGCTTTGGCACGTAGACAAAACAAAAACAAATTTAACAACAACTGGTTATCAGATTTGTCATTCATTTTGCTCTCTCTCGACCAAAATTCCCATCTCACAAAATACTGGGGGGGGGGATATGGATAATGCGTTCAAAAAATACTTGGTTATGAACATGCTGGGGGGGAAAAAAGTCCTACTAGACCCGGTGGGCAGAGGCGTACCTAAGGTGGCGGGGGTCTAAATCCGAATATCCCCCCCCGGTTCCAGCTTGAAGGGGGCCCCACAATTTTTTTTTACATTAAATATTAAGTACATAATCTCATGTCATGGTGTCGAATGTCAAAATGCAGGGGCCTCCAAAGAGGCCAAGCGCCCCCCCGGGCCCTAGGTTCGGCACTGCCGGTGGGTGGGGGGGCGTGTTAGGTTTGATGAGGTACAATTTCTACAAGCGATGTACAAAGACAAATATAATAGAGTAACATTAGCTAGACCTGGTGAAGTTTCACAGCTGTTACTTACGTAATAGAGAGTAACACATTAAGTAGGAAATAATAAAGTTTCGCAGCTGTTACTTACATAATCGAGTAACATTAAGTAGGCACAGTAAAGTTTCACAGCTGCCACTTACATAATAGAGATACATTAAGTAGGCATAGAAAGGTTTCACAGCTGCCACTTACATAATAGAGTAACATTAAGTAGGCACAGAAAGGTTTCACAGCTGTTACTTACAGCAGAGATCGGCTAAGCACAACATGTACACAAGATAAAACTGTGCCGGTGTCATTAAATGTAACAAACTATGGATAAGTCCAACCGGATTACTCACTCTCTCTCTCTCTCTCTCTCTCACTCTCTCTCTCTCTCTCTACTCTTGAGCTGTTAGTCGTGGTTACAGTCCTAAGAAGTTCAAGGGAATCAAGGAAACGGGTGTCTTTATTTGAATGCAGCCAGAAATCCCAACTCTTTCAACTGACGGCACCTACTACAACAATAGCTGGAGTTGTTGTTCTATTTTGTTGTTTTTTTGTTCGGCTTCTCTATGCAGCGTCATGTGATTCTTCAACTAATAGACAATGGCTATCAGTTGGAAAAACGTAAGCAGTTTTTTTTTAATGAGCTTTCATTTTTATTCTGTAACCAGTGGACATAGGTTCGATTTCTGCCAAATAATATTGAATCCTTAAACAGTGGCATTCAACCACAGACATTTTACTTAAAAACATTTTTACTGCTTCACGCACGCACGCACGCGCACACACACACACACACACACCAAAGTAACAGTTAGAGATCATGCTATGATAGCAATAGACACTTTATTATAGAATTCAGTCATCTGGAAGCTGATAAACATCCTTGTTGACAGAAATGAAATGAAATTTCAGACGTCGTTGTGGTAGTGTTGGCAGTCTTACATCCCGCCACCAACATAAATGCTAATTGGGGGAAGGATTGTGAACAAATTATATTCATAATATTTTTTTTTCCTTCAATAATGATATCTGACAAGTTCATCTTTATACTCCCGAAAACACACACACCATCTCCTTTGCAACTCAAGAAACCAAAGAAAAAGAGTAGGACGAAACTGGCGTAGGTACATTTCATTGGCGGTTTCCTCAATCATTCCTTCCTGAACGTTACAACACACAATACTTGATACATAGAGATTTAACACATTATGATGGATACAAGTCAGTTCATACACAATGCTGGACACAAGTGGATTCAACACCCACAATGCTGGACACAAGTGGATTCAACACACAATGCTGGATACAAGTTGATTTGACTTACCTAATGCTGGATACAAGTGGATTCAACACACAATGCTGGATACAAAAGTGGATTTAACAAACAATGCTGGATACAAGTGGATTCAACACACAATGCTGGATACAAGTGGATTTAACACAATACTTTCTGGATACAAGTGTATTTAACACACAATGCTGGATACAAGTGGATTTAGCACAAATGCTGGATACAAGTGGATTTACTTTACAATACTGGATACAAAATTAAGATTTAACACACAATGCTGGATACGAAGTGGATTCAAACTTGGCCAGCTCGTCCATGATGAAGTAGGGTAGCGTTCCTGAAACGTAAAAAAAAAAAAAACAATTTTCGACAACATGCGGCCGAAAGGAAGACTGTCAACTGACCAGTGGGTACCATTGATTTCCCTACCAGATTTACTTTTTGTCCATTCTGTCTATTCTCAATTTCTAAAAAATCTAAACAAATATACACGCGGCGAGCCGTGCCTGAGTCATTTCATCAGCGGCCGAAAAAGAAATTTGGGGTTACGGAACAACATACATTGAAAACCCAGCGGAGGCATAACGCTGGGCGCAGAGCCACCAGACTGACCGTCAGTGTGCATTTAAGGGCTGTCTGGGCGGAGAGCCATCCACACGGAGGGATAACGGTGGGCGCAGACCGAGCCGTTAGTGTGCATTTAGAATTTTAGAGGCTCTCTCAAGATTTATTTGTAGAATCACGGTAGATATATCTGTCGGGGGCCCATCTTGGAGTCGGATTTAATTAAATGTATATGCTGGGAGGTGGGAGTAAGATTTCACTTAGTGATCACCTAGATGGACTGTCAGAGAAGAACGGCACTGGAGGCGGCTACTAGAGACGATATCAGCAGCAAGGGGGGTTAAATTGAGATTGGGGGAGGAGGGGGTGTTCACAACGATAACTTATTTCTGATCCCATATCATTATTCTTCAAACGTGTCCAGGGACTTCAATAAGATTGCAAAGTGGGGTGGGGGGGGGGGAGGAGGAGGAAGGATTCAAGACAAATATATGGATAATAAGGTCCACGAATTTTTGTGTGTATACAACCAGCAATAGAAGAGCATCTGACCAGAGCCACCTTTATATTATGGAGCCAATTGTAAGTGTGCTTGTACCTGGTACGTGTTGCCTAGAATGACGTCATGGGCCTCTTGGACCCGGGGGTGGGGTTACATTAGTAAAAAAAATAAGAAGTTTGATGGATTAAAAAAAATGATATATATAGACATAAAAATTATCTAACTACCAATATGTGAAATGTTAAAAAAAAAAATTTTAAAAATTCATATATAAATTTAACTAATTACGTACACAAAAGCAGCCAAAAATCCCGCCCAAAGTGGCAGTGAAACCGCGAATCTGGTCACACTGTTGGGGAGGTCTTTTGTTACCACTGGTCATCGTGGGTCTTGATGCAGAACACGTCTAACAACAAGCAACTCAAAAGAATGAAATATCAATGGTCCCATCAGCAATACATTTCATTCGCGAGGCACCTCTGAGAGCAAGTGCCCAGCGTGGTCCGTGCGTTAAGCCAGGCCCAACCTCACAATATACAAGTGAGATCGTATCGTTAAATCACCCAGTGGTCGTTGATTCACCCCGGTTGTAAATGACTACGCTCAGACGAACTCTGCGTGAAAAAGTACCTGTGAGTCTAGCAAACAGTTCATGTGTGTAACAAAAAAAATCAGGTAATAAAGTTCATACTGATTATGAATAATAATATATATATATATATATATATATATATATATATATATATATATATATATATATATATATATAAGCGATTTCGACTCTGCGTTGGAAATCGAAAGTAAAAAGAATTAATACAACAGTATTCCAGTTTAAAATACAATCAATAAAAAATCGGATCTGCCCGAAACGAAAAATAACCTAGCCTAACGATCAAGCCTAAGGGGATATAACTCTATGCAAAATAATAATAATAAAAAAAAACCCACGAACACACAAACAAAAAGTAATGGTTACAAAAAACTAATAAGCAGAAAGAAATGTACAATCAGTAGTTTCTGAAGTGGAGTCGTCCATGGGCCACCGACAGAAATTTCGGGCCCCTGGGCAGGGCTGTCACAGACGCCCTGTTCTAGTAATAATATTTTTAAAAAGTGGATTGGCCAGCTCAGTCCGGGCCCCTAACTTCACCAGGCCCCTGGGCGTTTGCCCCCCTCGACGGCACTGGTCGTCGCGAACGCAAGTCTTAATGGTCTGAATTGAACCTTTTTTTTCCTCTCCTTCAAAACGTTTTATTACCATACAAGTTTGAAATGCATGAGTCATACATACACAAGACATGCGCAAAGGACACAAAACCGTTCAAACAATGCAGCGTTTTAAAATATTAAAAACAGTTTAATACATATATACACGTTTTCTTCTTTTTTTTTTTGCCTCAAGAAAGCGACGATCGATAGGCGACCATAGAAAATTCTGTAGCAAAGACGCACGGACCAATCAGATGCGTGAGAAATGTAAGCAAGGGAGGGGGGAGACCGTGGAGGTGGAAACTAGAGCATTCGTACACTCAGTGGCGCTGTGCTTGGGGGGGGGACACCAGACTTGAAGGATTTACAGCAGGGAGAAAAGTTCACAATAAAAGAAAAAGGTCAATCAGCTATTTAAAATAATAATAATAAAAATAACGAAGTTATTATGATTTAGCTATGTTGCTCATTTTATCCACATTGGTCTATGTCACATTCTCTATCACAACAGACTGGCACGGATACCACCGAATATGATATTGTTGCATACAGGAATTCAGACCTGTACATCAATGAGCAGATTCTGGGTGGTGGTGAAATCGTTTAGGATGGAAAGAAAAAACGGAAATATTGCCCGTCTTGATAATTAAAGGCCCGGCGATGGGGGGGATACACCATTTTTTTTAAAAAGTTACATTTCAGATATTAATTTTTTTTACGTCGTATAATTTTTATGTAGGACCCATGGTAAACATTATGCTTGGCATGCAGAAATTTAAAAAAAAAAAAAAGGCGAAGTCAGTCAACTTGACTCACGTGCAAATGGTACAGGACTCAATCCTGGCTAAAGCCAAAATATATTCGCCGCTGAGACATGGGATGGGAGAAATGGGCACCACCAGTCCACCAAGCCCCTGCAAGAAGGGACGTATGCAAGCCACAACGGTGTGTCTGTTGGTGTGTCTGTTGATGTGTCCATTTGTCCCCCTTCAACAAACGACCTCATCGGTTAAGGGTAAAATATATTTATGTGTAGATAGCCCCCATAGTCCATGTATGCAACAGGAAGTAAAATAGAGTTATCAACCAGGAGAGGGTATCACAGAAACTATGCCAGTGCGTGTAGAAGGAAATATTATGTTGTGGTATGTATTGAATCAGCGGCAGTCTAAAAGAGGTAATCTTTCCAATAAATCTTTCTGACAGATAGCCGCATTGTTATTTTCAGTAAAAAAATAAAAGGGTTTAAAGTTTCTTGAAAAAAAATCTATCTAGTGATATAAAAAACAAATCTGGTAATATAAAAAAAAACCTATCTAGTGATATAAAAAAACCTATCTAGTGAAATAAATAAAAAACCTATCAGTGATATAAAAAACCTATCTATTGATATATAAAACCTATCTAGTGATATAAAAAAAAAATGAAAGTGCATTTGAAATTAAATTTACTGTGTATATTTCAAGTGACCTTCAATCAAGCTCTAATTGACGGACATAAATCTAGTGCTTGTCTGCCTGTTGTTATGAAAATTTTATTATCAAACTGTAAACAATTCGCCACTGATCACAATTGTCTGGTTTCGCTTTAAACAAGATGGAAGTGTCAGAAGTTTGCTAATGTCCACTTGAGTACTTTCTGACCTACTATGACCCCATGAATAGAGGTCACTGAAGAGCAACATATGAGCCATCCTCCTTTGTACGTATTGTAAAGCTGTTACCTGGCATCTATTAATAATTCTCTCAAAAACTCATTCTATAACTGAGGCCTATAATATTGTTGTTGTTGACGCCAGCAATTTAATGGTGCTAAGGGAAATATTTTCATGATTTTATACTAGCTGTACCCTGCAAAACCTTTGCCCGCCGTTATATATGATCTTGATCGGTAGGCTAGGTTCTTGATTTCCGACAGATCCGATTTTTTTTTTTCATGATGCATTTTAAACTGGAATACTGTTGTATAAATTCTTTTCGATTTAACGCAATTTTAAATCGCTATTGTGTGTTAGCTAAATGCTCATCGTGCATAGTTTGAGAATGACTGACCAAATGAGACTACAATGGTAGCTGCATATTCTGTGCATACAACTCAAAAATTCAGATACCTTATAGTTCAGATAATCGCTGATATAATATCTATCACATTTGTTTAATAAGAGATTACAGTTAATAAAGACTTTATTTGCCCCCCAAATCGTTTTCCAACTGCGGGCGAGAACTAATAAAAAAAAATACATGCATATTTAAAAATAAAAAATCAGCCAATGAAAAAAAGAAAACATCATTATGTCGCCCCTATGTGTGTTGTTACAGCACGCACCGATCAACCAACCACCAATGACAAAACAATGCGAATGCCAATAGACCAAAACAAAATGACTAACTACTTTTTTTTTTACATGTGAGTCATTATCGATTTCTAATCATTTACCGATTATGTATCAAATGTGCGGTGTTTATTTGTTGGGTGTATTTCTGACAGGAGGAGGGGGGTGGTGGGGAATCAACTGATTTCATAACGAAATTAAACATACTTAAAAGTTTCAAGTTGTCTGTAAAGTGTCAAATACAATCTAAGTAATAAAATAATTCATATATATATATATATATATATATATATATATATATATATATATATATATATATATATATATATATATATATATATAT